>JAWNPA010000012.1:3220000-3820000 GCA_035045345.1 Drosophila hamatofila
AATTGAACTTGGACTATAAAAATCAACCTGAATACAAAATACAACCGGAATACAAAGCTCAACCTGAATACAAAATTCAACCGGAACACAATATTCAGACTAACTATAAAATTCAACCTGATTACACATTGAATCCCGATTACAAAAATCATACAGTTTGCAAGAAGAATCAAAAAAATATTGTTGCAGCTGCCGACGAAAGTCAGATCATAAATGTAGCACAGCCTTCGCAGGCTGTTGAGGAATCTCTCGCCAACAGCATGACGAAAATAGATCAGCCCTATCAACCCTATGTGACCCATACCTATTTTACACTAGACGATGTCATACTTCCATATATCCCGGAACATAATTCCACAGCTAAAACAAAACAAGAAAATCGGTTTGAAGATCACTTTGAGTCTCAAAGCGAGAAGGAAGACAAAACGACATCAAATAACGAAACACTGAATACTCTCTTTGATTTGGATATTTTCAATATCGATCCCATAACATCTACAACAGCTATGATTACAACAACTACAACAACAACCAAAGCAACAACAACAACAACTGCTGAAGCCCCTCAGACAACTTTTGCCCCAAAAAATAAATTCGATTTCTACACAGAATCCACTCAATTGGCCACATTGAATCCAACTGATGCTTTGACTATATTTAATACAACATCGAATTTTAAGAATTGGAATTCCACATTACCCAACTTATCGCCAAGAAAAATCTTGAAGTTAGCTAAAAACTATACTAACTCCTGCGATAATTGCCGCAAAGTTCAGTCGACTGCCAAAACTCTGACATTCAATTATGTCGATGAAGCAAAATTGAAAAGATCTTCGAGTTTGTTGAAAAAAAATGAAGACAACCAGAGTAAATATAGTAAAAAATTAGCTGGAACAAAATTCAATTTGACACAAATACATAAAAATAAAACTTTGCCAACTTTTATTAAGAATTTCTCAGTTACCAATGTGACAACGACGACGGAGGCAACAGTGGTGAAAAGCAGGCGAAGCAAAACTAGTTTCGTTAACCTGAGACGTCGCAAATTTCATGGCAATTCATATAATGCCACGCCCACAAAAAGCATTAATGAAAAAGTAGAAGTAAAGCCCAAGCCCGAAGTAAAACTTCAAAATGTCACCAGTGAAGTTAGCAAATCTCGCAAAGCGAAACCGACCTCCACAACTGCAAGCAGCATTATTTTGACCACAGCTCATGCTTCAAGCGAAGCTACTGCGCTTGCTTCAGAATCAGCTATTATGACTATATCCAATACGAATGTTAGGAAATTCAAAAGAATCGTTCCAAGATTCAAAAAGATATTGCCCGCTGATGCCAATGCTACAAAAACGGATTTTGCGCACACAACTGACTTGCCACAACTGCCAATTGAAGTTTATTTCACGAAACTTAATCAAAAATAAGTTTTACAATTAATACTCTATAATCTAAATTGTATTTATATCAATATTTATTATCTACAAATTCAATAAAAAATTTATATTCTTTGCTTTTTTTAGAGTCTTTTACGAATATGAAAATTGAAATAAAAAATACAAATTTAAAGAAAACTTTTTAGCGAAATTGGAATTTTCTGATACTAAGTTTGTATCTAAAAAAAACAAATAAAGATATTATATTCCCTGAATGATGTTATATTCCGAAGACTATTCTTAAAGAAGATTTTCTTAGATACTTCTATTGCGTCTTGCCTATGCTTGAATGATAAGCTGGGCTCTGCTTTATAATTTTAAACAATTCCAGAAATATTCTATAAATTGTAGAATTTCCATCAGGCTTATCCATATTGATATATCATCTTAATTTAGTCGCATTTACTACAACCCTGCAAGGAACTTTGAAACGCATGCGCTAAATTATATCAAATACACAAAATAGAACGCACAAAACATCAGCATCCAATACACTAGCACTAGCACTATCATATTAATAACAAAAGAAGTTATGTATTTTAGAAAAATATCAGAGAAATATATTTTAGTTTTAATGTTCTTATTTATGATGCTGATTCCCGCGAAAGTGGATGCTGACGAAAAGAACATCAATAGACTCTTAAACAATCAAGCTGTGGTCAGTCGTCAAATCATGTGTATTCTTGAGAAAAGCCCATGCGACCAGTTGGGGAAACAACTAAAAGGTATGTCATTATTATTGGTATATATAATTGTAATTTTTCAGAAAGATATACATAGGAAGGAGGATAGCAGGAAGCGTTGGCTTGGCAAGGCCAAGTAGAACAAAGAAGCTGAGTCAACTTTGTCCACCCGTCCGTCCGACCGAGTTGAAGGATATTTGTTTTGAGAGTTCAAATTGATTATATATCTTAAGTAAAAATAAAAATATAAATTTTTTATTATTTTATATCTTTATATTTTTTTCTATTTATAATTTTCTATAACTCATCTTCTATCCCTCATATAGATTTTTTGAGTAGTTGCATGAGAGAGACATCCTTAATTTAAAGCATATATATATATATATATATATATATATATATATATATATATATATATATATATATATATATATTTATTTATTTATTTATTTATATATATGTATTTTTCTCCATTAGTTATTTCAAAATTGAAAAAAAAAATCATATATAGTAAAACCTTGGGCTTTGGTACATTCCCATTAATTTTGATGACAGAAGAGCTATACAACCTTTTTTTACATCCATGTCCTCTATAGTCTTTAGCTTATAGCGTTACTACTACTCATGCGTTCTTTATGTTTTTAAAGTAAACTAATATTCTCTTTAAACTAATATTCCCTACTGAAAGTAAACATAACATTTTTTTATATACAAATAATATTAAAATCATTTTTCTTTATCAAATTTAATAATTTCTATATCTAAAATTCATTCCCAGCTGCTTTACCGGAAGTCATAACAAGAAAATGCCGCAATTGCTCGCCCCAGCAGGCACAGAGTGCACAGAAGTTGACATCGTTTCTGCAAGCTCGCTATCCGGATGTCTGGGCCATGCTAATTAAGAAATACCAGACAGCTTAAGCTTAATGTGTGAATTTAATTGTTAATCTAAAGAAAAGCTCAATATACACAAAAATCGAATAAAATTGCAAGTTTTGGTTTAAGTTGCTATTTATATACTGGAATTTATATGCTGTATAACTAACAAATAAAAATGCCAACTATTATAAAGCCTAAGAGACTTGGACAACTCTGCCGTACGTCCATAAAGGTCAAGGAGTCAAGAAGTATAATAGAGGGATAAGGAATGAAATTTATTTGACTGCAAATGGGGTAGAGAGAATGGCGTCTAAATCGTTTTCGAAATGTAGACAGTGTAGCAGCATAAGGGTATTGAAGAAAACAGCAGAAGACGGTGCCTTAACTAAACAGAAAAGAAAGAAGCAGAAGAGTGTGGCTGTCCCTTGTCACTATGACCCCATAAGGGACACTGAAACCATCCATTCTTGTCAACCGTACTAAAGACCTCCAACAGAAGGGACTGGAACTCACATTAATTCTAATAAGCGGACAGGTCCATGTGTATCATAGCTAGTTTTCTCTTCGTGTGCTTGTGTCTGAGCTCGTATTCTAAGTCTATAAACTCCCCATTAAGCCGATAAATATTTATTGACGACCCATTTGCATTAATTTGTATGAACATTGGCATACTAAGTGCTACAAGTAAACCATGTTATTTCTAGTATATTAAGCATCATTGTCATCGTTGTCGTAGTCATCGATATCTTCGCCATCGTACTCATGCAGGCTCTCTCCGATATCGACTCGTGTCTTCTGCTTACTCAACAGCCATTCGTTGTAGGCGATTTCGTCCTCAACCGAGGGATCAGTAGTCTCAATAAAATCTTCGATTGAATGCGGGAATTCTTCGCGTACAATCGGCAAGTGCTGGAATGGTATATTACGCCTGCAAAACTTATGTCCCCATCCCAAATAGATGGATTCGCATGTTTTTTCAAAAATAAATGTGAATGCACCAGGCCATATATTCGATTGCATAACTAGAACACGTTCCTTTTGATTTGTATATCGGCTCGTGAAGCGTACCAGCCATGGGATTACACAATCCGGGCTCAAATCGCTGGCACATGATGTCAAAATATCTGGGCCTGTCTCTGGTTGATTAAAGCCCTCCATCATATCCTCTTCTTCGCCCTCCTCTTCGCCATCGGCCTCCTCTTCTTCAACTTCCTCATCCATTTCCTCCATAAGTCGCATCTTCAAATACATCGCCAGAGTTTTCTCTCGCTCCTTGCGAGCTTTTTCCTCATCGTACCAAACAATACGACCTTGATTTAATATATTTGGTCTACAATGAACCCAGGCAACTGGAGTTGCTAAAGTTGCCAAGGGCTCTATTTCAAAGCGTTCGTTTTTCAAGAGCATTACATCGTTATCTGAAAAGAGAGAGAGTATTATGAGTAGAGTCAAAATGTATTTAACGAATTCCCCTTAGATCCACTCCATTTCCAGAAATTTAGAGAAAGGCGAGGCACTTGAGTTCTTACCCTCTTAGAGGTAGTGGTGGAGAAAGCAATACTCCTCGAAAGAAGGAGCAATACACTCGAACAGCATCCGACTTTGGAGCAGGACTCGTGAGCGAATGGCTTACCTTGAACTGCATCTTCTTCGCCTTCATTGAAATTGTCTTCCTCTTCTTCTGCCTCCTCCTCTTCATCATCCATGTTGACACCATCAAATAGATCTTTTTCCTTCTTAGTCATACGCCGATAATAACCTTGCGGCGCGATATGAGTGCTAGCCGTAATACGGGCAATTATGGCACGTAAATAATGTTTTTCCTTGCCTGGAAAGCATGGATACGATACAATATCAGACTCTAGGTCACCAGTGAAGAACTTCTTGATCTGACGAGAAACAATTATCTGACGAGGCGTCACTATGGGTAATTCAATCCAATCATCGTAGAGATTGTTGACGACAAAGTACGAGTAGCGATTGCATCCCAGTCCCACATACTCTGGGGGTATATCGTAAAACTCAATTTCCTCTGCCAAGGGCACTGGCTCAGCTTTTGGTGTCATCTTCTCCAAGTCCTCCGGAGAAAAATTCTCCCATCCATAAACTCCTGGAGTTAGCTCTGGACCTATATGTGTTGGCAAGGGATTCGGCTCTTGATTCTTTCTCATCTTGAACGGCAGCTGCTTTTCGCGCATTTCCTCCTCCATCATTGTCAGGCGTGAACTGATCTCCTCTCGAGTTAGGGAAGCTTCCACAATGTAGTAAGACGCCTTTAATCCATTAATACAGCCCCAAAATCGACATTGCATTATGGATGGATGGGTCTGCAGTCGGTTTATAGAGCCTGCCAATTGAAAGATATCATCTTTGCTGATTGTAAAGCCGCATTGGTTCCAAAAGAACTGCAGCTGTTCCACACGTTCATTGAAGGATACGAATAAACGCATGCTATCATCGAGTTCAATTTGAAGATCCCCATCGTTGTATGTGTATGCCTCTTCACCCAGGTCCTCATCAGCGCCAAAGTCAGAGCCTTCAGCATTGTGAGGTAACTAAATGACTAAATTGGGTAAACTCTAGAAATAAATCTATTCAAGGAGACTTGCCTTTATCGAGTGCAATATACGCTTTGCGGGACGGAACATACGGCAGTCGGCAAAGACGGCATTTGGGGGAAAACGTTCTGGCACATGGAATTTTTGCTCACGTACATTACGACTAAACTCTTCAAAGAAATCAATAACGTTCGGAGGTCGTTCATCAACAACCCGCTTAACTATGTCACTTAAATGATCGAATCTAGGAAATTTAGAGGTAAGTTTAACTTGCTTGAGAAGCTAAAAGTCTTAATAACTTTGCTCACTTACAAATTGTCTCCACTTAATGTACTGTATTGCTGTAAGATCGACTTAGCCACGCTCAGCTCGTAGCCAATGTGTGGGGGCTCATGGCCTGAGGCTCTTTGAAATTGGGTATCTGAATTGAAGGCGCCAATCGAAATTGTAGTCGATGAGGAGCTACTTGTAGTTGTGACTATATTCGAGCATTTCGGCGAATCATCGTGTTCAGGCTGTCTATTGGCTATAAGTTCTTTTTCCTTCTTCGATATTGTCTTCGGCGGTGCATCCGATTGCACCGATGAGGTCGAATCAGTTGTAAAATTTTGTAGTGATGCAAAATCATTATCCATGGTAATATAAACTTATTTTACAGGTCGTTATGGGTTTATTATATTGTATATCTAAGGGACTTTCAATGGAAAGCCCACTATATACAGTTATTTCTTAAAAAATCTATAATAAAGAAATACTATTAATGAAGGTTTTATATTTTATAACTCACTGAAGATTGCAAATTTGACTTTTGGCTATGCTTACATAGGATTTATTATGTTTTTTCTGGGTTTACTGCCGACAGCAATCTCTGCTTGGCAATGCAAACTTATTTCATTTTTACTCTTAAAAATCCGAGACTCGGATTAGACATTAATCTCTGAAGCTTAAACTTAAAATTATAGAAAAAAAAACACTCCATAGTTTATGATGAGTTACAAAGTCGTAAATAAATAGATATTTATTAGTATTATATTTGAATTCGCAGAAATTATATATTTATTCACAACACAAGTAATACAGGCAAATATTATTTTTTTATAATACTTTGTGTAAGATGACGATTTCTTTTATCTGCGTATTGAGCTGTTCAGCGGCAAGTATGGCGAGTACGTTGGATACATCGGATTGGGCTGCGTAGCTCGCTGTAAAACGCACGCGTCCTGATACTGGGATTGCATGTTCATTACGCCCATTTGCATTGGAATCTGCGAATTGGGATATTCGCCACCCGAACTGTATGCCGTGGCAGGTGGACTCTGCTGAGGCGACATACGATAGCTATTGATGGCGCCATAATGCGACATCAGATTGGGACTGATGTGGACATTCGCCGTGCGGTTATTGGAGCTGCCGCTGATGGCCGACGAGGTGTGCTGAATGGGGGCAGATGGTGTGTTCCGAGTGTTTCTGTTAGTGTTCTGCGTTGATGTGCTCGGCGTGATGTTCATGTTGCTTGCATAATATTTATGATATTGCAGGGGAGTTACTTGTGTCTGCAGCATATTCGGAGGTGTGGAAACATTTCGGTTTTGCATTATCAAATGCGGTGGTGGTGTCATAGAATTGGGTGGAATTGGATGATGTGGCGATGGTGCTAAATTCGTTTGTGCTCCCGGGGACGTATTACATGGCTGAGATTCAAGGCAATTAGTAAGCTGTTGAAGTTTCGAAAGGCTACACAAATGTCCGACTACAGCTGGTGTAGTTCCCCCACTGTTCGATGATATGGACTGATCATTATTAGCTATGGAAGATGGGGGCCCTAAGCTAGTAGACACTGGTATACGAGATGCGTTCGATACAATTTCATTGGATGGCATATTATTTTGTAAATAAAAATTATTTACAGCACAAGCGGACGAAGGCTGCTCAATGCGTTGATGAGAGTTCGATAGAGAATGAACAGAGCTATTCAGGGACATCCGTTGTTGAATGACAGCTGGCATACCGACTATATCATAGTTTGATGGATTCGTTGAAAAGTTTTGACTAATTTGCGGAATAGGTATATAGTCCAAGGGCTGCATGTTCTGCTGATGGCCATGCTGTCCTCCCGATTGCGCAAACTGCAAGCTGCCTATGCCATCTTGTTGCTGGGCCTTCGATATATTTGAAACAGTACTCTGAGAGTGTTGATGGTGAGTATTTTGTGTAGTTCCGGCAGTCGGGACTTTAGCGTCCCGTTGCTGAGAATTATTTGACGAATTACTATTCCGAATTTGCTTGGGAGTTGGTTCTCGATGTGATGCACTCGGTGAACTCGCAACAATATCCGTCTGCTAAGGGAGACAAGTTTTATTATTAGTACTAAATTTAATTATTAATAATCAATTAATCTTACCTGTTGTACAGTTAGTTTCCTATTTTGATGCTGGTGCTGTGAGTTGCCAATGATATTCAAATTTGGCGAGCCTTCTGGTGTTAAATTCATATTGATGTTGTTCTGCTGCTGGATGTGTGAGTTCTGGATGGACATGTGCATGGGCGTCGTGGCTGACTGATTTTGCATGGAACAGTCAGAGAACTGTCTGTGCATTAGTCCATTGGTGTTTTCCGATCCATGATTGACGGCACTGCCAATACTTGCTGGCGAATCCATATTTATTTGCACATTAATACCACAATCATAGTGCTGCTGTATGGGTGCATTATTCGATGCCGACTCTGAGTTATACGGCATATTTGTATTAACATCAGCTTGGCCGCCGACTTGCAAATTTGAATGATTAACCGATTGCAGAATCGGCTGAGTTACTTTAATTTTATCTTCTCGTGTAGCGCCCAGAGCTATGTTACTATTGCTGTGCTCTGATTTCTGCTTTGTGGGCGCCGCAGAAGGCTCACGGCTCAATGAACTCGATAGAAGAATTCCAGACTCAGCTTGATTTGAATTTGCATGTCTGGCTATGGGGTTTTGAGCATTGTCTATGGACTTGATTTGCTGACCATGATCGGTTGCTTTAAATTGTTTTTGTTGGTTGGAGCACTTTTGATCGTAAATGTTGTTGGCCTGATTGACATTGTAATCATTGCAGTTGAGTGCATGGCCATCGTCTCTGGCCGTGTTGTTAGCGCTAATATTGGCAGCTGCTGCTTTCGCCAATTCCTCCTTTTTGCCGCTTATCTTCCGATCAACCTTCTGCTTATCCTTTGGGTGGTGCATCTGGTGATGGGCATGCATTGCCAAGTTCGCCGACTGGTACAAGTTCTGTGTGAAGTTGTGTGTATAGGCCATTGTTGTGGCCAGATCTTTGTGGAATTGTTTCTGACCTTTCTGGGTCGCTGATTCCAAATTACACAGATTATAGCTGTAATAATCCCATTGCCAATACTGCGAAGTATGATGGTAGTTGGGCATTTGATTGATTGGGAACTGAGAAGTTAAAGAGTTTTGCAACTGGGGATGTTCGTTGTTTTTCAGTTGATGTTTGTCCCGCATTGGCAATGAGGATGACGGAACGCGTACATTGGGCTTTTCTTCCTCTTTGACTTGCAGTAAGTGGGTTTGTTTATTTGTGTCCTTATCTGGGACATTCATTTTACCTGTATTTAGAGTATCTGGTTTTTTATTACATAACGTATTGCTGTTGGAATTCTCAGTCCTCGCTAGAGAAGTTTCCAAAGCAGCTTTTTTATTATTTATTTTCTGTTTTGTATCAACTTCTTGCACTAGCGGAACTTCTGTCTTCAATGGGATTAGCTTTTCGTTAGTGGTATTTACTTTCTCGACTTCAGTATTTAATTGCCGAGTGCATTTAATGACAATAGGAGAAGCCTCAGGAATTTTTGCTTCCACTTGCTCAGGGATAACACAGGGCTTAGTCTCAACTTTAGTCTCTTTAGTATCCAAGTTTTTTGTGGCAACTCCTTCAACAGGCTTTGGAGTAGTAGAAACTGGAACGGTTACTAGAGTGGGTACTGTGGCAGCCACTTTTTCCGTTGGAATAGGTGCGACATCAGTTTTTATAGGTTTTTCCTCTGGGCTCTTAATTATTGGATCTTTGTTTTGCTCCAATTTTTCCAATTTCTCTTCATTTACAATAGGTACAATAGTTTCAGTACTTTCAACTATTGGTGCAACTTTAGCACTTTCAGGAGCAATATTGGAATTAGTGGTAACTTTTTCTTCAATTACCATTTCAGCAGGAGTCACTAAGCTAGGCTCTTTCAGTGGTTCGATGTTCTCTTTAACTGGGACTTGGACTTTCACCTCGCTGTTTAATACGCTTTCAATTACCATTTCAGCTTCAGTTGGCTTAGGCTCCACTTTACATTCTGGAGGTGTACTCTCAGTAGGCTTTATTTCAAATGGAGTCGTTTCGGAAAACAATGCTTTCTTAGTTTTCTTTGCGACGGCATCATAAACTTGCTCCGCGCAGTAATCAGTTGAGCTCTTTTCTTTTTCAACTGTTTGGGGCTCTGGTTCGATTTCCATCTTATCCTGAATAATTTTCTTGTCTTCAACGTTTTCGCATTCATTCAATGGAATTTTATTGCAATTTTGAGCCGCAGCTTTATTTTCTTCATCGCGTTTTCCATTTGATTTCTTACCGCGCAGCTTGGGCACAATATTAACAGGCTTCGTAACATTAACATCCTGGACAGTAGCTCGTTGCAAGACAGAACTTTTATCTAAAGTTTCCTTCGCATTCTGTTGATCGGGTTGATTTGGAATATTATGATGTTCCACATGATCGATATTATTATCTCGCTCAAAATGTTTCCTTTTGTTAGTATGAGGAATACTGTCCTTTCGCTTAGCAAGACGCAGCGCTCGCTTAGTCAACATATTAAATTCGGACGACTCTGATGACTTCTTAGAATATTTACTGTCAGAGGAATCTGAGTTTTCTGTTATATCTTCAAAGGCACGTTTACATCTTTTTGCTTCAGTTTGTGGTAATTGTGTGGACTCTGCGTATAAGTCCTTTTTAATGTGACTTGTCTTGTCTGTATTTTCACTGGTCGGCTTAAATGTTTTGATTGAATCTTTCTCCTTATACAATTCAGTCGTCGAATTTGCTAGAGGTTTTACAGTTTCCTCTGTTTTGTTTTTACAAAAATCGTCGTTATCTGAAGTTTCCATATACTGATGGCTCAAATATTCACGATTAGATATTGGTTTAATATTAAAATTTGGTGATTTTGAAATCGACATTAACGGACTCCATCGGAGACAATCGGCTTCAATAAATATACGGGTTTTGCTCTGAGCTCTCTTTTTATGATGTTGTAAAACTTTTTTCCAATCTATTTTCACATTGATTTGGAATCTTATGTCGCCATCATTTTTTCTCAATTTAATGAAGTTTAGCAACTCAAAGGCCAAAGCAATATCGGAAATAGCTAAGCCAGTTTTGATGGCTATATCTTTAAACGTTATTGTCTGATTATTTCGGTACTTATACAAGTACTCGAGTACAACCGATTTCCAGTATGAAAAGTACGACAGACGTCCAAGATCAGAGAGTGGTTTCTCTGGAGTGCCCAGCTGTCCTTCCTCCCGGCTAAGTAAGTAGCTAAAGTCAATCAAAAATCGTCCATATCCTTGCCTTTGATATTGAGGCAATGTCAAAATACATGATACATTGTACTTTTGCGAACAGTGTTTCTCCTTCGAAAAATATCCAACAAGATGACAGCCAACCTGATCATTTTTAGTCAAGATGTAAAATAGAAATGGCTCCACATCATAGTAAAGAGTTTTGTGATCCAAAAAGAACTTTGCCAGCAGACATAAATTTTGACAGTAAATTTTGTTAACATTCCCATCCACTTCAAAAACAGATATATCGCCTTGACGGAAGATTTCAGTTCCAGGCGGTTGCTTCCAAATACATTTGTTTTGATGTCTATCCAATACTGAACGACTTTTTGTATACTTTAGGCAGAATTCGCACAAGTAGAGTTTTGCCAACCTAAAAGGAAAGAAAAAGTCAATATTATTATTATATTAATAAATTATTATATTTTAAATTTCATTAAAAGCATATTATATATTTATCTGAACTACTTTTCAACAATTCCTCAAAATAACTGCAAGTAAAGATTTGCTAGCCTGATATATCTAATGCTTTTAATTTTTAATTTGCTATCTTAGTTTTGAGTTAATACAAAATAATATTAATTTTGATATAATTATTGAAAATGAATTTACCTAGCGTACTCCTGTGGAAATGGACTTGAGTACCATGTTTCAATATTCCATTTTCCAATTTCAATTGATTTAGGACTTTGTCCACAGTGAATCAAAGAATGACTTTTCTCAAGAGGCATTTCGGAATGGTTTGCAGAAACTTTAATAACAGCTTTTTGCAACACTTCTTGATAAATGTTAACATCAAATTGATTCACGCCAGGTGGTAGATGTTGGTTTTCTATAAGTAAAAAATTTATTATTTAATTGAGTACATATTTTCTTTTGCCAACTATTTAAATAGGGACTTTTTGCATTTAGCCAAAATTAATTTATATGAATAGAAGCTATATAGTTAAAAAATCAAACTATTTTGCCTTGCTTGCAAAAGGTTTTTTTTTACAAATTTGTAGAATGAAGCATTGCCGAACCCTTAATTTATATATTCTTTCTTTTTATATATAATTGACTTTTTGCAAAACCAATCATCTATGAATCCCAGCATTAAAGCATTTACAAATACAATTAATGTATAAGTAGTAAGTCCAATTAATAGATTTACTACACTTCTACTACACCTGCCTACTTTATCAAACATCTAGATATCTACTTCAGTAAAGTAAACTATAAAACTTTGAATACTCATAATATATGTATATGTTTTGACTAAATTTTTTGCATTATTTTAACATTCCAATTAAGTATTCATATAATTACAATTATATATAGGAGACCATCCTAAAATTCTAACATACCAAATAGTTTAGTCGGGCCTATTGTCTCAACATTTTCATCCGTAGGATTTCCTAGACAATTAAAACCGGAATTGTTGTTTAAGTTTGATTCAACTGGCTTCTTCCTTGATTCTGGAAATTGTTCTTGGTCATCAATCATGCGACATTTTAATACAGTTTCTTTGGTGAGATATGGAATATCATCATCATTTTTCATGTACAAGTTTGTGGATTCCAAGGGCATCGATTTTAAGATAACTGTTCTCTTTCTTTCCACATTTCCATGGCTTCGCTTGATTGGCAACGAACCGTTCACAACATTATCAGACTTATCCGAAACGTATTTGTTAGGCTTATTCGCATCGATTGATGCTTGATTAGCAACCGAATGGTTTGAATAGCTCATACTTTTAAAATTCTTGGTATATTTGTCGTCGACTGGATTCTTTGCAACGGCAGCAAATCCCCAATTCTCCGAAGATGCGTCAATTAAACTATTTGCGTCATTTGGCGATGATCGAAACTCTACGTTTTTTTCGTTTTCAAATATATTCTCCTTGAATGTACTTTTATCCGTGTCATAGTCTTCCTCATCATTGTCGTCATCGCACTCAGAGCTATCACTCGAGCTATCGCTTGAGTCTGACTCAGAACTGGAGGAAGTGCATGAATCGGACGACGTGCTCTCGTCTTGGTCTTCGCACGCAGCATTCTTGTCATCGTCATCGTCCTCATCATCGTCACTATCACTTGAAGAAGTCGAAGATGATAGATCAGAGTATGTACGCTTTCGACTTATTTGATTAATGATCGTTTCACGATATATCTTTTTCTGTTTCATCTGAGCCTCATAATTATTAGCCACAATGCAACTCTTCTTCCTCTGTTTGTGGCCCGCAACATTATTTACACAATCTTGGGACGTTGATGGATTTTCTATGCGCTCCTCTTTCTTAATCATCTGCCGTTTGCCGTTGGAATGTGGTTTTTGAGAGATACTCGAATACGAGACATTTCTGGAAAGAAGTGTGAGAGTGTTAGTTGTTTTTTTAAATTATTCTATAGTAGATATAGTGAAATATTAAAATTTAGTTAATATCTCGCATACCTCTCATTTTCATGCTCCAGTTTTATGTTTGTTACATCCCTTTTCAATGATTTTGGATGATCAACGTTTAGGCACGATTTGCATCTGAAATTAAAATAATTAATATATTATTCGAGTAGGATATTATATGAAATCCGTCGGATTCTTTGACTTTATATATTATCATAAACTGTTTGTTGTCTGTTAACTTACCGATATGGATGCTTGGGCTTTTTGTCTGGTATTGTGTCGAGGCACGTTAGATGAAAATGGTTTTTGCACGCAAAACACTGCAAAAGACACGGGCCACGATTACGCAATTTGCAGACAACGCAATCGGCACATTTCTGACAGTTCCATATAGATCCTTTAGTAACAAGCATATAGAGCAGCACATATGATTGCGATTTGCATTTGCCGGCAATGTTCGCACATGTCGTGTGCAATGATATACCACATTGTTTGCAGGAACTGAGCGGTTCTGGAATGCCATTAAGATTTTTCTGTGAATTTCCGGAGCAATGTGTACACGTTTCTTCTCCTTTGATAAGTATCTCAGTTTCTGGTGCAGATTTGCGGGGCGTTGTTAACGATTTACCCTTCTTGTATAACTTGCCCTCCTGTATTAGGAAGCCAGTGTCGACGGCTTTCTTTATGGATGCTTTAATTACAGCTTTGAAATCAACATTCGGCGAAAGATCAATGCAATTAAATTTTTGAATATAGTTTTCTATATTTTTGATCGTTGATCCTTCGCATTCTCCCAAATCATTTACGGCTTTAGCTACCACTTTATAAAGATTTGTTGTTTTATCGACTTTTATTCGTCTCTTCGCCATCGGCGCTTTATATGAATGTAATCCCTTATTGTATACTTTGATAACGGAGCCAGACTCAACGGCTTTCTCCAACTTTTCAGCCACAATATCTTCATGGAACTTGTGATGTGTGCCAATAGCCTGGCATATTCTCTGAACGCTCGGTCTTTGCTTTTGAGACCGAATTTTGGATATTGCGTCAAGTATCCACTGTTTCCAGGTATCCATACTGATGTCATGGGCGGATTCCCTCATTTTCTTCCTTTTTCCTTTTTATCTGTGAATTGAAATTTAAATATAATTATTAGAGAAGCCTTCTGAGAGCGTAAATATTCATATAATATTTAAGTAAAATATTTAAAGCTCACCCATAGTATAAGAATATTTTCATTTTTAAATACATGATATATCACTATAGATCAGAGCGATCATGGATATGGAGAAGGCAAAATTGAATCAGCTCATCGTTCATATTATAAATATATCTCTATATATAATATAACTAACATCATTCATACCACCCGACGATATCCAATGACAAATTATTACTATTTTTTTTTTTTTTTTATAAAACGAAAAAAGGTTGCTCTGGTTAATTCCTCACTTATTGGTTAACAAACCGCAGAATAATTCGTATTAGGTTACAATATACATATCATCAGCATAAAGTACCTAAATAAGAACTGAAATGTAAGGTCAATTTGACAATTTAATATAATTATCTGCTTTAATTGTAGTTTATTTTATTTAATTTATTTAAATTTTTAAATAATTCTTTAAATTTATATATTTTAATATGGTTTATAATTAATTATTAAAAGTATCATTAAATTTGTCTTTTTTTTATTAACGTATTTAAATATAGTTTATAGTTATTAAATATATTTAAATATATAATTTGTCATTTTGTTAAAACGATTCGCATTTTAGCCGGTATTTCATGAGATTTATTAGGCTCATATCTAAACACAGATGGCTCTGAATAAACAAAGTAAAAACAGACCTCACTTATTGGTTAACAAACCGCAGAATAATTCGTATTAGGTTACAATATACATATCATCAGCATAAAGTACCTAAATAAGAACTGAAATGTAAGGTCAATTTGACAATTTAATATAATTATCTGCTTTAATTGTAGTTTATTTTATTTAATTTATTTAAATTTTTAAATAATTCTTTAAATTTATATATTTTAATATGGTTTATAATTAATTATTAAAAGTATCATTAAATTTGTCTTTTTTTTTATTAACGTATTTAAATATAGTTTATAGTTATTAAATATATTTAAATATATAATTTGTCATTTTGTTAAAACGATTCGCATTTTAGCCGGTATTTCATGAGATTTATTAGGCTCATATCTAAACACAGATGGCTCTGAATAAACAGGTAAATCGAAAGTCGAACATAAATTGTGAGACACCAAACATACATATAGAATTAAAAACAGGCTTTAATTATTTGTAAGTGAAGGTAGAATTAATTGTGTTTAGTATATGATTAAAGTATATTTCTTATGCAAAAATAAACGACTTTCCACAAGAATTATTTTTCACTGATTTCATAGTATATTAACCACTAAATATAAGCATATATTTTTGCTTCATGTTAATTTGTATTATTTGTATGTATTAACCAACTAAAACTTAGAGCACGGTATTTTCTGGTCGAATAATATTTCCACCGCTCTCTTAGTCATGTCAATGACACATGCAATTGAATTACAAACTGAGTTTCATTTGTTTATTTTCGCCAAAAAAAATTACATTCATATTTGTTGTATTTCTTTTAACAATTTGAAAGATACATAGCATATCTGCATGTGTCTGTATGTATATTCCCAAAGATATATATGTATGTAAATACATAAGTATGCAAGTTCCTATAGGTGCTCACTTTTTTATTATAAATATTAAAATAAACGCGATTATCAAGTTTTAACAATGTTTATTGACAATATAGCTTGTCAATTAAACGAGAACCATTATTTTAAGTGCATTGGCATGCCACTTACAAGGTATTTATTCTCGATGTATAATTTATTAGTTCACAAAAGAATTTTATTTGCTACTAATTATCGGTTTTGCAAGAGTGCACTATTAATTCGACGAAAATTAAGACAAAACTACAAACAAGCATTATCCGTGATCGAAACAACGGAATGGAACACTTAACATTTATTAGCATTCTTAAAAATAATTAACATTAATATCACATAATTGAATGATTTAGTATACTTTTAAATAAATTAAGAAATATAATTAATATTAATAAATAACAGAAATATTCTTTTTAATTTATCCACATTATTTACAAAGAGAAATAAAAAAACACTGAATGCTCGAATTGCTTTGAAAAAGGAATTTACTTGTATAAAAAAAATTGTGGTGCTGTCAATAAAGAAAATTGATTAGACTTTAATAATATATCTGTTGTCTCGCTTATATTTAATTATATTGTTCAGATCGAATACAACAGCAGTTGAATAGACTATCGTTATCGAAACACCCTGTAGCGATATATCACGATACCTTCACATTTTGAGCTACGTCGTTTTGAGACGCTATCTTGCTCTCGCCAGTGACCACCCTGTGTCTCAAATTAACTCATTTCGCTTGTTTACACCGGTAAAATCACTTCGTTCGTGCAAAATAATATTAATGGTCACTTAAAATGGCACACGGCGAAAATAATCCGGTTAATAACTTCCGGAATTACCTAAGCATATTAAATGATCCGTCGGCAAGCGAGGACATCAAGCTGAAAGCCACTCAGGAGTTGAGTGAGCATTTCGAAATGATAATGCAATCTCCGACTTATCCCTCATTTTTGGAAAATGCACTTAAAATATTTATGCGTATATTGCAAGAGGGGGAGCCTCAATTTATACAAGAAAACACAATTCAGCACGTAAGTATTTTTCCCATGTTCTTGGAATACGGCAGATTAGCATGTGTGCCATGTATGTGTGTGTGTGTGGGTGTATACATATTTGTGTACAAACATTTTTATTTCATTGCAATTTAAATGGAAAACTTTATAAATCAAACGGGAAAGTCAATGTAGCAAAGTGTGTAAAGTGCTCTATGGCCATATTGATTTAGTAATCATGGGAGTCATGGTCGTCTTCTTAAACCTGTTGCAAAAAGAACGAAGACATTATTTCATCATAATATTAAATATTATTATAGTTTATTAACTACATTTATCTTTTACTGCTATAACCGTTCATATAAGCTCCTATTAATACAACATTCTCGATCCTTTGTAGATTCGCAAGCTTATACTGGAGATGATACATCGACTGCCCATAACGGAGACTCTGAGGCAGCATGTGAAGTCAATTATAACAATGATGCTGAAATTATTAAAAACTGACAATGAAGAGAATGTGCTAATCAGTCTTCGTATAATAATTGAGCTGCACAAACACTTCCGTCCATCCTTTAATCCGGAGGTATTTTTCTCAACTATATATTTAAGCATATATTAACTAATTACTTATGTTTTTTTTTAGATTCAACTCTTTTTAGGATTTGTTAAGGAAATTTATACAAATCTTCCAAATAATCTAACAGCTATATTTGAAACATCAAATGACATCTGGATAAGTGATTTAAAAGACTTGGACTTGGAAATGCTTTTGCCAGACACATATTCAGTTAAGACGATACACGTAGAAAAGTCACTGGAGCACAATTCACAGCAAATGATTGTCAGTTTATAAACCTTTCATATTATTTATCAAAGAATAAGCTTTTAACACTATGTATTTATTTTATTTCAGTATAATCTTCTACCTCGCGGTATATTATCCTTAAAAGTTCTTCAAGAACTGCCCATCATCGTAGTCTTGATGTATCAAATATATAAAAATGCAGTCCATCAGGAAGTTGCGGAATTCATTCCCTTAATACTTACAACCATCAATTTACAGCCAACTGCACTTCAAAGGTAAGTTTTTACAAGAGCTAAATCAAATAACAATAAATATTTATATTTTGTTAGAAATTCAACACAAAAGGAAGTTTTTGTTGACTTCATGGGAGCTCAAGTAAAAACGCTGTCATTCCTGGCATATATTGTGCGAATATATCAGGTGAGTTAAGTCTTTTAATGCTGCAACTATATATAATATATAACAATTATATATATTTTTCAGGATATTGTTATTGCAAACTCATTGTCTGTTTCGAATGGTATGCTCAACTTAATGGAAAATTGCCCCAAGGAAGCAGCCCATTTACGCAAAGAACTTTTAATTGCTGCACGTCATATATTTGCAACAGATTTAAGACAAAGTAAGTCTGTTTTGCTGCTTCTTTAACACAGACCCTATTTTAACAGCTGTTTTTTGTTTTAGAATTTATTCCATCAATTGAAAGGCTGTTTGATGAAGATTTACTAATTGGCAAAGGTGTCACATTGGATTCGATTCGCCCATTGGCGTATTCTACATTAGCTGATCTGGCACATCATGTCCGTCAAAGTTTAAGCTTAGATGTCCTAATCAAAGCAGTAAATTTGTTTGCCCGAAATATACACGACGAGACACTGGCTATTGGCATACAAACTATGTCGTGTAAGCTTCTGTTGAATCTAGTCGATTGTTTGCGACACCACAGTGAACTGGAACCGCAGCGCTCTAGAAATATTCTAGGAACGCTGTTGAAAGTGTTTGTGAAGAAGTTTGAAACTATCGCTCAAATTCAGCTGCCTCTGATTATTCAAAAGTGGTATGTCTTTATATTTGTTATGTATTTGATTGTATATTCATGCAAATTCTTTTTATATAATCAGCAAGGGCCAACCTCCGGCTGGCGGAGCTGCGAACCCTATTGGTTCTTTTAACTTACCTGTTTTGCCCTTAACAGAGATTAAAGATGTAAGTGACTCTCCTGATGAGTACAGATCTATTAATTAATATTGTATTAATTTTCGTTTTTATGTTTCTCACATTTCAGGATCAGCTGGGCAGCGATCAAACTAAAGCAACGACTGGCTCACAATTGATATGTTCTGTGAATGTTGCTGAATTTCGAAGTTTGGTGAAAACCCTCGTTGGAGGCGTTAAAACAATCACTTGGGGATTTTTCAATTCAAAGGTATTTATTGAAATATATTTTTGTTAAATTCCATTAATAATTGTCTTTTGTTTTAGATTCATGTCTCTGAATCCAGCATGCAAATGCAGGAAAAACTCTTCAGTCCTGAGATTTTATGCACTTACATTGACTTGGTGCATTTTGCAATGGAAGCATTAGATATATATACAATCAATGTAAATCCAAATCAACAACGAGCATCTGGGCTGATTTCACGCAGCAAAGAAGAAAAGGAAGTTTTGGAGCATTTTAGTGGCATTGTAAGTATTTTATTATATTTATTATTGATATCCATTGATTTAACTATTTACTTATTCTGTATATTTCAATCTCTCTTCAGTTCCTCATGATGCACTCTCAGAACTTCCAGGAAATATTTGCTACCACCATTGATTTCTTGGTGGAGCGCATTTATAAAAATCAAGCTCTACAGGTTATAGCAAACTCATTTCTAGCGAATCCCACCACTTCGCCACTATTTGCGACTGTGTTGGTTGAGTACCTTTTGGAGAAAATGGAGGAAATGGGCTCAAATGTCGAACGATCAAATTTGTACCTGCGCTTGTTTAAGCTCGTCTTTGGCAGCGTTAGCCTCTTTCCTGTGGAAAATGAACAAATGCTGCGGCCACATCTGCACAAAATAGTTATACGCTCAATGGAGTTGGCGTTAATTTCAGACGAGCCCTACAACTATTTTCTACTGCTAAGGGCTTTGTTCAGATCAATTGGTGGCGGAAGTCATGATCTGCTCTATCAAGAATTTCTGCCGCTATTACCCAATTTACTGGAAGGTTTAAATCGCTTGCAAAGTGGCTTTCACAAACAACATATGCGGGATCTTTTCGTAGAACTTTGCTTGACTGTTCCTGTGCGTCTCTCATCATTGTTGCCATATCTGCCCATGCTTATGGATCCCTTAGTTTCAGCCTTGAACGGTTCGCCCACCCTCATAAATCAGGTAAATCCAATTATTTTATATATAGATATAATAATTATATTAATGAAATAAATATCTATATCCAGGGATTAAGAACTTTAGAACTGTGTGTTGACAATTTGCAACCAGACTTCTTGTATGACCATATACAGCCAGTAAGGGCGGCATTGATGCAAGCCCTATGGAAAACGCTAAGAAACCAAGACAACGCGGCGCTTGTTGCTTTTCGTGTGCTTGGTAAATTCGGCGGAGGCAACCGGAAAATGATGGTGGAGCCACAAACTTTGCATTACGATCATAACCAGAAGCCAAAGATCTCCATAATTACATACTTCCAAGAATATGAGAAGCCAATTGAATTTCCCGTCGAGTATGCAATTGAGTCGGCCTTCAAAGCATTGAGCTCAAACACCACAGATCAATTTTATAGACGTCAAAGCTGGGAAGTGATCCGATGTTTTCTGGCTGCGTTCATAAGTCTAGACGATGAAAAACATACATTGCTGAAGCTATTTACACACAGTGACTTTGTGGAAAGTAACATTATGAATTGGCCAATCTTCCACAATAAAATAGAAGCGTCGAGTGTGCGTGGAACTCATCTGACAGCTCTCATTGGCATGTTGGTTGCCTCAGCCACCAAAGACCTGCGAGACTCAGTGTGTCCTGTTATGGCTGCTGTTGTCAGACACTATACAATGGTTGCAATTGCTCAACAGGCAGGACCATTCCCACAAAAGAATTTCATGTCGAACGGCATCGATCCAATGGTGTTAATTGATGCGTTGGCCGCTTGCATGGGACATGAAGAAAAGGAATTGTGCAAGCCAGGCATAGCTTGCATGGGAATAATACTGGACACTGCTGCCAATATAATGGGAAATAAAGACAGAGCTTGCAAGCTGCCCCTAATGCAATATTTGGCAGAGAGAATGACAGCATTATGCTACGATCGTCCTTGGTATGCCAAGGTTGGCGGCTGTCAGGCCATTCAATTCCTTTGCAAGCATATGTCGCTACGTGCTCTATACCAGCATTTGTTCAATTTCTTAAAAGCGTTCATGTTTGTATTGATGGATCTGGAGGGAGATGTTTCAAATGGCGCCCTTGACATCACTAAAAACTATATGAAAACAATGCTGGAGATTTGCTTGTCTCCAATAAGTATTAATTCACGAAATGATGAGTTGGAGGATTTGCAAGCGAAAGCCACTTACGATGTAATTCACGAACTTGTGCGTCACATAACAAGCCCCAATTCCATTGTGAGAGAAGAATCCATGTTGTTATTGAAACACATCGGCTCGATACAGAAAAAGACTGTCTCCGAGGTTATGGACCCGCATAAGGATGTCCTAGCTGATATTATACCACCAAAAAAACATTTATTGAGGCATCAACCTGCCAATGCACAAATCGGACTGATGGATGGTAACACGTTCTGTACTACTTTGGAGCCACGCCTCTTTACCATCGGTAAGTATTGATCTTATATAAGCATTTTGTTATTACTAATTATATTTATTTATTTTTTTAGATTTGACAAATACATACCACAAATTATTCTTCCACGAATTACTCACATTAAGTGAAGCGGAGGATGCGACTTTAGCTAAATTGGATTGCTATAAAAATGTCACAAACCTCATACCATTACGTATAAGCGCGTTGCGAGCTTTAGCTGCCTGCCATTATATTAATGATATTGGCTATAAGGAAAAAATAATAAACATCATCTTTAAAGTCATGGAGAATGATAAGCCCGAGTTACAAGAAACCGCCTATATTTGCATGAAAACATTTATATCTGGTATTACACTTGATAGAGAGAAGGTAAATAACTAGTTTTAAAAAACTTGATTTAGTAAAATACTAATATATAATAATACTTCAATTTACAGGTACAAGCTGCAATGCGGCCTCTACTATTAAAACTAGGCGACCACAGGAATTTATCTATTCCAGCCATAAAACGATTATCATATTTTACCCAACTGTTTCCGCAAATGTTCAATGAGAAACTTAGTGAGCAAATACTTCAACATTGTGCAAAGATTATTGAGATATCTGTGGGACAATACAAGTGTACAAACGAAACAGTGAACTTCTTTGCAACATCTAAAGGAGGAGAATACGAACAGAAAATTGTGACACTCATTGAGATGTTCTACCACATTACTGCATCATCAAAGTATATCGAAAAGTTATGCCAATTGGTTTTACAAACTGAAAAGAATCTTATGATTGAGGCATCAAGTCCATATCGCGAGGCGCTGATCATGTTTTTGCAACGTTTTCCATTGGAAACTGTTGATCTTTTCATGATGGATTCGATTATGAAAGACTCGCAGTGGAATCGGTTCTTCATATTCTTATTAAAGCATAAAAATGGCCATGCATTTCGAACAATTATTAAGAACTCGAAATACGTTATCCTATTGGATTATTTAAGTTGGAATACGGCTATGAGTAATACCCACAAATATAATGTGCAACATCAGGCTGTGCTTATCATATTTACTCTGATGGAACAGGATGACCAATGGATTCCAACAAAACCCGATATTGTTGATGCCTTGAAGAATATGTGGCGAAATTATTTGTACTCAACATGTCAGGAAAATGTCGCTTGCGATTTGTGGCATTTGGTTGGAAAAATACTTTTGCTATATTTCTCGAATAACACAAATGATATCGACTTGCTGTTTCAACTTTTGCGAGCTCTCTGCTTACATTTCATACCGGATGTCTATTTCCTGCGAGACTTTTTGCAAAACACAGTCGCTCAAAGCTTTACTGTCAACTGGAAAAGAAATGCATTCTTTCATTTCGTTGAAAATTTCAATAACAATACATTCACAGAAGTTCTGAAAGCAAAAATAATAACAGCAATTTTAATACCTTGCTTCACCGTAAGCTTTGACAAAGGTGAAGGAAATAAGTTAATTGGAGCTCCGCCAACACCATATCAAGAAGATGAGAAAAACATTGTGTCAGTGTTTATCAATAAAGTATTTGACCCCGACAAGCAGTATGACGATGCAGTCAGAATTGCTTTATTGCAACTGGCGTGCCTGCTCGTCGAACGCGCCTCGCAGCATATTCACGATGGCGATGCCAATAATAAGAGACAAGGCAATAAGCTTAGACGTCTAATGACATTTGCCTGGCCATGCCTACTCAGCAAGAACTGTGTGGATCCCACGGCACGATATCATGGTCACTTATTGCTGGCCCACATAATTGCAAGACTTGCCATTCATAAGAAAATCGTACTCCAAGTTTTCCACTCGTTGCTAAAGGGACACGCGCTAGAAGCCAGACCCATTGTGAAGCAGGCCCTGGACGTGCTAACTCCAGCTATGCCGCTGCGCATGGAAGACGGCAACACTATGCTGACTCACTGGACTAAAAAGATTATTGTCGAAGAAGGCCATGCAATACAACAGCTTTTCCACATTCTGCAACTAATAATTCGTCACTACAAAGTATGCACTTAAACAATTTAATATAATTGAATAACTTAAAATCAACTATTAACTTTAACTCTAGGTTTACTTCCCCGTAAGACATCAGTTGGTGCAGCACCTCATAAATTATATGCAGCGCTTAGGATTTCCGCCAAACGCTTCTATCGAGCATAAAAAATTAGCTGTGGACTTGGCAGAAGTTATCATAAAGTGGGAACTACATCGCATCAAACAAGACGAAAGAGATGTAAAAGCTGAGGAATCTGAAGAGGATTTAAGAGACAGCCATCCCAGCAAGCGAGTGGGAAGTGAACCAACCGAAAACAGAAAAAAATTTACTGAATCTTCAGGACAACCAATTCCACAAGGAAAGTATTACGACGACAACTGATAAATCAATATTTAATAATGATAGTTTATTTTATTATAGGCGCGGGAACACATACAAAGTCTGAAGACGTTCTCCGTTCAATTGATAAATCGTTCTGCGATACAGTTCTTAATTTCCTTATACGTTTAGCATGCCAAGTCAATGATGTACAGCCCGGAATTATTTCCTCGGGAGATAACCTGTCGAGAAGGTTAGTTAAATCAATTAAATTTTACAATTTAATAATTAAACCTTTTTCCTTTTCAGGTGCATCATGCTCTTAAAATTGGCCATGCGTCCAGAAATTTGGCCTCAACCCTTCGATATAAAAATTAATTGGCTAGATAAAGTTCTGGCCACAATTGAGACACCGCATCACAACTTGAATAATATATGCACTGCAATAGACTTCCTAACGTTCCTAACTACAATATTGAGCTCGGACCAATTGGTGACAATAATACGACCGGTTCAACGTGGTCTTTCATTGTGCATCATTCACCAGAATACAAGGATTGTGCGTTTAATGCACATCTTTTTAACACGACTGATGTCAACATTTCCTCCGGATGCACAGCACAAGCATAACGATTTTGATGTTTTGTACAGTGCCATTAGCAAAATGATAACAGACAACCTAACGTTCTATGAGAAGAGTCCTCAGCCGAACGCCTCATCCTTGTTTGGAACCCTAATGATTTTGAAGGCTTGCACCACCAACAATCCAAGTTATATTGATAGGATTTTAGTACAATTCATTAGAGTTCTAAACCGCCTTACAAAGGATCACATTAATATCAATACAACCAATACGACCAGCACCCAGCCGACTGATTCCAATTCGCTGGCTCTTGAGCTGTTGGTCTTATCTTTGGAATTGATTAAGAACAGAGTTGTTATAATGAGCGTGGAAATACGGAAACTCTTCATAGGCACTATTTTAGTTAGCCTAATCGAAAAAAGCTCCGAAGTTAAGATTGTGAAATGCATTATAAAAATGCTCGACGACTGGGTGAAAAGTAAAGAAACGAATATCTCAGCTCAGGTGCCATCCATACGTGAAAAGTCTGCACTACTAGTGAAGCTCATGCAATATGTCGAAAAGAAATTCACCGATGAGGTTGAACTGAATGTTCAGTTTTTGGAAATCATCAACTACATATACCGTGACGAAGTTCTGAAACAAACTGAACTAACAAGTAAATTGGAGGGCGCCTTTCTGAATGGTCTACGATTTCAGAATCCTCATGTGAGAGCGAAGTTCTTCGAAATTTTGGATTCCTCTATGCGAAGAAGACTTCATGATCGACTCTTGTACATCATCTGTTCACAGGCATGGGACACGATTGGATCACATTATTGGATAAAGCAGTGCATCGAACTGCTTATTTTGACAGCTAATACTATGACACAAATTCAGTGCTCAAATGAGGCCTTTAAAATTCCATGCATATCTTCTGTCATTCCAACTAACTCAACTGATTCTCAAGAGCATACATTTGTTTCGTTTTTGTCCTCACAACCAGAATCATTTGAGAATGTCCAAAGCGTTAATGACAAAGACGATGTGTTCGATATTGATTTAAAACTCGAGTTCACATCCGTTCGCAAAGAAGATTGTCAGCAAATACTTTCTACGCGCCGAGACACGTTGGTTGAGCTGATTTACAAGCAAGCGGAGTTCCTAGAAGCAAATCGAAATATACGCACTGAGCAAATGCTTGTGGCAACATCGCAACTGTGCCACATGGATACACAGCTAGCGGAGAGCGTTTGGCTCTCAATTTTTCCTAGTATTTGGGGTATATTTACTGAAGATCAAAGAATTAATATATCCAAAGAGTTAATACCGTTTCTGTCGTCTGGCACGAATGTCAATCAGAAGGATTGCAGCCCAAGTACGCTGAATACGTTTGTGGAGAGCCTTACTCATTGCACACCCTCAATTTATATCCCTCCAAATCTCTTAACATATTTGGGAAAATCGCATAATCTCTGGCACAGAGCCATTTTAGTGCTTGAAGACTTGGCTATGGAATACTCCACGCGCAATGATTTGAGTAATCCGGATGTAACTCAGCCGGAGTCGGACATACAAAATTTAAATAACATTTACGACTCTCTTTCCAAAATGTACTCCGCCATGCACGAAGAAGATCTTTGGGCTGGACTTTGGTTGAAATTCGGACACTATCCCGAAACCAATATTGCCATCTCATACGAGCAAATGGGCTTTTTTGAAGAGGCCCAAGGTGCTTACGACCTAGCCATGACAAAGTTTAAACAGGATTTAAACAGCGGCCAAATAAATATTGATGTTAACAGCGAATTGTTGCTATGGGAGAAACATTGGATGCGCTGTGCCAAGGAGCTGAATCAGTGGGATATTTTATTGGACTATGCACAGACGAATAGAGAAAAGAATATGTTCCTGATTCTTGAAAGCTCATGGCGCGTACCCGACTGGAATCTAATGAAGAATGCATTGTCCAAGACCGAGCAGTGCTATTCCAAGCAATATGGATTCAAATTGAACTTGTACAAAGGATATCTATCAATCCTGTATCAAGAGGATAGACAGGCGGCCAGTGTTGAGCGCTATGTTGAGATTGCTTCCAGCTTGTGTATTAGAGAATGGCGGCGCTTGCCGAAAATCGTTTCTCATATTCACTTACCATATCTGCAGGCCTCACAGCAAATTATGGAATTGCACGAAGCAAGCCAAATTCATCAGGGCTTATCGCAGTCGAGAAATTCATCGCTGCACGATATGAAAGCCATTGTGAAGACATGGCGAAATAGATTACCCATAATATCTGATGATCTGTCACATTGGAGCGACATTTTCACCTGGAGACAGCATCACTATCAAATAATAACCCAACACTTGGAGCAGCAGTCGGATCAAGGCAGCACAATGTTGGGAGTGCATGCCTCAGCCCAAGCAATCATTTCATTTGGCAAAATAGCGAGAAAACATAATCTGACTGGAGTGTGCCAGGAGACATTATCTAGAATATACACAATACCCGCCGTGCCCATAGTGGATTGCTTCCAGGTAACTGAATGAAATTTTAACTAATATATGAACTACTATTATTATTATTTTATTATATTATTTACAGAAAATACGCCAACAAGTAAAATGTTATTTACAAATGCCCTCGACATCGGGACGCAATGAGATAAATGAAGCGCTTGAAGTGATTGAATCAACAAATCTGAAATATTTCACGGGCGAAATGAATGCGGAGTTTTATGCTCTAAAAGGCTTGCTCTTAACGCAAATTGGACGCACTGAGGAAGCTGGCAAAGCATTCAGTGCAGCAGTTCAGCTTCACGATGGTCTCACTAAGGCGTGGGCTATGTGGGGCGACTATATGGAGCAGATATATCTAAAGGATAAACAAATTTCTCATGGTGTTAATGCGTTAATCTGTTTTCTGCATGCTTGTCGCAATCAGAATGAAAGCAAAACCAGAAAGTATATTGCTAAGGTCTTATGGTTCTTGTCATATGATAACTCGAGCGACACTCTAATAAGCACGTTTGAGAAATACGTATCTGGAATTCCGCCATCGTATTGGCTGCCATGGATACCTCAGCTGCTCTGTTGCTTAGAGCAATTCGAGGGCGATGTAATATTGAATTTGTTAAGTCAGGTAAGTTGAGATAATACTTTACACTTAAATGATTTGTATTTAATATTCTTGGCTTTATAGATTGGTAGACTATATCCTCAGGCCGTCTATTTCCCGATTCGAACTCTATACCTTACTCTAAAAATTGAGCAGAGGGAAAAGCATAAATCAGCTGAACAGGCCGTATTTGCTGGCAAATTAACATCTGCTGTAAGTAGTGAAAGTATTATATTTACCAAATAATTATTAATAAATTTTAAATTATTTTCCTTAGACCATGGAGAACATGGGACCAGTTGGTGGCAGAAATCAAACAGGCGTTCCATCAGTCAATCCAATCAAGGCCACACCACCTATGTGGAGATGTTCGAAAGTAATGCAACTGCAACGCGAGGTTCATCCTACAATTTTGAGTTCACTGGAGGGAATTGTCGACCAAATGGTTTGGTTCAGAGAGAGCTGGACAGAGGAAGTTCTACGACAGCTGCGTCAGGGCCTAATTAAATGTTATGCCATAGCATTTGAGAATCGGAGTACAGTGGTGAATGCGACCATAACTCCGCACACGTTACACTTTGTCAAAAAGCTGGGATCAACTTTCGGTATTGGAATAGAAAATGTTCCAGGATCTGTCACATCCTCCATATCGCATTCGGCTGCATCAGAGTCTTTGGCACGGCGGGCACAAGTAACGTTCCAAGATCCTGTCTTCCAAAAAATGAAAGAACAATTTACAAATGACTTCGACTTTTCTAAGCCCGGAGCAATGAAATTACACAATTTGATATCGAAATTGAAAACATGGATAAAAGTATTAGAAACGAAAGTGAAAAAGCTACCAACATCTTTCTTAATAGAGGACAAATGCAGATTCCTATCGAACTTCAGTCAGAAAACCGCCGAAGTAGAGCTGCCCGGAGAACTGTTGATTCCTTCCTCGTCACATTATTACGTGCGCATAGCTCGGTTCATGCCACGTGTGGAAATAGTGCAGAAAAACAACACTGCAGCTCGCAGGTTATATATAAGAGGTACAAATGGTAAAATCTATCCTTACCTCGTAGTACTCGATTCAGGGCTAGGCGATGCTCGACGCGAAGAACGCGTATTGCAGCTGAAGCGAATGCTCAATTATTATTTGGAAAAACAAAAGGAGACCAGTCGACGATTCTTAAATATTACTGTGCCGCGAGTTGTGCCGATTTCACCGCAAATGCGACTAGCTGAGGATAATCCAAATAGTGTCTCATTGCTCAAGATATTTAAGAAGTGTTGTAATAATGCAAAAATTGACTACGATATGCCAATAGTTAGATATTACGAGCGCCTCTCTGAAGTGCAAGCCCAAGGAACCCCAATTTCACATACCATTTTAAGAGAAATATTTACCGAGGTTCAGTGCACTATGGTACCAAAGACTCTGCTAAGGCAATGGGCATTGAATACCTTCGCTGCAGCCACGGACTATTGGCAGTTTAGGAAAATGGTAAGTTGCTTAATAATAGACCTAAGACTACTACTAAATTACCTGCCTGAATTCATAAACTCCTTAGATTATCTGCTAGAAAAAACACAACACCTCGATTAATTTAAATTATTTTTATCATTACAGCTGACGCTTCAGTTAGCCTTATCATATTTGTGTGAGCACGCTCTGAACTTGACACGTCTCAATCCAGATATGATGTACCTTCATCAGGATTCTGGCCTTATGAATATTTCATACTTTAAATTTGATATAAATGATGATAAAGAGCAGTTTAATCAACATCGACCAGTTCCATTCAGGCTGACACCCAACATTGGCGAGTTCATAACA
The DNA here is from genome assembly GCA_035045345.1 of Drosophila hamatofila. Classification (NCBI taxonomy): domain Eukaryota; kingdom Metazoa; phylum Arthropoda; class Insecta; order Diptera; family Drosophilidae; genus Drosophila; species Drosophila hamatofila. Next base: position 3,249,737 of record JAWNPA010000012.1, read on the forward strand.
AATATTGGGATTTCTGGACTATTATCAGCGGCAATTGTAGCCACAGCTCGGTGCTTTATACAGCCCAACTACAAACTGAGCTCCATTCTACAAACTATACTCAGAGATGAGATAATCACTTTGCAGAAGAAAGGATTTAGGCAGAGTAAATTATTGGATACATCGCAGGAACCCTCGCTTGATAATAATACAATGGAGCACACCATTCGGGTGGTAAATTCGGCTGTGGATATTATATTATTGCGATTGAATAAGATATCCTATTTCGACAACATTGAAAAGAAGAAGATTTCGGCACTCATACAATCCGCAACGAATACGGATAACCTTTGTCGCATGGATCCAGCCTGGCATCCTTGGTTGTAAATTAAATATTACAATATTAAATATATAATTATTATTATTTTAAATATTTTAACATATAAAACGAAGTCCTCAAACGTAAAAAAATGTAATTTATAATCTTTTTAAATCATTTTCTTTATTAAGATTTAAATATAAAAACTGTTGGAATTTATTTGCGCTGCTAAAAGGCGTCAGCACTGCAAAATTATTTCAATTTATTGTAAGAAAATAATAATTGTAAATAAATAAACGTATATTATAAAAAAAAAATATATATATATATATATATTTAAAATCATAGATATATTAAGCACTAAGTAATATCAATTTGTTTATAGAGCTGATAAGACATTGAGTTCGAAATGAATTTGCATTGTAAACAAACTGTTGATAAACTCAAATATCCAATGGTATTTAAGGGAATGCTCTATTAACCCACTAGAAGGCCTAAGCCGTTCAGAACTTTCACTTGGCGATAGGGTATAGAATTGGCTCAATTTATGACCTAGCAACGAAAGCGTAGTAATTTAGGATATTAAAAACCTGATTGCTTCCATGGCAACGAAGGCTTAGCAATGATTTTATTCATCCAAAAAAAAAAAAAAAACTGATTGTTGCCATGGGTACGAAGGCTTAGCAACAGGGTTTATTAGCTTGTTTTCCGTTCCTTGACAATTTTATTGACCAAAAAAAGTCTTAGAACGTTTTGAGTATTGTACTTTAAACCCTCTAAGCATGTGCAAAAATACTACAAGTCACGATGTGGTCGAAGAATTTGTTAATTTCTGTTTATTTCTACATTATTTATAATTTGCTTCACACGTGTGTAAATAGCATCGATGCACCCTATATACATATACCCGGAAATGGCATTATATCTGGGACATATCTGAAAATGTATCGAACTCAAAATATTAAGGCATATTTGGGCATTCGATATGCACATGCTGCAAGATTCTCTCCGCCCGACATTGAATTGCCGCCATGGAAGGGTGTCTTCAATGCAACCTCTTTCGCGCCCAGCTGTTGGCAAAAAACGCGGGCCTCAACTAATGCCCAGCTTGATAAAGTTTTGGATGTTCTTTCGGGAGATATGCCCAATGAGGGTGGCACAAGAAAATACGATGAGAACTGTTTGAATTTAAATGTATATGTACCTGACGGTGAGTCGTCGAACTATTTAAAGTAAAATTTTCGATAATTTGAAAATTATATTTATGGACGGTGAAATACTTAGTTAAGATCTTTAAATATTCCTTGACAAATTCCAATATAAAATAAAACGATTTTTAATGGTTAGACTGTTGAGATCGGAATATAATCATGATCATTTTCATAACGTTTTTTCCCATATCAAATTTATAATATTACCTCTCTACTAATATTGACTTTAAATATTTAATTTTTAGGACTACCTGAAGTTGATGGATATGCTGTAATTGTTTGGATTCATTCTGGGAACTTTACAATGGGCAGCCCAATTGACATTGAGCCATTTCAATTGGTTTTTAAACAGAAAGTCATTGTTGTAACATTTTCGTATCGATTAAATATTTTTGGCTTCTTTTCGACGGATGACGGCGAGGCCCAAGGGAATTTCGGATTGATGGATCAGTCGGCTGCTCTGTATTGGGTTAAGAAAAATATCAATTATTTTGGCGGTGACGAGAATCGGATCACATTGATGGGCCACGATGCGGGAGCAATTAGTGCAGCTTTGCATATGACATCAGGGGAGTGGTCAAAGGGTGCGTTCCACAAAGCAATTATAATGTCTGGAAATCCCCTAGTCTCTGTTCGATCTCCGCATGAATTCAACAATGATTTGGATAGGATAGCAAATATTTTCGGATGTGCTCGCAGACCAACGTCATTATTGATTCAATGTCTAAAGAGAATCGATGCAAAAATAATAACTGAGAATCTGCCGTCTGTTCAATGGGGTCCTATTGTCGATTATGGACTGAGTAATACTTCATATCCATTTATTGAAAACCAGCCCGAAAATCTATTTAAGAGTGGAACTTATCACAAAGTACCACTGATCGTTGGCATCACGGATATGGAGGAAGTTCTTACGGTTTTAGATGAGTATATTTCCACAGAGCTGACTGCGGAGGATCTCAAAAGCTTCTTTTCCGACATTGCAGTAAATGATATCTTTAAAGTAACAGGAACCAATGAATGGTGTACAAATTTTCCCATCGTTTCTGATTCAATTAATTTTATGTATTCCGATGAAAGCGGCGAGGAAGAAATGAAAATTAATACAAATTTAATCAATTCTCATACGGATAAATTATATTTAGCTCCGTTGGAAACGTTTATAGATATCGTCAGTAAGCATCAGACTGTCTATAGTTATATATTCAAGTTTCGATCGAAAACTCTAAGTTCTGATCTACCGAATTGGATTGGAGTTCCGAAATATTTCGACCAGATATTCGTTTGGGGAATTCCCTATGTGGGCCATGTTGTCGAGTGGAAGCCCACTGATAAGAAAATGGCAGATATTGTTATGACTTTGTGGGCTAACTTTGCTAAAACATCGAATCCTACAAAGGCAAATGTTTATGTTAAATGGAGCACTATGGAACCGCCCAAATATTCGTACTTGATAGTCGATGAAAGCTTCAATACTGGTTATCTTTCGGACAATCGTCGCGTACAGTTTTGGAAAAATTTGTATCCGAAAATTGTTAATTTTGCAACAGAATGCTGTAATTCTACATACGGAGGAACAACTAATTTAATCCCTTATACTACATACATACTTATATGTTTATCATGCCTTATATGCCTTGATATATATGTACAAATACCTATATTAACATATTTTTAATAATATTTACAAAGATTATAAATAGATATAACACCATTGACAGACCATAAGAGAAATTAATAAAAATCATTATTATGAACAATTGAGTTTTCTTCCCATAATTTATAGACATATTTAATTGATATTGTCTTTTGAAATATGGTTTTCTTATTTCTCTAGTCTTTGATATAGGGTCAGTATTCTGAGTGAGTTTTCTGTTGCTTTTCATTTTCATTTCTTTTTTCTTTTTGGTAAAAGTCATTTATTTTTACATTTTCTCCATTGTAAATTACAAATAATAACATAATAAGTTTTTAACTGAAACGTCAATCCGATTTTAATCGATTTGCAAATTCAATTTGATGTATTTCTTTCCATTCTTTTTTCGGTTTCATCCGTTTCAGCTGGCCATCCCATACCAAATCCACCAAACCACCTTGTTTGGCTATAACACCTTTCACACGATTTGCAAAATCTATCGCTGACTCGCCTTCCTGCCGATACATTGGCGGCAAATACCAGACATCGCATACGATGGCCCACGATGTCATCATCATGTAAAGATATTGCATCATTGAGTATTTGGAGCTGTTCCAAAATGCATCGCCAAATCTGGGATCGTATCTGAAACGAAGGCAAATGGTTATTAGCTATTAGCTAAGAATATGCAAAGTAATACTTACTTTATGGCAACGGGATATATAACGCCGCCCACTTCGAAACTGCCTTTCTTAAACTGCATAACAGAGGTATTGTTGATGCAGGTGCCTTCCGGGAATATCAGAATTGGCGGATTGCTGGGGTCTGATACATGCTGCTTTAGTCTTTCGGTAACCAAGTGACGATCCTTGGCTTCGCCTCTTTCAAACCAAATGTGAGGAGATGCTCTTGCCAGCGCTCTTTGCAAAACGCCAAGGAATCCACCATGTCGTTGACCGATCTATAAATGAGAAATATACACAATATTCTTTTCTCTTTTCTTTTTCTTGTTCTTTTCAAACAAAACATTTAAATAATTGAATGTATACGTGTATGTAGGTATATATGTATGCTTTAGCTATATGATTTTTTCCAATTCCGTCTAAGGGTTGGATTTGAATGATGATTGATTGAAACGAATTACAAATGCTTTGTCGACATAACAAGAAGGCGTGATATATAACATAGTATTCCATTAAGACTTGAATTTGTATTACCTGAATTTCGGGTCAAGGTATCTGGAAAAATGGAATTACATTCCGTAAAACAATAATAATAATAATAATAGCAACAAGAACTGATGCTTCTATTTTATATTGATTTTTTTCTGTTAGGCTATGGAACCAACAAAATGTAATAGACCTAAGCGAAATTCTTGATATACCATTTATTACAAATGGTGGAATTACCATCATATTTACCTCAAGTAAGCAAGTGAGAATCGAAAGCAATTGCACTTCTGACGCATAGATAACAGGATTACCATGTACACAAGTAAGACTACACTGTCCGACTAAGAGATACCTCTACATCGGGTGTTTATTTTCTTGTTCGCTTACAGAGCCATTAAAGCACATAGTGCAGTTCAAGCAGATTCTGCGATTGATATACTACTACATAATTCGCACGGATTTTGATATATATATAATTATATATTATGATATATATAACGTGAATTCATCTAGCAGGGATCTTAGCTACCTTTAAACTATGCTCTCTCCTTTTTTTTTAGTAATGAATGTAAAATTAAATGTGTTTACATTTTCAATTCATCACATGGAAAATTATAAAATGGGCAGTAAAAAATAAAATGTGGAATATTCATCAAATCAAATTTCACTGCATCAAACTAAATTTATAATATATATACAGTACTTTTACTTTTACTAAATAATGTACGAACTATGAATCATTTTTCACAACTTTTTGTCGAGTGTTAAATGAATCGTAGTGTACTAATCCAAATAATATCCAAATAATACATACAAATACTGTCAAGTTTCAAATATTATTTGGTCAAATATTAATTGGAGTGTGTAATATCCGTGCATATTCCTCGAAATTCGTTTGATTTCTTACCAGAGAATAGGTTGTGTCACACATCAGTACGAGTACGTCTATGGGGCTTGTATGATTTGCCACACAAATACCTGTCGATGACGGTCGATTATCCTCATTATGATAAGTGATAACTGCTGAAATGGCGCTGGACAGGAGGCCAAAGCACTGCCCCAGCACCTTATTCACAATAGCGCGTTTTTTTTCGCCATCCTTTAGATTGCCCACAGCTGCTGTGCATGCTGTTAACCACACTACCTGAGATTGCATAGAACAAAAGGCGTGTGTAATTTAGATCTAGATTTAGATTGTATATATTATGAGTATTATTTTTATTTAAGAACTAAATTTTCTTTGTCAAACTCATCAAAGTATAGTAATTATATTTTAATTAAAATTATTTTTTATCTCATCGCATCACGAGAGTATCGTTTATAAACTATATTAGACTATGATACTGTTTCTCTCCCATATCCAACCAAATCAGATCAGTATTGCATAAATCTCATGAGATTCAATTTAAGCAATAAGATATAATATATAATATATAATAAGATATAATTTCCATACCAGAAAGGGGCATATCAATTATTTCTAACTTCTAACTTAGATCAACAAATTATATACAGAGGGTTTGACGTCAAGATAGATGGACATAATTATAGGTCAGGTGCTTATGCTTTATTAGTAATATTAATATAATATTAATTCTGAAAACGATCATTAGTAGTAACACTTTTAAAAACCATATATATTTACTCAAATTGACAAACTTGTACTGAACAAAATGGGAATTAGTTTCAGAATATACAAATGTATTATTTGAAGGCGATTGGAAAATACATTTTCTGTTTAGAGAGTTGGGAAAATATATATAAAGTAAAATCAAAAACACTTCTCATCAGATCAGACAATTACTAAATTTGATTGTCTGATTGTTCAAGCAAACAAACCAAAAAGAAAGCTAAATGTTCAGTGAAGTTGACTTCGCCATACAAGGCCTGGGCGTTCGCTGTCAAATTTTAGGAGTAGCTCAAAAATTCTTTCATTTATTTGAATTTGTTAAGTGCATATTAGACTAAGCTATAGAGGTATACATACAATCTATAATTGTCTACATATAATATATATATAAGTAATTTTATTTTCTTTTGCAAGCAATTGAATATAGACAATTTCTTTTAATATCAGACTATTTGTTATAAGCTCTATATTATTTTATTTTCCTTGTATAATAAATATATCATTTCTGTTCATGATATATTTTAGAACTAAATAGCTGCAAAGTCAAATATAAGAAAGATAGAAATTCCTCCTACTGGCAAATATAACTGGAATTATCTAAACAATTTTTCACCTAACTTCTGGAAAAAGAATATGCATAAGCTCGGATCCAATTGTAAACCGTGTACTTTACCTTTTCATCTTCGGTCACTTACCAAATTGCATTTTATTTTTGCAATTGAACTAAACCCGTTTGTTTGATATATTTCGCTAACTGAACAAAAGCAAGGACAATAACAAAAGGCACGAACATAAAATTATATAAAAACAGGAAACAGAAAACGAAACGTTGAACATATAACAAACCATATGTATATAGGACTCATAGATATTGGCAAAAGCTATTTCCAATCAGAAATCATAAAATTATATGTGGTGCACAAAGCTCAAACAAGATGATTTTTATTATTATAATGGAACCCGTATATGACATTTGTTTTGACGCTTTTTTGAGAATATGCTAAAGCAAATCATAAATCGTGAGGAGCGAAACAAAAAAGAAAAGTGCATTGAAATAAAACTGAAATGCAGTGTAAAGGTAACAAAAATCATCTTTCTCACCAAAGAAAATGTACAATCTGTTGAGAGTATTGCGACGTCAAAGGGCGTGGTATGATTGGCTACACAGAACCCAGTTGAAGTGGGCTTATATTGCTTATTGTGAAATGTTATAACGGCTGACAAAGAGCTTGATATGAGACGGAAGGTTATTTTAAAACATAAATCCGCTAAGGGTCGCCGCAAAAAACGATAGGGTACAAGGGCCACAAATGCATTTGAAATAACTGCAAATACAACCTGTTGAACCAAAGTTAAATATTAATTCTTTTACATAAATATAAATATGACAACCAGAGCGAGAGCTCTCCTTAGGGCGGTATAGTGCTTGGCATGCCCTTCACTTGGCTTTCTCTTATTTAAAATTTGCATCAATTTAGTATTTAATAATAAATTAAGGATATGGAATAGATTCAGAAAAGGTTCAATAGTCTTGGTATCTATGGTATCTTTAAAGCATTTAAACAGACGGTCGAAAATTTTTTAACAATTTTGTTTATCTTAATGTGTATTTACATAGAAAAGTTCTCAAAGATTAATAATTCTGGTTATTTATTCTCTATCATAATCAGCTAAAATTGTAGAAAATCTAATTTAAATAAAAATGTGCAACTCTTAAATAAAAATATCAAATTAAAAAAGTAAATAAATAAATATATAAAAACGAAAAGGGTTTGAAGGGTTAAAATATCTCAGATAATAAAATTTTGAAAAAAAAAAAAATATATATATATATAATAAAGATTAAAACATCAAACAGCTTAGCTGTGTATAACCCAACAATCCAAGAATATTATATTTATATATATATATTTCCCGCCTGTTCTCCACCTTCTCTACAAATAGACTGACGAAAGGAATTAAATGATGATCTATTGATCTTGATCAAGTATTTATATAATACCATATATTATTTATATTAGACCTAATTTCTACTAAATTATTCAGTATTATATAAAGTACCTAATTTCATTGAATAGAAAGTCTATTTGTCTTTTCGGAAATAGGATTCAGCGTCTTTAAGCTATTTAAGTTGTAAGGCGATGGAAAAAATGGTAAATGTCACATTAGATAATTACAATTGCAGATAATTAACTTTAATATCCTCAAAAGCGTAGGAATCAATTAAACAATTGAGTAAGTAATTAATTAACTTTCAGCACCTACAAATTAGGCTCGAATTCCAAATGTCATGTATTAATGACAATATCTTCTAAAAATATAGACAGCAGATAAGGTATTAGCTGAGCTAATTCTATTATCTATGTTATTAGGAATGTTATCATTAAATTAATACTTACTCCGACGAAGCAAACGAATACACGCAGTGGCATTAATATACTATATCGCACGGCAAATCCAACCACCCATATCAATGTTATTTTCCATGATATAAATTCATAGTGTCGATTTGTTCGCGTCAGCATATTCCAGTTCTTAAGCTCTTCAGCCTGAAATCTTGAGGTAACATCATCTTCGATAATCGCCTCAATGCCAGCCTTCACGTAATCTAAGCAATTTTCAAAATCGAAGTTTATTTCCTCCTAAAAGGATATTTAAATATTTCATTTATCAAATATAAATTATGAATGGATTAACATATATTTTAAAATCAATCTTATCTTTAGAAAACAGCATTCTTTGCTTGAATTTTTATAATCATTATCTTGTGCGATTAAGATTATAGAAAATTATTGTATGTATTTACCTTTTTTACTGAATTCGGTTTATCATGAGGCAGTTCTTGAGGTTGGGGTAGCAGAACAGCATCCCGGTTGATAAGCACTGCTCCAGTTGTTGATTCTTTTGCGTCTAATCCATTCACCAACTCCACTTGTGAATTCTGATCTGCAATCGTTTTTTCTTTGGGGCTCTTCAAATTTTCATTTGACGCCGATTCTATGCTGTTGCGGCCATACTAAAAACAAAAGAATTAAATTAGTTAACAGATTAAATAGAAATTAAATAGATTCGAACTTTTCTGGCACTAAGATATATTTTATACATAATTTATTAAAGGGATCCGGATATCTCTTAGAAATATGGCCTTTATAACTTAAGTTATGTGAAAAGCATGCAACTTCGATATCATGCATTTTTGGATCTACCCCTAAGCTCATGCATTCCAAAAACTACCAGAGGGAAATATTAGAAATTCGAAGTATATAGAACTAACATATTCTATACCTCAAGAGTCAATGAGCTGTGATCTCCCTGAACAATTTTGTGAATAGTTGTAATTCTTTCAAAGACAGTGTTTGTTTTAAACACCCCTAACGAGATCTGTATTTATTCTCATTCATCATAACATAATCAAGCCGGTGTACTTACCGGGTTTTGATGATCTACCCGTCTGAATGTTTATGTTTCTTTTCTGTTGAAACTTCAGATTTTCAGATTTTCATGTCATCTGGAAGGAAGCGTTTATCATTTCTTTCCATTAAAACACAATGAATCTCATGTTTAATGCCACATAAATATATTTGCCTTATGAGAACAAGAAGAAATCTATATTATAAAATTTCTGTATTTCTATTATTATTGTATCTTGGTATCTTAGTTAAGGAAACTTGCAAAAGGTGAATACGCATATATATATATTTGAACTGAGATATATTCATCTATCTACGCCAGCTAATCCTTAGTCTTCCCATGCTCAATATTTTCTTCCTGAAATCTTGCATTTGCATATCGGCAAACCGATATTAAAGCTTACTAAACCTGAAGCCAAATAAATATATTGTTATTGACTTGATAATATTACCAATCTTAATCCATAAAACATTTATTAAATTGACTGACGCACAGAACCTATGCAGTAATATGGAAATAAGATCCATTTATAGTTGACCCTTATCAACTCTACTGTGCGTCTCTATAAAAATGAATATGTCGAGATCATATAATTTCCAATAAAAAGTTCTTTATAGTTTTTAACTGGGAGCAAACATATAATTATAGTATCTTAGTAATAAATAGTAACGGCCATAAAAGTAACGTAACTTTTTTGCACTAGTAAATTGCGTAATATTCGATTATGGTTCAAAAACAGCTGCGATGATCACATTGGTCTGTTTCAAAATTACTTAACAAATCTATGAAGGATATAAGTACTTTGACCCCAAAGGGCAAATTATGTAATTTGTAGATGGATTTAAAGAATAGATGATAATAGATCTGATTGATCGAAATTCCCTTACAAACAAATAGTCCAAACAGGCAAAATAAAAAAATTAATCAAATGTAATTTCATGTATAACTTAAATTTATTTATTTTAGATTTATGCATTTTTTTATTCTCGTTTAGCGATCATCCTGAAGGAACAAAATTTACTGAGGTGCCACAACTTTTTGAAATCACTGTTTGTATTTTGACGAAATCAATTACAATCTCGTAGAAAGTTGATTGCTAATCGTTCCGTTATTATCGTCATACTTTACATATATATTTACTTATAGAGGCTAACTGACTTTTAAGTCAACCAAATATACACTTAATAGCTTCAAATACTGTTATTATTCAAAGACATCAGTACTGTTATTGAAGCAAGCTATATTTATGAACTAATTTATAATCCAATACGACTAAAAAAATTGCGTTTTTAAGCAACAAACAAGTTGTATATTCTATTTATATATAACAGTTTATTTATAAATTCAAATGAATGTACATATATATATATATTCATATTTACATATAATTCTTAAGTAAATTTACCTCAAATATCCTTAGAAGGAGATTAACGTATGCCCTTCGCACTCCAATAGATTTGTTGATTGCAGATAAAATGATCAAGAATGAAACAAATCCCGCTAACGGAATCCAGCACACTCTCAATATTTCGTATAACATTCTTTTTCAATTTCAATTCCTTATTTTTCTTAAATATCAACTAAGTCAGGAACAGTCGGCAAAATAAATTAAACTGGTTAACCAAAGCGAACGATAGCGATGGGCGATATTAGGTTATTCGTTACTTTTGCCAACTACTTAATATCGATATGAAAAGTAGCAGTGACAAGTCAACAAGCTGCTTCGAAAGCCTGTCATGATGTAAATATTTACAATTAGAACGCATTATATTTTAGCCAAATTAATAAAGATCACAAAACAAATATAAATAAATATATAATATATTTATGTTCGATTTGTAAATTATTTATTTAATTTACTCGTTTACAAAGTCAATTTATCAATTAATCTCAGTAAATAACATATGAAAGCCAAGCTAAATTATCGATTAATAAATGAAGAAAGCAAACAAGACGCTTAGACCCCTGGATATCCATCCATTGTATTGAGATTCGATTACAATCAGGTGCAGCGATAAGGACTTCATTGCTACAAAAGAAAGCAATCAAACTCAGAACCGATGACGTTTTTGCGATGAGTTGATAGAACCGAGTTCTTTTATAAATATAGTTTAATATAGACGAATAACCAGGCCCAATTTAAATTACTTTACATATTAAGTTGAAATTGAACACTTTTATTTCACTTTAATGTGTGGATCGTTTTTATATCGAGCAAATATTTCACTTTTAAAGATATCAAACTTTTTTCGGTTGGCGTTATTTTGTTGCTCTCTCCATGCAGGCCTCGCTTGTTTTCTTTGCAGGCCCCAGTGGCAGGTAAATACGGGCGATAGAACATAGAATTTGTATCCAGCCACGTACATTTCATAGACCTAAAAATAAAATGAAATATTTATATTCATTATAATATCTAGTAGGAAGGCAGGAAATGGGCAAAAGTAGTGTTAGAATCTAAGACTTACTGCCTTGCGCCATTAAAAGTTTCTACTTACTTGAGAATTTCTGGTAAATCCATAACCAGTAAATCTTTCATCATGGATGGGAACATTATCTAATGCTATATAAAATGGTTCATATAAGAACTCAAAGTTTGTTACTATGTGGCTTATGCTAACAGAAGTCTCATTTCCCTTTAATGTTAACCATCTGAAAAGAATAATTAGAAATCGATAAAATTCGATAGGCACGACTAATATAAGGAAATTTGATTTTGATCTGAGTATGCTTACATCGCGCAAATCATTGAAAAATTACACTTACTTTGAAAAATTTGTCGCATATTGATTGTAAATAAACACTTTTTCGTGGAAAGGTCTCGCTAATCCCTTTTTGGTTAGCGCTAACAGACTCTCCTTTGACTGTGGGAAAGATGCCCGAACATCAATTTCAAAAGTGGGAATAACATAGGCGCAATTCCTCTCGCAGTCGACAGTTTTAAAAAAAGTATTAAGCTGTACAACACTATTAACACTAGGTATTATATCAATGTCGGTTAAAAACACGTATTTTGTTTGGCATCCCTTGCGGGCTAAATTTCTCATGTGGTTCTGAGGGTATACATTTCTCTTTCTCCATTCTAGCGTTTTCGCTGTTCTTAATTTTAATAAGAATTTTAGTGTCTTGTCAGGATTTCGACAGTTGAATTTTCTTTGGATATTCAATGGTTCTGTCAAATGTCCGGGAAGGCTTTCATATTCCTGTGGAATCAAAATATGAAATGTCGCATTTGCTTTAACGTTCGGAAAGCAAAGCCGCATATAAGTGACAAAGTATTTTAAAACCATATACTCCTCATTTCCGGCGGAGAATAATGCCACAGATATGGGACCGATCCAATTCGCTGCAACTTGGGGCAATGAGTATAGCCGTTCCACAGAGCTTTGTGTTGCCAGACATATTAAACTAATTTTTGAAGATTCCGTATACTGTTCGCCTACAACGGCAAAATCCTTGATCTTATACTTGTGATGATTATCCCAGCGTCCATAGCTAAGATCGATATTTGCGAAAGTTAACTTCGTTTTATTACTTTCAGATATGAAATGTTCCAAGTTCGTTGTTGACATTGTCACTTGAGTTCCAATGTCGGAATGATATGGACAGTTCAAAGGAACAGAGGCTTTAGTCTTTTGTACATCAGTATTTGTTGGATGGGTATTACTCCCATGGGTAACAGATTTGTATGGTGGATACACTTTCACTAACAAGAGTATGTTTACGAACAGCAGGACAATTAGAATCTTTGTTAAGCTTCCATGAGGTAGACGGAACTAAAATTAGAAAAATTAGGTACATTAGTCTAGCTTGTATAAATTTGCTCTTTATTAGGGTAACATTTTTTTAAGCATCTATAACGATTTCAATTTCTCTCACTTGAAAAAGTTATCGATGACTTATCCAATTTGATCGGCTTTAACAAGTGGAGGATCTACAAGTCTCTAGCACTTTCAAACGGATAGAATGAATAAGAGGGAGTATTCTTCCTAATTAATATGTTTAACATTTTATTAAAATCAATATTCTTAGTTTAGCCGTTTTACATTACATGTTTTTTATTTTAACATTGCACAACGAATAGATTTCCACAAATATAGCTTACAATGGTAATTATTCTTTTAGCAGTTCTGCAAGAAGGTATATAGGGTGGCAAATATATCCCTAATTATAGCCTTGCATTGCCCCGGCTATTCCATAATAAACACTTTGTTTGTAAATATGTATATATGTATGTATAAAAGGAGTAGTGTATACAAACAATTTTAATTTATTCTAAACAATAATACGTTATAACAGAAGCGCGTTCACTCTGTTTTGATTTCAGCAGTAGCTTAATCATTATAATTAAATACTTCATAATTTTACCATTATTATGCACTTTTCTATAAGTGGGCCGATTAAATGCACAAACATTTACATACATATTTCACTTTGTTTGAGTACACAACTGTTCAAAGGACCAAATGTAGTGTGACCAAACTTGACTCCCGCAAAAATACCAAAAAAGTAACCAAACTATTGTATACACTTGGCTAACTGTGTATATATCTACATATATACATATACAAAGTAATTCAGTACTAAAATATAACCGTTTATCAATATATTGGTTGCATTTTGTTTAGGCAACGTATTTTAATCAATATAATTTATCAATATATTTTAGCTTCATACATATAAAAACACAAATAGTCGTCAAAGACACTACAATTGAATACATTTATAAGGAAGGATCAGAATATTTTGAGCGTTTGAAACTGTATTTCAAGCTAACAGCTTCGAAATTTTAACTGACCTATGTAATAGTATAATATATATATATATAATATAATTAATAATCTATTGCTTTCAGTCAATTGCAAACATGTACACATATGTAAAAGCATAAAAGTTTCTTTATCTAACATTTGGGAATTGAAAATTTATCAATAAATTTACTGCATTAGAAGTTAAAAATTAAGAGCTACAATACTGAAGAATATGAGGAAAAGTGTAATTATTTATTAAAGGAAGATGACAGATATAAATTTCATCTCAGTTTGCGAAATAATTTGTAATGTGTATTTCACATAATGATGCAGTGTTTTACGGGAGTATTTTTTTACATTTATCGAAACCTAACGAAATATAATAACATCGATAACTAATTGAATTTCTGTGTATATCGAGCATCCCCAATTAAGGTGTAAACAAAACACATAATATATTAAGATAAAACTTTAAAATGAGCGGTGCTCATAGAGAAACAGTTCAAAAGCAAATTCATCAAGATTGGGCAAATCGAGAATACATTGAAGTTATAACAGCCAGCATAAAACGCATCACAGATTTTCTAAATTCATTTGGTAAGAATTTACATGCCATCATCATCAATTTAACAATGACCCATTCATTGCTGTGCTTTAATTGGCGAGATAAATATTATCATTATTTGGGAGATAAATCTTATTATTATAAATATTATCATTATATATTTAAAAATAAAATTATTAATATGCTATAGCAAATATTTAGAATTTTGTTTTTGTGTATATCCATATCTCAAGCCTTGTGAAATCGAACGGATAATCATCATGATGTGAATTTTTTAAGAACTTTACGAACTTTTTGTTAAGTTTAAGACTTGAAGCGTATTTAAGCCGGTAAAATTGTTTTTTAATTCTGTCTTTGATTTATCTGCGTTTTAATACTCATTCAGGAAGTGAAGTGAGCATATTGGTTTTATGCAATGTCCGTTTGTATGAACGCAAAGATAGAGACTTGAAATTCGGAATATATACGTTTGATAACGTGTTATAATATTCCCGATACGCCCCCTAGGGGCGCGGACAATCAAAAATGCATTGCACTTGCGTCAATTATCCAAATCATGGAAAATCGGGAGAAACTGTATATTCTATACTTTTATAGCTAGAGACTAAAATTAATAGACTAATTGACTATTGATTTTCTATAAACTATATATTTATACCAAATGGGGGCGTGGAAAACTGCTCTGCTACTTTGCTACTTGTTCTTGTTTTCATGAACCGCAGATTGATCCATTTCGCTATGACTGCGAACGAAAAAAATTTACGAACAATAAAAAGGTTCGAACGTATCCAATGTATATTAAAGAAGTCTATACCAATTTGTTACTAGACTCTTAATACCCATTCACACTTGTTAACAATCTGTATTAATCTATATTAGTTTTGTACAATGCTAGTTCGTCCGCTCGTAGTATACTAACTATACTCTCGACTAATTATTTATTTACGCGTACGTTGGGGCATGACGATTTCGCCCTAGTGAAGCTATCAACTTAATATTTGCAGTACATAAAAATGTCAATATATTTTTAATGGGTGTGGCGAGACGAAAAACACAACAAAAACAACAGCTTGAAAGTTACAGACCCATTGTAAACATGTCGCAATATTTTCATCCACTTAGGGCCTGACAAATCAGAAAAAATATTTATCTATAGACTTTAAATGTAATACATACTCAAGTTTAGTTAGCCCCAACAAATTAGAGGCGTATCGAATTTTGAAGAAAAAACCTTTATATACATATATTATATTTTGGAGAGCTAAAGAGCTGTAATCAGCATGTCTTGCAGGTGGATGATAGTTGACTGTCATAAACAGAAATTCTATACTTTAATATACAAATTGATATGCCATAATCGTATATAAATTATATGCTTAGAGTCTTTGACAAATTGTATTTGTCACAGTTCTAAAGGTCAAAATGTCCCGAATTAGAAAAATCAATGATTTTTCAAGTTGTTTTTGAACAATTAATAAGTCTATTAAGCTTGCCAGGAATAATATGTATATATCTATATTTTATTTACTATATATAAAAACCTTTATTAAACAAATTATTCCTTTTGTTTTCAGATATGTCCTGTCGATCGCGTCTGGCTGTGCTCAATGAAAAACTGACAATTCTGGAACGCCGCATCGATTATTTGGAGGCTTGTGTAACCCAAGGCGAAACCTTAACGTAATAGTTTTAATAATTAAAATACATTGTGATTTTCAATATATATAAAATGTATTAAAATATGCAGTTTCAAATAATATTCTTGCACTTCCTTTGGTATTTGTTATGTGGGTGAAGTTGTGGGTTAAAGCTCATCTAGGTATAATTGCTGAATTGGAACGGGTAAACTATTTAAGGCAATAATTCTAATAAGAATTTTGAAAAGTTATGTCTCCAAAATTTTGAAAGAAGTAGAACAGCATAAGAGTCAAAAGCAAAAGAAAATCAATATGCATAAAGGCCTATTGTCATCCTTAAACCATTTTACAGATATCTCAGACAGCCAGAGGTATCTCCTAGGGCATTACCTATTGAATGACTCTTGTTCTGGGCTACTTTTATGGTTGTATTTTCTTTATTCCTGCGGCTGCGGTTGGATCTAAAATTCTTCTATAAACAAGCATCTTAAACTTCAGACATACTTTTAAGATGTTTGACGAAAAAATAATTAATGAACTAAAAATATAAGTTAACGCAAAGACATCTTGGCATCTTAGCATCCACTTATTCAAAAATATTTTACAATCTGCGGCATCTTATTGGCTGAGCAGTAAACTATTTACCATTTCTGATTACCACAGCCACGAAATTAAAATTAATAGATTTAAATAATGGTTCGAGTATTCAGAAATGAAAAAAAGGCATAAGTATATTAACTTTAAATACTACATTCATCTTTTGGAAAGAGCAAAAAAAAATGCAGATTAAAAATTCTAGATCCTAGCCGTCTTCAAGCTCTACAAAAAATTTCTTATAAGCAACAATCATATTAACAATCCAATTGCCAAAGATATTTTTAAAGATATATTACCAATACATAGGTCTTAAATTTGATATAAACATCTTTTACAAATATGCCTTCTATTAATATAATAAGTTTTATATAAATAAATATAATAAAATCAATCAATATTTTTTGCAAATTTTTATTGTAGTGTTTTGTTGTGTTGTTGTTGTTGCCGTTTTTACTCCCAAACATGTGCCTGATTCAACTAACAATTATTCGGATGATGCCACTGGCTCTTAAAACAAATATATATATATATATATATATATATATATATATATATATATATATGTATATAATTATTATCTAAGAAGCTATCGCGATTTTAAATGGGTCTGTTGATGTTTTTTCAGGTGATCGCTGCGTACGAATCGTCGACAACATTGATTGCATGCATAGGGCTTCTCGCCCGTATGCGTGCGATTGTGACGATTCAGATCGTCCTGGCGCTTGAAGCGCTTCTCGCATTGCCGGCAGCGAAATGGTCGATCCTGCACGAAATGAGGCATCCCATAGGTACTGGCCCCGTCCTGGGGCGGCAATTGCGAGAGTGTGCGTGCAATATCCTCGGCAGGCTCATACTTGACATCCGGCTTGTCGCTGAGGCCAGCCGTCAATTGGTTATCAGGTAATGGGGCTATGATTTGATATTTGTCACTATGCTCCGGTCGTTCCAATTTAATCCTGAATGGCGTATGGTCATAGCCAGCCGCTGGGGCTGGCTGCGGTTGATGGTTTTGATTTTGATTTTGATTAGGGTTGGATTCGCCACCTCCATTGATGACGGCCATAAAGTGGTAGCCCGAATCGGTATCAGAGGCATTCTTTTTCGCACTCTTCACCCGGGTTGAATTGGGCAACGAACGTTTGGGATTGTTGCTCTTCAGCTGCCTGTCGTGGGTGGCCAAGTGTTTGGTCAGATGATCGCTGCGTGAAAACTTTTTACTGCAATGTATGCATTTGAAGGGCTTTTCGCCCGTATGGGTGCGCAAATGGCGATTCAGCTCGTCTGAGCGCGTGAATCCCTTCCCGCACTTGGCCTCAGTGCAGACGAATGGCTTGATGCCTGTGTGCCATGTCAGATGGGAGCGAAGGTGGGAACTTTTTCCATAACTTTTCGTACAGTTATCATAGGGGCATACGAATTTTCGTTTGGGATCCGCTGCATGGGGAGCAGCGAGCAGCTTTACTGTTGGCATTATTCGAATTTTAGAATCGCTACCATAGTCTAGGCCATCTGATAGCATATTGTGCTCAGTCTCCACCGATTTATGTACATTATCGAGATCCATTGGAGAGTCATGTTTGAACTCTCCAAATATGGTTGAGGCTCTAAGTATTACATCTGGGGCCGGGGCCAGAAGATTATTTGCGTGAGCGCCATCAACTAGAGATGGAAAAGTGAGTTGAGGTTTGGCTGAGTCGACTGGTGTTATTGTTGATGTCGTCAGCATTTGAGGCGTGGGTGTGTTTGGAATTATTTGTGACATTACGCTTTCGTTTTTTTTTCTTAGTCAAAAATGGATTCTTTTTATATCTGCAAGTAAATTTTTTTACAAATGTATATTTATTTTCTTTTTTTTTTTTTTTTTGTATGCAGTGTTGCAATTAAAGGCACTTAAATTTACCAGAGGTACAATTTTTTGAACATTAAAATATTCGATGGGCGTGGGCGTGGGCGTCGGCCATTCTGATTATAAACAAATGTCCATTATTTTAGAACGGAAAATGCATTATCTTAGTATTTTGATTTTAGATTTACACATGTACTAGACGGTACGTACATATAAATAGTAAATAATATAAAAACTTCTTTCATATATTTTAATTATATCCTGTAGACAATAAACGGAGTGCGATAAAAATATATCGATTACTCGTTACAGTATGCATGATTTCAGTTTATGGAGTATCTACACTAGCTTTATCTTCATTAGCCATTTACACTAGCTACATTTTCGGGGAACGATATAAATCCTTTAAATGGGGGAATTCTTTATATATTTAAATATCTTATATATATTTTATTTATTTAAATTGTACTTCATAATATATTATAAATATATGAAAAAATCATGAATTTCGCTTCAAAATGCATTTGAAGTATTGGTACGATTATTTTTTAGTCACAAAAATAAATGTCATTACTGTTAGTGCTAATATCAAAATGGTGTTTTGAAATTTTATTACTATATATAAATCACATAATGTACCAAATATTGGCAGATAGATATATATAATCGAAACGCTTTTAGAAAAACTTATCGATATCAATGAATAGTAGATTCGGATACGGATGTGCATAGTGGGAACAACCATGGAAATAAATGCTCCTCAATAACAAATTTGTTATTGTAACAATAAACAAAAGTTTACTTAAATCAATTTTCTCCAATTCTTAGCTGATTAAACTAGTTGCTATTTCATTAATATCTGTAAAACAGAAATGTCATGGCACTCAGCTCTACAGCGGTGAAACAGAGAGGACGTCAGCGTCGCAAGCCAACAATATGGACAAGAGAAAAGATTTATAAGCTAATTGAGCTGTATCGTGCATCAGATTGTTTATGGAATCATTATTCGGAATTGTACAAAAACAAGGATTGTCGCAATAAAGCTATAGATCGGATATGTAAAGCGCTGGAAATTACAAAAATTGATTATGGTAAAAAAGTTCATAATCTGCGAAATCAATTCAATTCAGAATTGAAAAAATATGAAAGACGTCTGGAGAAAATGGGGGGTACGAAGACTGTATCACCAAAAACCTGTCGCTGGGAGCATTTCGAAACCCTAATGTTTCTGCGACCTATCATTGAACCCCGGCCGGGCTATCAACCACAAAACAAGGTATTTCCCATTGTTTTAAAACATAAAAAAAATATTAATATTTGTTTCGAATTTTCCTTTACCAGAAATCTGTAAATAGCATTAAGTTATCCTATAATGAAAATACGGAACAGGAAACTCCAAAAACCCCAGTAGAAGAAACTATAGAACTACCAACATTAACTGTCGGGCAGACAAATAACCGAGTTGTAAAAGAGCTTGAACCATGTGAAATACAACAAAACTATGCATCTAAAAATTGCGGAAACTTTTCGCCAATTTCCACGCATGTGGAAAAGCAAAATTTCATAGAAACCTCGGGGCCAGGCGTTCGTGACCAGTGGGATGCATTTGGTGAATTAATAGCCAATGAATTTCGTAACCTAAATTCAATGATTTCACGGAAAAAACTTAAACGTAAAATAATGCAAATTATGCTAGAAGTCGGCGAAGAAGATGATAAAAAATATACAAATGTCAATTGAAATCGTCTCGTTATTAATTTCATTAAGATTATGGTGTTTATAGCTTTTAATAAACAGTCAAAATTTGCTAATATTTAATTTTAGACTTTTAGCTTTTAATAAAGTCTATTTTATGTTTGCTAATATTTTATATTTAATTTTAGACTAAATTAAAAATTCTGTAAATTTTGCAAAATGTAATGTCTTTTATGGTTTTACAGTCTAGATTGTTATACATTTTATTTTCGTATTAAAGGAATCTTTAATTATAATTTTTTAAATTGTGTATAAGTCAGATATACAGAAATTCTAATTGAAATGAATTGCATTAAGTAAAGGAAGGGTCCTAGAATACTAATAGAAAGCAAATAAGATCATAAATGTGGGAGAGAAATTCGTCTCTTAAAATTGCACCAGGTAAACGGATCAGCTCTATAAGCGGACTTCTAAATCACAGGCTACAGCGCAAAAGCGAATGCTAATTCTGATGGTACTGCTAATCAACTGAAATGAATAAACTAAACGTCAGCTTTTTATCTGTACTTGTATTAAAACTTACTCTATTCCGTAAACGCTGGATACGCTTCCGCAAAGTTGACCGTGTTTCTTTTGCGGAAGAGCATTGAATGCCGTCATGCTGGTAGCAGAGTGCCGGTCGAGCTACAAGGCAAGCGCTACCAGCACAAAATGAGTTTAGCATATATGTATTATTATATTATTTTCTAATTAGGGAGAGATATAAAATAGAAAAGTATTTAGTATTTTGCAGTTTCGATAAACAAATTCTAATGATCGTTGAGCTCTGCTTCAAGCCAAGTCAAAATATCGATTCTTATCGATGTTAAGGAAATGAAATGAATTGAAATATCGAAAACTGCTGTTACTGCGCTCGGTAAATTTTGCTTGATTTTACTACGTAAATGAGTATGCACTTATGCTTGTATTACAACTTAAATACTGTTATATATATGCGGACATATATATATCCATATGCATAAATATATGTACATACATACATTTAAACAGTATTAAAGTTGACGGGAACTTAATTATTGTTTACAACAATTTTATTTATTTTATTTATTTATTTTATTTTTATTGATAAACAAAATCTACCAGGGAACATGTACATACATATGTATGTATGTATGTATATAAATATATATATACTTAAAAATGTATGTATTTGCATGACTTGTATAAAATTTATTGTGCGCAATATGCTCATTATAGCTTTAAACTTCAAAAAGTCTATATTTTTATAACGAGATATATTGAGTTAAAGAAATTCAAATGCATCTATAATGTTATCATATTGTATTTATGTTTATGTGTATATTTTTCCCCATTACTGCCTTCGTGATTGTATACATACGTACATACACATGCATTATTGTATGCTTGTGTGTAGATACACACACACTGTCGAGGGCATGTCATATAACCATATGATTAATACGCATTGAACAGCTGATTCATTCGTACCTAATGTTTGTATATAAGCACACATTGATATACATATAAACATACATATGTATTTATAAAGACTCACACCATATGGGCATTCTTTTGAGCTCTGGTGCTCACGCACACACTGGCAAAGCCAGCTGCAACAATTACTAAAACTGTTGATATCAATAAGCACCAGGAGCGCATTTAGATTGTCGCTGAGATTTGAGATGTGAAATATGAATATAATTATAATTAAATACATGCAGATACATTTAATTATAATTAAATATTCAAATATCTGAAGCTTAATATGTTAAATTCGAAATTAGTAGTACATATAACAGAATTAGATCTGTCTTTTATGGGCCATTATTTAACCGCACTGCGCTACTGTTCGCTTTTAGTTGAGAGGCACAATCCTCTCAGTTGTGGTCTCTCGCCTCTCCGTTATGAATGTGCAAGCGAACGAAATGCACAATACGAACGTATTGTTTATATGTGTGCGTGATTTTATTTTTATATGTATACAAACAGATATATGTATGTATATATAAGTTTGCAAAGCAGTATAACGTATGGATGTATGTGTATGTGTATGTATATATGTACATATACAGTAATATATATAAATAATTATATGTATAAACATAATATATAAATATAAATGTATGTATATACACTTGTATGTATTTATATATGGGAAATATTGCAGGAACTCAAGACATCAACTTTGCAAAGCAGTTCATTTGAACAGCTGTAAGCGATCGACGACGACCTCAGCGGTTGATACAAATCATAAACGAAAAAGCTTAGGGACTATACAACAATACATATACATTTGAATGTGCATATGTGTATGTGTATTTTTATACGAAAAACATAAAGATATGTATAAATTAACATATAAAAAGACAGAAACAAAAAAAAAAAAAAAACAATTCTGACGAATCAAATATAAATAAATAAACGTGTGTACATATGTATGTGAATACAGCGTCGTGTGTGTATATAAATATGTATGTATAAAGAGCGATAAAAAAAAAACAACAATCTAAAGTAATTTGCGTAGTGTATTTGTGTGTATGTATGTATGTATGCATATATGTATTTATTTACGTGCTTATGTATAACAGACGTTCGTATGAATGTATGAATGTAGTTTCTCGTCACATTCAACTCGTATCTCAATCGGTTCGTGTTCGTCGAGTTCGCTGCTTTGTGATTGTGCTTCTTGCACTGGCACTTGGCGCTAAGATTCAATTGAGCCAGAATGCTCCGACTTTGCCGCGGAGCAGTCGGTCGCAATATGTGTTCTGCTCCGTCGTAGCCTCAATAACGTTAATACGCAGATGATATACGAATCCAAACTAAAACCAAATATTAAAAAAACACATCAAAACAAAATAAAACTAAACAAATTAAAAGCCACAACATTTTAATGTCACTAATTTAGCAACAAGTGCTAATCTTAATGCATATACATACATGTATATACTTTTGCGTATAAATAATACATTCATTGGCTGTATGTAAAGTATAAAGTGATTAAGCCTCAACATTTTTAAAACTATAATTCAACTGCATGGTCATTGTGATGATTTGTGTGTTTAATTTACGCACTGTATTAAGAAAAGCGTAGTTGTTTATGCATTTGTATTTGTCTATTTTCTTGATTCTCAGTACGCGATTTGAAAACGTCATTGCTTATAAACATATGCAACAACAAATAAATATACATATAGACATGCATACATACATATTAATAATAATATATAATAGATTTGAGCAAGTAAATCAACAAATATATAAGTTGCATATTTACATAAATATAAATACATACATACATACACACGCATAAATACATATATATATATGCGTATGTTCGTGCATCTGTGATTTTTAAATGTGTTTCCATAAGAGTATACAAATTATTAAACATGTATTTACGCACATACATGCATATATACATGTGTGCATGCATGCATGCATGTGTGTGTGCCTCAGTGAGTGAGTGTGCGTGTGTGTGTGAGTGTACATGTAAATAAAATAAACTCATTGCCACAGACAAAACTCGAACGTGAGTCTTTGAACATTGCGAACAGAAAACAAGGAACCAGTTTCACCTTGAGTCAAAATGCATACATGCATACGCAGTATGTATGTATGTACAAGTGGCAACTGCATACATATACAATATGAACATATACAAGTGTACATAAGGACGATCAAAAATATATCCGCAACTTGCGTTTGAACGATCAAGAGAAAAATCGTAAAAAAATTGTATGTACGAACATACATATGTAAGTGTATATACATATGTATACATATGTATGTATGTACATATGTAAAATGTATTATATACAAATATGTATATTATATATTGTTATATATATGTATGTGAATATATGCATGTGCATACAAACGGAATTAAATGCATATAAGTATGTATGCGTATTTACATATAAGTATAAACAAATCGTTCAATATTTGTTCTTATATTAGCATTTACATATGTACGTATGTACGTATATAAATATTATACATTGTACATACATATACATATGTATGTATGTGTGTAATATACATGTATATGTATGCATGCAGTAATATTGAAAAGGAAATGCATATATGCACATACATACAAATTTAAATACACATATTCATGAAAATATAAATACGTAGCTCTTTTATTATTTTTATGTAATGAAATGCAAATTATTGCCCAGTCCAGATCCAAGATCCCAGATCCAGGCATCTTCCACTAATAATAAAACTGATCTAGATCACTCACAGTCACATAAACTAACTCTATTTATTTTTTACTTATCGCTCCGACAGTGCCACAAACAATTCATAAACTAACGCCGGAATAAAAAATATTTTAAAAATTAATAAAAATAAAGGCGTGCCAGCCTCTGGCCACACATCAGCAACTAAAATGGAAAACTATGAAAATAATATTAAAATTAAAAGATCTCCAACGGTTTTTGGATCTGCACTCGTTCCCGCTAACTCCAGTACTCCGTATTCAGATGCAACTCAAGTAAGTAAAAAAAACTATAGATATCATGTACATACATACATATGTACATATGTACATCAGAAAATTAATTTTTAAATTGGCCAAAAATTGCATTTTTGTACCTTACACACTTAACATTTCAATTGAGATAACATTTTGTCTTGCGTTTCTTATAATTATTCTTATACAGTCAACATTTCAACTAAAATGTCATTTATTTCTAAGACTAACTTCCTGTACTTATTCATTTCTATGTATGTATGTACGTATGTATATATGTATGTATTATTAATCTCTTATACATTCAACAGATTAAATGACATTTTAGTGTATTTACATACCATTTTTTTACTTCAGTCTAAGACTAGCTTTCTGTACTTGTATGTATTTATGTACATACATATGTATTTTAAACTCTTATACATTCAACAGTTTAAATGACATTTTTAGTTGCTTATGCTTATAAATTCTTAGACGCCTTATCGTCTATCTGAAATGACAGTTTCAGTGCATTTCTATCTGTCAAAATAGCTTTAAAATACATACATACGTACCTACATACATACATATATTTCCAGCTACATAGCTACGTATGTATGTATTTATGAATGCGTCATGCACTATGTGTACATTAAGCGTATTTAGAATGTCTGATTGGTTCTTATGAACCGAATTTCTTGTCTAGCTTTAAGAGCGTTTGAACTTTATTTCTATTTACATATATATACATATATATGTTTGTTTGACAAGTTTGTGAATTTCGTAGGTGCAGAACGGATGCCATTTCGATAGAAGAGGTCAATGAAACGTTTAACTGATAAGAATGTATGCATGTGTGAAAATAGGTGTTTATATGTATGTATGCATATATTTTTATACATACATTTGCTTACATATACATTTCGTTCCAATAATTTTAGATAGTAATTTCATTATATTATTTAAAAAGAAAACAAATTTGAAAATGCGCAGCATGTGTTTTGCGTGCTTAGGTGTTTATATTTAAATTAAAGATATATATTTCTATGTAAACACAAGTCATGCACTCCCATTAAGCGTATAAGAGTAGTTTTATTTGTATAAATTTGTATGTATGTATATGTGTGCGTGCATCCATTAAATTATATATCAACTGTCTGGCTTCTGGCGTCCATGTCTGCTTGCACGTGTGTGTGTATGTTTGTGTTTTGGTTAGATTCATATAAGACATCAAGAATGTAAATCAATAATTTAGAGTCACATTTTAGCAAGTGCAAAAGTAATGTCAATGGCCGCTGTAGCAAAACGTCTGCGTCCACCTCACTCACCATTTGCTTCATATCCCATTCGTTTGAGCTAACACAACAATGCTGTGGCTGCTTCTGCTCTTGTTGCTCTTGTTGTTGTTGTTGCTGCGTCGGCGTCGGCGTCGTTGCTGCTGGCTATATTGGTTGGTTGAACTTGGGGTTCACGAACTGCTTCAAGGTCGTAGTTAACGCTATTACTAGTGTGTTTTTTTTTCGACTCTAATAAAAAGGTTGTTCACTCGAGCAGTGCGACATTGCGCTTAGTGTACTAGAATATATACATCTTTACATATCTACACAATCTGTATGTATATAATATAAGTAGTCTGTGCATATACATATATACTTATACATCTACAATCACATTATGCTCAAATGACGTTGGTTCCGTTATTACTTTTTTATTATTTATTAAAATTTATTTTGATCAATTTCGCAATTTTGTGCTTGGATTTCATTAGGCGATTATTAAAGATTAGAAGATTTTTTAATTGTTTTAACGGTTTATTCTAGTAATTTTAAATTTGTTTATTTCTTTTTTGGGAAACATTTATATATAATAAATATGTATTGAAATTTAAAATTGTTTGTTTCATAATTCATTTATAATAATTATTATTATTTTTTAAATATGCAGTATTATTTAAAAACAATAGATAATTATCTGCTATACCATTCACACATTCTATCTAAAGGCAGAACTAGTTCTTTTATTAATTTTTATTTTGCTTTGTTTTAATTGAAGTTCCAACTCAATCAATTTTTTGTATGAATATTGACTTTATAAATTTATTTACTTGTTTTTAGATTTTAATTAAATTAATATCTTTTACACCCGCCCTATCTGCTATACCATCCACTTTATATATTAATAGAACTAGTTCTTTTATTACATTTTTCTTTTATTATTTTTTAAATTTAAGTTCCAACGTAATCAATCACAATTGTTTGTATGGATGTTGACTATTTATTTATTTATTTTATATTTTTAAAGATTTATATTATTTTTTACATGTTTTTTAAAATGTTATTTTTTCTTCTTTAGTATTTAGCTATTTTTATAGTAGAATAATAAAAAAAATTTTGTAAATTAAAAACTGGATGATAAACATAATTATTTTTGAATATAATTATAAACAAATTTAAATTTTTCGTCAAATGTTTCACTTAGATCACCAATATATAAATATATTGAGTATTCATATATATACATGTATAATATATTAAATATATATTCATATATAATCTTTGCAATCGTCAACGACGCGTCGTGACAAGCAAATTATGAAGAATTTGAAAATTGTTTTTTGCATAAATCTGGCATTCAGGGAATCAAGAATATTATTTGAAATTAAATATTTTTGTTACCAGACCTCAATATATAATATATAATATGCATTTTCCCAAAACGCAATCAAGATACTACGAACTGCCATTAAGTCTGGTGAAATATCGACAAAAGATTAGCTTTATCGGACAATGACGGTCGTATCTATAGATTTGTAGATAAGCATTATATGCCCTGAGTGCGGGTTCTTAATGAATACAGAGTAGCAATATTTCGTAAGCTTCTAATAATAATAACAATAACCTCTCTCTATATAGTTTATTTCGATAAAAAACAGCAGCAGCAATCGCTGCGATTTATTTTGCCGAAAAGCCATGTTCCGCACTTAACAAAAGTCACATGGCGGCAAATCAATTTACAATTTACGAAATTGATTAAAAAGCACGAATTATACTTATTTATTTATTTATACTTATTATTGTGGGAAAGGAAAATTGCTTTGATAAACACGTTTGTATTTTTTTACTCAGTTTTAATCATAGTTAAACTTTTTATATATAAAAATTGTGGGAAGTAAATATATATGTATTCATTAAATAATTTTTTTTAAATTTGTGTGTGTGTTTTTTTAAATATTTAAATAATTTGGTTTAAATTAAAGATTAAAGATAGAAAAAAACTATCTTAAATTTAACTTGGCTAATCTCAATTTATTTTTAAGAAGTTTATCTCTACTAAATATACATTTATATTAAATAATAATAATAATTGACTCTTTACTAATTGAAAATATATATATACAATTCTTATCTTTTAGACAAAAAAACATTCTCCTGGCCATATAAAGAGGCCAATGAATGCATTCATGGTTTGGAGCCAAATGGAGCGACGGAAAATATGCGAAAAAACTCCCGACTTGCATAATGCTGAAATTTCCAAGGAATTAGGCAGACGATGGCAGCTTTTATCTAAGGACGATAAACAGCCATATATTATTGAAGCGGAAAAGCTTCGTAAACTTCATATGATAGAATATCCAAATTATAAATATAGGCCACAAAAAAAACAATCGAGATCGTCAGTCGTTTTAAAGCAAAATCAGGATATTGATATCGATGTTAAGCAGGATTCACAGAATCTGACGACACCTGTTGCAATAAATGGAACATGTACTGCCGGTCGAAAAAACAAAAGATCTACCTCTACTTGTCAATCTAGTGCGTTGTCGAAACGCCTAAAAAATGATTCTGGTGATAATGTAAAATGTAATAATGATATAAAGACCCCCTCCAGTACTTTTGAAGTTGTACTCCCACCGGAAAAAGATTATGTAAATCTCCAGTCAGCCGAATTTGTACAAACGAATAATCGAATCGATTGCGGTATACATTCAGGCGATAGTATAGTTAAGCTGGAGAATAATGTATCGGATAACAATAATGCCCTTATCACACAAGAGAATATGTCATTTTTTCAATACTTTGACAATCCGCCAAAAACAGAAGATGGAACTCTAGAAACGAACTTATCGTGTATTAGTCAACATGGCATTAGTCAACACGTCC
Source organism: Drosophila hamatofila (assembly GCA_035045345.1). Classification (NCBI taxonomy): domain Eukaryota; kingdom Metazoa; phylum Arthropoda; class Insecta; order Diptera; family Drosophilidae; genus Drosophila; species Drosophila hamatofila. The sequence goes on from JAWNPA010000012.1 coordinate 3,278,823, forward strand.
AGCCAAATTTTGGAGATTGTCAGAACATTGGAGAGCCCGTATTTGATTCTGAAGAAAATATTGTAAACGATGCAAATTTGCATTCGGCTAGCCATCACTTATCCCCCTATGTGCCAGATACACAGGAGTGTTTTGCCGAAGACTGTGGATCCGAAAGTATACCCCATCAGCCATTTTACGCATTGCAGCCACAAACAGTTACAATGAACATTGAAATTCATAATAGTCCAGTTACCTATGGAGCGAATACATTCCAAAATGAAGAATTCAACCCAATTCCATCGACGACCGAAGACAGCGATTGTAGCATCCTAACATCTACACATTCGCCACATATTGGCTTTTGTAGTAGCAGTATAGATAACAGTCTGGTGGAATCTGAAGGTATTACAAATCCGTGTACATATTCTAACCAGGACTACAGCGGTAATTTGATTGGAGCAAATAATGATCTCAACTACTCAGTACATGATAACAATGGAGCTCTACTGGCTTATACTTTGGAGGATCTACCACCTCAACCAACTGGTAGTCATCTAGAATTTAATACTAACAGATATGAGTTTTCGAGCGTATACAAAATGTGAGCTATAGAATGTGAGAAATATTTAAGCTTTGTGTAATTTTTAATAATATGTTTTTACGTTTATAATTATACACCAAAATATATACATATATAAATAATAGATATTATATACACAACTATATATAAATATATATATATATTATATATAAGTATATGAACGTACATTTAAACGAACAATAAAATGCATTGCATTAAACAATATATCTTTTGATTGTCCAATATTATTATTTTTCATTATGTACACGCTTACTGAGTTCAATCAACCGCCCATCGTCTGTCAAGGGGTTTTCATACACTCGTAGCGGATATTCAATTGTGTCATTAAATGTGTAGCATATAGATCGGGTGAGTTATTGTCTGGTTGTTTCTAGTGGACTTCCATAAGCAGTGAACGTTGACGCCTCAACTCGTGATTGAGGCGGTTAGCAACACACGATGTCGGCTGTGCGTCAGCAAAAGTTGAGTTAGGTCTTCTCTGAGTATATCATTGTCAGGTGCTTATTGACGATGGAGTCAGGACTCTTTGAAAGATTGTTGAGCTTAAATTAAGCCTGTAGCCTAGAGAGGTCACTCATACCTTTCTGTCTTCAACCCTTTTATTTTTGTTTGTTTTGCCACGTTTCTCTCAGGATTCTTGACTGGATTTCCAAACTGGGTAGATATCAGACTAACAAGTATTTGGATTAAATATGGCTTTGGCAACGGAAAAATCTCTGTTTTAGGAGTATGTGCAATATATGTATAAATAATTTTATAATTTATAATTATTTTAGAGTCATGTAATTTTCTCAAAGGATTTAAACTTAAAAAAAAAATAATAATCTAAAAAAAATAAAAAAAAAAATAATGAGAAAAATAATTATTTTATATATATATAATTTTTATATATATTCTACAATGTAAATATAATATTTTTTATTAAATAGTTTCCTTGACATAATTTATATATATCTAAATATCATCAGAAAACTATTTGATTAATCGATTTAAAGTGCCTAGCACAGAAAAAATCACATCTGAAAACAAATGCCGCGATAACGGAAATTATAATAAATCATCGCACACTTAGCACCCATCGTGCTACCAGAACAACAGTCAGTAACCGATGTATCGTGTTCTTAAAATATCGATTAATCGAAACATTGAACATGCTTAGCAGAAAATCGATTGCTCTTACAAATAGAACTTGTAAACAGTATCATTAAAATTAATTTAAGTACATACGGCATAAAGTAATTGCCTATAAATATTGTAGCATGGACTGCAATCACTTTATTGAAGTTCCTCTACGTTCCGGTGGAGGAAAGAAAATGAAGAAAAGGAAAGAACTTGATGCTCTGGTTGCACATTCCCTGACAAAAAGAGGCTCCCATCGTACTATAAATTCACAGGATAAATTGCTTTCAGTCTCAACCGATGACCTTGATGATTTCGCATGGGTAATAATACACTTAAATATAATAGCTTATTATCTTATGATTATTAAACCTTATCTAATTGTATTTTTATGGCCAACTATTTAAATGCTATGCACATGTATGCATGTATGTGTATATGTTCATATGTCATGCGCCTTTGTTTTGATTTAGATGAGTGTTGCGAGCGTTCGACGAAATAACAAGAAGCAAATTTATATTCGCAAATGTGGACCCGTGCTTTTCTGCATTACAACAGTCTTTTTTGTGTCCATATTATATTGGGCATACTTTGATTTGCGTCAGCAAATTTCCGATTATCAACAAAAATTTGAAGAAGGTAAAAAACAATTACAGCTTCGATTTCAATTTCATACTTTTACAGTTGGTTCAAAAATTATACGCACACATGAGCTTGGAATTTAATTAATTTAAAAGCAATGAGGGACATTTCAGTCCTTGTACTATTATTTTCTGACCAACTGTATAAGCAAATTACTATAATTATATTAATAAATTTATTTTATTTTTAATTTTAATAGTTTCTGCGGTGAGCAAAGTGTTTCCGGATACACTTCAGCATTGGCATGAAACGACATCGTTGCTTATAAAAAATCAATCTTTAATTATATATCAATTGAATGATTTGACTCAAAACGTCGAATCACTGGGAAGCAATTTAACCAGCCTTCAAGCAACTGTAAATGCACAAAGAAATTATGGCCAGGATCAGAAAATAGTGGCTGACTTTGGAGCCAAATTGGAGGCAGTCGTCACCGATATGGAAGTGGTAAAGGAACATCTCAATAATTACGTCGATGTACAGAAAAGCCTTAAACTTGAAACGGATATTATGAAGGTAAGTTAAAGTATATATTTTTAATTACCTAATTAATATTATCTAATATTTTTTATTATTTTAGGGCAATATAAGTCAATTGTCCACCGTTCAAGCAAATTCTTCTTCATCGACAAATTGTACAAAAGATGTTAGCCAACTCAAAGAAACTATGGAGAATACATTGAAAAATATGAATAACCAAATTGATTCTGTTAACAACACGCTAAGCCAAACAATTAATATATTGCATGGCGAGATAATGGAATATAAAGTAAATATATTTTGCTATAACATTATTAATTCGATACATTATTGTTGTTTTTTGTAGACAAAGTTGGAAGACCTCTTGGATCGCTTCCAGAATATAACTTCGCATGTCGCCACATTGAGCAACAATTGGTTGCAATTCAAGCAAAAAATGACAGCTGTGGACGAACAATTGAGCAAATTCAATGAAAAGGTAAATTCTATATCATTGTAGACAGTTTTTATATTAAATAATGTCAAATGTATAATTAGTGTATATATTTTGTAAGTCATCGTTATAATACCATAATTTGGTATCACCGCTTTTATAGTTTTTGCATTAAGTTTAAATATTTCTTCTCTATCGATTTAAAACTCAGCAAATTGTCTGAGTAATATAGTATTCAAGTGTATATATTATATATATTTACTTCCCCCTCTTTATATAGATGGGCAAACTTGATTAGATTAGCTAGGCACTTCGCTCTGATGAGGAAGTCTCTTCCTGTCTATTGCATAATGTCTTAAAGTATATGTTCTGCTAAAGGGGCCTCTTCCTGCCTGTTGCATAATCTCTTAAAGTACATATATGGTTAAGAGTACATTGACTTCTATTTATTGATTCATTTGTAGGCTGCGTATAATCTATTATTAAACAATGGCATAATAAGTACTTTGACAGTTTTAGAGCATCATCAACTCACTCAATCTTTAACATATAACGATCTCTTAATAGCAATACTAAATGTTGATTGCACATATATAATTATCATTATGTTATTGTCTACCAATAAACTAAAAATATAACATTACCATAACATGGTAATACATAACATATGAAAAAAATGAATTTAAATACATTCAAATGATATTTACATCATTATGAACATATTTATAATAATTGAATAATTAAAATATACCAAATTAAAGAATTAAACATTGACATAACATTTAATTACAAAAAAAAAAAGGAAAAAAAAATTAAAATAAAAAAAGAAGCATTGCAACAAAAAAATAATAATAAATAATAATAAATAAATAAAAAATTAAAAACATCACAAAAAAAATAAAAAAATAACAAAAATTTAATAATTTTATAAGTATGATACACTAAACATCATTAAAACATACAAAATTCTAAAAAATATATAATTTCAAATAAAAGTAGGAAACTAACTTAACTAAATACAATAATATTCTAAAGTTATTTACAATATTTTTACTAAAACTATTTAACAAAATTACAAATAAATTAAAGCTAAGCACAACCACTTCACTGCACTACGACTGACCAGGGGAAGGTCAGGCACGCGACTGATCAGGCGATGCCAAAGGCTCGCTCTTTTATACCTGTTATCCAATCCAAGGATGACTTGTGTTTTTTTTTTTTTTTTAATTTGATTTGAGAATTTACAAAGCTACATATTATTATTAGCATAATGATAATATTCAAAAAGAGTTGCTTGATTCTTTACCTGAGTTCAGGTTTTTTTAGGAACTTTCAGCAACAAAAATATATAATAATATATAAAGATTTTTATATTAATATTATGATTAATAGCATAATCATTATATATAATAAAAATATACATGCTTAAACATATATATTGAATATAAGAGAACGTTATCAGTTTGATCTATTAGAAAACTAAAAAATATATTTTACAATTATAGCTTATTTACAATCATATTTTAAGTAAGGGGCGAGGCCATTGTCTAAAAAAATTTCTTTAGCTTTAATTGAACTTTCCACTTTACTGATATTAATTTTAACTAACTAATATTCTGCTCTCCTCTATTTTTCTTCATTTAATACCCACTCTCTACTCTATTATTTTTTATTGTATTCTATTAACTAATTTATTTTATAAAATTAATATTTTATTTATATTTTAACTTTATAACAGAGCTAATATAGACTTTTGATATTCAAAAATAATCTATTCCTATTTATTGATTTTTTCTTATCTTATTTGTACAATGTCCACAAATTAAAGTTAACAAAAAAATAAAAATGTTCACTAGAAAAGCAAAAATAAATACAGCTTCTGTGTTTTCAAGCTCTAAAATCTTTGGCATTAAATATATTGTTTGTCTGACTTCTGCTCATCGAAGGAATATCCTTATTGATAGGCAATTCAAACTCTTACTTCTGTTTTTTCTTAACTTTCATAGTTAAATTTAATTAATATATGATTAAAATAATATTAAATATATTTAAAATCAAAATCAACGTGCTTTAGATGTCTCTCGGAGAGTGTTCTATTTTGGGAATATAAACTGAAGCAAAAATATTTACGTATTTTTATTGTTTCAATTAATAAAATGCCTAAAATATATTTTATTATACATTTATTAATTAATTTTTATTTATTTACTTTTATTTATTTTTATACAAACAGAACAAAGAAAATGATTTAAAAGATCAAGTGTAACAACAGCCAACACATCATTAAACGCAACCACTTCAGCAGCAGCAGCATGAGCAGAAACAGCAGGAACAGCCACAGCAGCAGCAGGAGTAGCAGCAGCAGGAGCACTAGGACACTAGGACATCTGCAGTTGGAGAAACTTTAGCAAACTCCAGCAACATCTTGAGTTGGTCTTTAAGCTCTAGCTTTGGCCAAGTCATCAGCAGCAGCCTCCTGCAGAGGATTCAATTAATTTAACGTAAAGCAGATCATTTAAAGTCAAATGGACTATGGCAGGAATAAGCAATGGATGCAGTGAAGAGATATCTGCAACAACAACAACAACAATATGTGCCCAGCACATCTATGAAAACATCAACAGCAACTTCTAATCATTTCTTGCCAGATGAAAAGGCTTTTAAATAGTATACCAAACTCAAGTCCTTAACTTGCCGCTACAAAATTAAATTATTGATCCTAGTCAACATCAAATTTATGATTCAAGACGAGCTGGAGTTGGCAATCGTCTGCACAATGGATATTCTCAATATCTGATAATGAACAGAGTCCTGCAAGACTGTTAACAGCGAACAGATGGCTGAGGTGGAGTATGAAGCGTTAGCATTTGCGGAAGTGGTGCAGGAACCAGGAGCGGAGGATATACGATTTTCGTATACATCAGTTCCAGAAGATTTGCGGCGTGCCAGCTATAATAAGTTAGTTATAATTCAAGACACCAAAAATAATGAAAACACTACTTGGGATACAAATTGTATAAAGCATTTAGTGAGTGCACACGAGCAGCGCTTAGAGCTGATTTCAATATTGTAAATTTTGTAAATATGTTTAAGATGTTTAGTCAACGAAAAAAATGCAATGCTTTAAGTTCAACTCTGACAGCCATTTAGTTTTATGAATGCCCATCTTAGTACTTAATGTTTATGCAACCAAATGTCAATGACGTAATAATAATATTATTATTAGTATTAATATAAATATTAAATATCAATTATCAATTTTTTAGGTTACGTATTTGTTATTGAATTTTGTCAAAAAATTGTTTTCTTTGTTTATATTTATTTCTAATAAAAATCTTTTTCAATTACATTCCAATTGTCAACTTTTTCTGAAGAACATTTTTTTTATACAGGGAGTTTTTAGGAGAATGCAAAAGTATATAGAAATTATTATCTAAAATAAAGGAAAGTATGTAGATAATATTTAACTGACCACCAATTTTTAACACAAAATATTAAATTTGTTATATACTCGTATACAGTGAGTATACAAGTTTTTATTTTCCCAAATTCAAACGCAAATAAAATATATAAAATTCAATCAAATTAAAAAAGTGTAAATGGTAAGTTATAGATTGAAGAGCTTCCTTTTCATAGAGGTACAGATAAATGTATTAAATTTTTAATAACTTTAAAAAGTAATACATAAAAAACAAGTAAGAAAGCTATAGTCGAGACTGCTGGACAACGAGATCCCCTGAACCCTTCTAGAAATTTTAGTGATACATCGCTTATTTTCTGCTTATGCAAAAAACCAAAAATGCACACACACATACACACATACGCATGCATGTATAAGCAGGCATGGGCTGCAGTGTGAGCTTACTATGGAAACTTAATTGTTTAATAACTTTTTTTTTTAGACGGACAATCTTCATAAAACAGCGGCGACAGCATCGCCGTTGTTGTTGCTGTCATCTGAAAATGCTGTCTCCGTTGTCGTTGTCATCGCCAAGTCCCAGAGGGCTTGCGTGACATTCAAGGGGGTTAGAGGCGACTCCGATTCCGCATCCATATCCATGTCCATGGCAATGCTGCTTACACCACTCGTCATGGCTAAGGATTTGTGTTTCTATATATTTTTATTTATTTTATTCCCGACCAAGTTTGCAATTTGAACAATCACAATGTATGCGAAAATGTTTAAACTAAACTATTAATTCAATCTCTGCATGCCTCGTTTCCTCTTGCATTGCAAAACTCTTTTTTTTTACGCTGCGATCAATTTTTTTCAGATTTTTGTTGTTGATTTTGTTGTGCAAAAACAATTCACTTTGCATTAAAGTTAATTTTTCCATTACATTGAGTGTGTTTTTAATTTAATTTGGCAGAGAAAACATAAATGAAAAGTATAAATAAATTTGTGCATTGATATTTGAAATTAAAAAAAAAAATTCAAATTGAGTTTTAAAATAGTTTTAATGGAAAATAAAAAGCAAATACTGAAAGTATTTTTTTAGTAACAGTTATAGTATGTAAATATTGTAAAATTGTTGGGAAAAATCAAATTACAGTTGATTTATGGCTGACGCTTAAATATGGCAGCTCATGATAATAAGTCCATCCATTCATGAGTATTGAATGGCAGAGCCAGTTTATGTAGGAATCTTAGTCCTTAAGAAAACTAGACAACAGAATAAATATAAATATTTTAGTAAATAAGCTATTTAAAATAACAACATTTAGCCAACCTTCATAGATCACACACAATGAGACAGAATTAGGAATATATATATGGGAAATATATATGTACATATATAAAATATATAATGCGAATTAGCCTTGTCTATTTACCGATCTATATACTAGTCATATGTACTGCATGTCTGTCTCTCTGTCTATCTCTCAATCTGTCTCTCTGTCTGTCTGTCTGCCTAACCAAAGCAAGGAGCGAAGATGAGCAGCAGAAGATAATTTTTGTTGTCTATATGTACGTTGCAATATTTCCTTACATTTACATATAAGTTAAACTCATTTAGATGCCTGAAGCAGCAGAGAGTGTTCTCATTGGCCACTTAACGATCGACTACAGCGACCGCAACTCGACGCAGGCTCAACATTTGAGCTCGCCTTAGAGTTTGAGTGAAAGTGGCCCTATATAAAGAGCAGCAGCTGCAGCATTTCTTCAGTCGTCCAGGCCCGGTGGGGGTCAGTAGTGCAGTGCAGTAAAGTGAAAGTGAAAGTAAAGTGAAGTGTGGCCAGGTGAATATTTTATTTGTTAATAATATTAAGTACTTTAAGCAGAATTGTAATAGTTATAAATAATTCTTAAGAATTGTTAAATTTTGAATTATAAGGGCAACTTTAGACATAATGTTAGTGATCGTTTAAAGACTTGAAAGACTTAGGAAACTTGAAAGACTTGGGTAAACTTGAAAGACTTAATAAACTGAAAAGACTTAGGTAAACTTGAAAGGCTTAGAAAATTAGGAAGACTTAGAAAATTAGGAAGAATTAGAAAATTAGGAAAAAATTAGAAAACTTGAAAGACTTAGAAAAATGTACAGACTTAGAGAGAAAACTTAGAAAACGTGGCAGACTTAGAGGAAAGACATAAAAATCATGGTAGACTTAGAAAACTTGGAAGACTTAGAAAGACCTAGGAAACTTGAAAGACTTAGAAAATTAGGAAAACTTATAGACTTAGAAAACTTGGCAGACTTAGAGGAAACAGTTAGAAAACATTTAAATCATCATTAGTTAAATTGTCATTAAGATAATAATTGATAAGGTAATTGTTTTTAGTAAGTAGTCATTATGATAATGAGTATTAGAAATATAAGCTTTTGTAGTACTCACTGTGAGAGTAATAATTAAGTCAATGAGCATTAAGATTTTATACAAATACAGTAATTGCAGAATATTCAAAATTTCGCTTTTTGCAAGTTTGTGGGGGTGGAACCGAAACTTTGGCTCTCAAGATGTAGGAGATATAATTTTTAACTGATTTTCGATAAGGTTTTTAATCGATAACTCTTCGTCCTGATCAAGAATATATATACTTTATGGGGTCTGCCACGCCTCCTTCTGCCCGTTACATACATTAAACAAAGCCATTATACCCTGATTTCCCATTTTCAATGGGTTCAGGGTATTAAAAACTAAAACTCAAGACAGCTCTAACTATTCAATAATGTGGAAATAAAATAGGAGGAAAGTAAAACCCAGATTCCTTTCTGTTTCCGGCTGGCAAGAAGTTTCGAATATTATTTCCATTTTATTTTGTCAGGAAAATAATAGAGTGTTGAAGCAGTTTTGGGGTTATTTATTTATTTTATTTAGGGAAGATAAATGGAGAGTTGCAGCATTTATTGTGTTATTTATATTATCATAATTTCGATAACAATATTTCAGTTTTCGGTTTGGTCTTCGAGCTCAGCAGCAGACGAAATCACAGCGTTCATTTCTGAAAGAGTAAGTATGCATATGCAGGTACAATGATCTTCGGTTGAGTTAAGTTTATAAGGTCTAGATGTAAGCATAACCTTGCCTAGCCATATACATATATATATACATATTTTACAAGCAAATTCTCCAATACTATAGTGTTCAGAAATCAGCTCCAAGATCACTTTAATTTAAGAGCGGCGTCGGCTTTATAGATTTCAGTTCTTATAGAGATTAAGGTCCATTAATGTCTCTTCCTTAAGTTCATTCCATTTCTCATTCCGACTCTATGCTCTCAGTTGAAGGGATCATTAGATATGCTGATATAGTCCAGACTCCTTCCCATGTGCTCACTCAAAAATAAACTATTCCTATTTATTAATTCATTTTTGTTTGATTTGTATTAATGCATAATTATACTATGATATTCTCCTGCTGCTCTGCAATTTGCGTTTTGCTAGCACAAATATGCATATACAAACAAAATAAAATATATATACATATACAGAATGACCCTTGCTCTATAGGTCACATAAACCTCCTTAAACTTAATATATATATATATATATATATATATATATATATATATAAACAATCTCAACATTATACAAAGCTGAAACTTAAACTAAAACCACTCCAAATAAACCTCGTTAGTTCAACAATTATTATTTTGGTAAATCAAAAATTAATATGTATATATTTCTTTTGTTTTGAATATCCTAAATTTCTATTGAATTTATAAAATACAACGTTAGTTAACATTAGAAGATTTTAAATATAAAGAGTTGGACAGAGATTTTGGAAAGCGACTCAGATAGCGTTCAAGTCGTAGAAATTTAATGGATATCAGACGCTTATCAAACCACCATCCGTTGATTTCATTGTGCACAATGCCAGCGTCAGCTTCGCTAGCGCAACGAATGTAAACGCAGCAGGATTGAGTGTCCAGCTGGATATCGCATATGTTGCAATTGGGTCCGACTTTCTCAAATATTGACTCGATTATCAATTGCTTCAAGTTGGGTTCCTTAATTTCGGACGCGTCGAACATGTGGCGAATTTTCAGGCAAGATGTGGGCGGATTGACGATTTTATTCGAGTTATCAAAAGCGGAACTCTGCCATTTCTTCGATGTGCTGAAGTCCTTGTTGCCAATGTTTTTGTTCAATGTAATTGTACGCAGTTGCTCCCCATTTCGTACTATCATGCCAAAGAGTACACGATTATCATTGGCTTCCAGCTGCTGCAATGCCTTATTCCAGGCACTTAGCAGCTTTGATCGATTGTGAGGTGGCAAAAATTTGTCCTGCAATTGATTGATTATAATCTCCGAGTTCTCCGAATGTGTGCTATGATACATCAGTTCATTAATGATATCCTTCTTAAACTGTTCCGTTAATTGTAGACTTTCTTTTTGTTTCATACGATAAACAGTGGATAGAAAGTAAATCATGAAAAATCCAGATATTGTTAGAATTACCAATCCAATAACCGTAAAGAACCGTGTCATTTTCTTTAAGATAAGGCACTTTAGTGGCAGATTTGGTTCGATTAGCTCAAACGATATTGTTTCTGGTTCTGTTGAGTTATAGGTGGATACAATTGTCTTTATCATCCACTGCGGATTCTGCGCAATTAGGTACTGCGTAGCTAATAGTTTATTGTGTAGATTACCATTTTGTATTTCAGTGTTCCGGGCCAATGCCTTCTTGAAGTCATTCATTTCAAGTGTCGCAGAGTGATCCTCGCTGATACAATGATGTAGTCTTGCTCTTTCATTCAGATACCCAAAGAGTTCTTTACATATATGCAATGCTTTGTTGAACTGATCTTCGCTAATGCATTTCACTTTTTGCCCTGAGCTCCGTAGATCTATGTCATTCATATTACATATGGTATATTTGATATCCGTTTGTGTGATGGGACTTAGGTCGAATTTCTTGGCCGTATATAGAACAGAAATCAATGCCAAAAATATGAATAGCGATCCAATAAGTACAGGCGGTATTATATATTGGCTAGCATCAGGTTTTTTAAGAAACGATCTCAGATCGAATGATAGCAATTTCTGTACGATTCCATTGCGCATCAATGTCTTTGATGAGTGCACAGCGTATCCATCCTTGAACATGACCTTCTTCTTAATCGAAGCATCGCGAAAGCTAAGCAGTCTATTAACAACACCTCCATCGCAATTATTTGATTTCTCATATATCTTATAATAGGGAGCTGGTGGCTTCTCGGCTGCTGGATATATCGGCTTACGACTATGAATGCTCAAAGAATGCGGCTCATTTTCATTTTCATAATGAGACCCCAAGAGCGGCGGTGGCGCATACATAGATAAGCCCGATGATTTTCCTATGCTCTCATTCGCATCATTTCTGCTGTGCGATAACGCAGAGCTTAGACGCGTATTAATTTTATTGTTCTCATGCTCCTTGTCAATTATGTTTAGATTTTCCTGTATTGTAATTGTTGGATGTGCATTTTGTTTATCATTGTAGTAGAGCACATAATTATTGACTTTTACTTTTTGGAGTTTCTCCTTTTTAATATGTTTCATTAGTTTCTTGATAAGTATGGGCCTTGTTGTTTCATTCACTGGAGTATTCGCATATCCAAATTGTTGTAATTTCCTGTTTATTTCGATGTCACTCAGGGAATTCAAATTCTCGTCCATTTTGTGCTGAAAATATAAATTAATTATGTTTATTTGAGCTTTTAAACTATTTGTTAAGATGAAATTATAAATATCTGACTTAAAATACTCAAAATACCAGTTAGAATCCTGAATTCCATACATTACAGGGTATTTCTCAGTCGCCCACCCTGACTTTAGCATTATTACATGTTGCGAATTAAGAATTTTTATTCCCCCTATAAATTCTAATTATAATGTTCTTAAGTAAAGTAAACAAACATTTCCAGAACTCAGTCACATGTATGTAAATGGAAGATGTTTTGGAATTTTATATAAATTGTTGCGTGAAACTGAACCGTATTGTAATGGAAAAGTTATGTCTGCATCTAGATCAATGTTATGCCATTTTACAAAATATGATTAAATTCTGGCAGTGTGGGAGATCCTTCTGATCTCATAGAATGCATCAATCATTTCGATCAAGAAATAAACTGATTTTGAGTATTGCCATAAGCAAGACAATGCCTACCTTTACTGCGTTTATTTACTAGTTTTTATATTGATTGCGGCTAATGTACGAATATCACGCATCTCGACTTACCAAACTCCATCAAATTCTTATTGACTATATTTTCAATCAAGTGTTAATTGACTAATCAACAATTAATGCGCACGTTAATGTCTATTAGGAGTTTAGTGTTAATCAGTTAGTATTACTTGTTTTAAAATTACATTACTTTCATATTTAATAATATATGAAACTTACTCAATGTTCGGCTAAGTTGATATTTTAACTATTAAAACAATACAATAAATTCCGAAACTATGTTAGGGATGCTCGATATGCATGGATTTTAATAAAATATCGATTAATAGTTGTATGTATAAAAATGAATGTACGATATATCGCATCATAGTGACTTAATCTAAAGCATCGCAAATTTTATACATATTTGTATTGCCAGTATTAAAGCAATTTAGTGTAAGACTTTATAGTTATTTCTCTAGCAAAAAATTCTCTTACAGTTATTGTGTAATATCACTAACCATATGGTTGGTTAGTGGTAATATTAATAATAATATTATTATTTAATGGGTCTGAACAATACGTAATGTATAAAATTGATTCGGGTTCATAAATGTATGTATAATTACAAGACTTTGTTATGCCTATCGATAGCTCTTATTGAGCAGCATCCTAATCGAAATCGGATCATCGCTATAAGAATGCGTATAAAATACGTGGCATCTCATCTCTAGTTGAGAACATTGTATACTGCGAAAAACGACCAAATATTTTTAAAAACATATGTCTCAGTAAATGACAGCTAGCATTCATTTGCTCCAGAACTTTGAATCTCTCCGCAACGTAAATAAACATTCATGTTGAAATGACACTATACAAATGTGTTTCCTACATACTTCTGTGGAATATCATAGCAGCCTTTGCGCTGGTGGATCGTCAACTGCACACGTATTCAGAACATGGCAGGAATTATGGCAAAGATAAAACCGAAAGCCTAACTGGCTCATTTCCATTCCTCATGCCATCGGTTTCTCCAAAAACTGTAAGCAGCAAAACATTTGATGTTAATATGTTCATATAGTCTCATTCAAACAATTATTATCAGAGCAGCGCGCGTATATTTTGTGCATGTGTATGTATGTATGTGTATAGATAAGAGTTGTGTCTGTCCGAGCATAAAAGAAAATCGATTTTTGAAAAATAAAATGAAAAATGCAATTTATTGGATTTGTTTTGATGAAAAATGTTACCATATGGTTGGAAATCCCCTAACTTATTTGCTGACATATTCTCTTATCAGTGCAGATAGCATATTGACACTGTTGAAATAGCATTCAACAGTTTATTACGAGTGTATTATGGGAAAAATCATTTAATTATAATTGTATATATTATATTCAATACAACATATTTTATATATTCAATACAACGCTTTATTTAGTTGACAATTTACAAAAATATATATATTTTTCATATATATACATATGTATGCATTTTGTAGCCGTCAGTTTTCTTGCACAATATGTTTCATGTTAGGTCAGGCATATCAAGTTTATGCGTAATCCCATTGGTGGTCCCTTGCGAAATGGACATTGAATCTTCCATTTTATCGAGTTTTAAGAGCTGTAAGTGTTTTTACATATGTAAATTTATGTAAGACTTTTAATAAGCTCTACATCATCAGGTGTCTGTCGTACACAAAACTCACAGCTTAACGATACTCTAGAGTTGATATAAATAAAATGTATGTTTTGTTTTTGCAATGAATTCCAACTTTAAGTTTCTTTACCTTTTTGTGCATATAGATATGACAGTAGCAGAGTTACTTAGTACTCATCCCAAACTAAACTAAACTAAAAGACAGACTTACCACGAAATTATAGATTATAGATTACTTCTTGATCGAATAGGTAGCAGAGACGTGTATTCAACAGCTGTATTCAGCTTGACTTATGCATAAGCTTTGCCTCTCACTTGTATAAAGTCGAAGTCACGTCGTGTTTAGTAAAAATTCTATATATGTCCCTTTGTTAGTATACTCAGGGTATATACATTTATCACAACACATATTTGCATGACCCGAAAACCTAATTAAAATAAACACTAAATATATAAATTATCTAGTCTAAACAATAAAAAAGAACAGGTATTTTTTTCACACTCGCTAACAACTTATTATTATTTTATAGCCGGATCTGTATTTATGCACCCCTATCAAAGTCGACCCAACAACATCATACTATATTGGTACGTTGAAATGATAAATGGCATTCAATGGAGTTATATAATCAAAAAGCATTTATATTTTGATTAAAGTTGGGTACAAGCCAAATGCAACTATGAACACGGCACATCATATGCTGCTTTATGGATGCGGTGAACCGGGAAGCACAAGACTTACTTGGTAATTATGTTGTTCTATAAAGATTCATGCAAAAATATTTCTTTATAAAAGTTTTGAGTATGATGAATAGATAGCTAAATAACGGAAACTTTATTCTCTTAGGAACTGTGGAGAAATGTCAAAGTCAACTGACGAAGAAACTGGAAGTCCATGTGGACCTCAGTCACATTCGCAGGTAAGTTAATTGCTTACAACCAAAATTAAATCAATTTATAAATTCGAGAACTGGAACCACTTGGTCTTCAGCTTAAAATTGTGTTGGGCTTTATGAACTATTATATATTTGTATATCTATTAAAATACATACATTTGCTAATCCATTACAAGTGTCATAAGTAAGTGTAAATATTAAGTTTTATTTATTATTATTTGTATATATTTTCCTCTTATTAGATCTTATATGCCTGGGCAAGAGATGCGCCTCGGCTGGATCTACCTCCAGGTGTCGGATTTAAAGTGGGCAAGAACTCGCAAACAAAATATTTGGTCTTGCAGGTACATTACGCTCACGTTGATCAATTCAAAGGTAAGACTATAACATTTATACATACATTTAATTGCATTAAAATATTTAATTTAATTATAATATTCAATTTAGATGGTTCCACTGATGATTCGGGCATCTTCTTACAGTATACGGAAAAACCGTAAGTGTATTGTGTTCTTATCAAATGAGCTAAGATTTGTTTTATTTGAATTCATTTCATTTACAGTCTCACAAAATTAGCTGGTACCTTGTTGTTGGGTACCGATGGCGTTATTCCACCTATGAAGACGGAACACATGGAGGCTGCCTGTGAGATAACTGAGAATAAAACAATTTATCCTTTCGCATATCGTACACATACCCACGGTTTGGGTAAAGTTGTAGCTGGATATAGAGTTCGGTCCAATGCTCGGGGAGTTCAGGAGTGGACACTGCTTGGAAAGAGGGATCCGCTGACACCGCAAATGTTTTACAATGTCGAGGACAATTCACCAATCGTAACGGGTGACTTTGTCGCCGCCCGATGTACTATGAAAAGCACACGGCACCGTAATACGGAAATTGGGTAAGATTATATATATATATAAATACTAAATACAATATAATTTATGCATCATTATGTAGTATAGTTGTAGCCTAAAATAGAATTAATTAAAATACTTGTTTCTGCCTAACGAATGTCTATATATTCGGTTTTATTTTATTTACAGCCCGACAAATGAAGACGAAATGTGCAATTTTTACCTTATGTACTACGTTGACCATGGCGAACCTCTCGACATGAAATATTGTTTTAGCCAAGGTGCGCCATATTACTACTGGGCCAATCCTGATACCGGACTACATAACATTCCTGATAAAGATGCCAGCATCTTGTAAATTTATAGTTCTCGCTCTCTCTATCTCTATCCAGTTTATCATAGACTACCAAGTGTACATTTAATTTTCTGGATTATTT
This sequence comes from Drosophila hamatofila, assembly GCA_035045345.1. NCBI lineage: Eukaryota > Metazoa > Arthropoda > Insecta > Diptera > Drosophilidae > Drosophila > Drosophila hamatofila. Next base: position 3,295,525 of record JAWNPA010000012.1, read on the forward strand.
TTACTGTTATCTGTCGATTTATGTTTGGTACATTTAGATGTTGAACGTCATATTGTTAAACACTAAATCAACTTATATTTAATTTTAGCATTAGAACAAAATATTGAATGTACGATATATAATATACACGTGTACCTATATAATGACCTATGGTTTTTAATGGGGGTGACGGGTTGTTTCAAAAGTTATTCACAGGTGCAATGAGTAAGTTATTTTTTGAGGCAGTACGATCATCCTAACCCTAAAACTCATTCTCCGCCACCTCCTACCCCCCTGCATTCTTCAGCATCACATCCCTTTCTTCTAATCTTCCTTCACAATTATTTATTTTTGTTTGTTAGTTTTCTCATAATAAGAGGTAGGTAATCAAGTTTTTAATGTAATATAAAATACGACTATATTTATTTTATTATTATTTTTGTAAATTTATATATTATTACATATACAATTTTTTTTAAATATATTATTTATGAGTAGGAAAATCTATTGATTCTTTTGGATCTTTCTTTTAATAAGAAGTAGGCAAAATAGTTTTTGAATGTTATATGCAATACGACAATATTTAAATATATTTCTTTATTAATATTATTTTGTATATCTTTAATATGTATTGAAAATTTTAATATATTTCTTTATTAACATTTTTTATTTTTACACGTATTTAATATTTTAATATTTATTTATTTTTTTATTTAGTTTAATTTATATATAATAAATTCTTTTATTTTTTCAATAATATAATATATGTGAAAATTATTTTAGATATAATATAAAATACGACTATATGTATTTTATTATTGTTGTTATTTTTAATTTTTAATTTAATAAATTTTTTTTTATATATAAAATTTTTTTTCTATATATAATATGCATACCATCAATTTTTTAAGCTTTTGACCACTGTGCGTATTCAATATTTGCTAGAAATTCTAACTGGTCAAAATTCGTATTCTTCGATATTCGATATTTAATGCATCTCTAAACCACTTCAGTTTATCGCCTAGAACTGCGCAAAGGTAACTTTTGCGCCGTGAGTTGATTTAATTGAGTGGGTCCCATTAAAAAAAAAAAGAAATCATAACAGCTACAATTGAAGTAGCGGAAATGTTTACAAAGTTTTCGTTTAATTTAATCGAACAAGAAGCAAAAAAGTGAAAATTGGTTTTTAATATTTCTGTATGTATTTTTCGAATTTAAATATTGGAATTCAGTTGTTAAAAAAGTGGAATCTTTTATGTATAATATAATTTATATACATATATAATCATTTATATAGTGAAAAACGAAAAAGATGTTTATTTAATTTATAAATAAAAACAATTTCATGCATATTTATTTACAGCTTTTGTTTATTATTCTGTATTTTTATTATGCTTTCAATGCTGTGCCCTAGCTTCCAATAACAAAGCGACAAAATATTGATTTGTCGAGTAAACGAACTCATACTGAAGGTTTTTACATTTTTGTGTGTTGCTTTTTATATTTCTGTGCTTAGAATATATGTATTTATTTGTTGTGGTTGAAGAATATTTTAAAGAATAATCATTATGAATTCTAAGTGTGGAAAGCTTTCTATTGGCTGATAGTATTTTAGGTATATATTTAGTTTCTTTATAGTTTCTCAATATATTCTTATTAGATTCTGGCCGAGAGTCTTCAAGTGGTTGAATATTTAACATTTTGCACTATATAGAAGGTTTGTCACCGTAGATATGTCATCCATAAAGAGGCTGGAAATGGATTAAATATTATTATATTATAGAGATTATTGTTAGTACTATAATTTTTTTTTTTAATTTTTTTGGCAGAACTAGTGATCTTAATGCTAAATATCACTCTTGTTGTATCAGGATTATAAAGAACGTTAACTATTTATTAATATGCGTATCAGTTAATTCTATTCCGAAAAGTTACTTTAAACGATATTAGTTGCTTAGATTTTGTACCTGCTTTTCTGTTCTGAAAGCATCGCTGTGTGATGTCATTCTATCTATCTGTCTATCTGCACTTCATAAAAGATAAAGCCAATACCAATTTCTCTCTAACGTATGTTAATTTATAATATAAACAAATGTGAGGCCGAATCATAGTGGAGAGGAACAGCTAAAAATTTTGCCAAATCTGAAGATTTTTTTGTACTTTAAAGCAGTGAAAGACTTATTCTTATAAACGTTATTATAAGAATTCATATACGCATTCCAATAAGCATTCTTAAAAGCATTTTCCCTGCCTTTTTAACTCGGATAATTTCAAAGGAAGAGCAACTTGAGATCCCAACACAACACAATATTTACCTGCGTGTCTTTATTGCATGCGTTTTCCCACCTATATATAATCGATGGTTAGTGCTTAGCATTCAAGTTACTTATACAGTTAATAATGCTAATTAGATCTTTGTCTATATTTCCTCGCAGTTGCCTTATTTTTGAATCCCTATAGCAATTGTCTATACTAAGCAAGATGGCCGAAAGTACGGATAATGAATATATTGCCCGGTAAGTAAATAGAAAAACACTCTGTGATTGATATCGAATCAAATATTATATAAATAAATAACAATTCCATTGCAACTTTTAGTAAAGGCAATTTTCAATAACTTTCTTTAAGCCGCGAACTTCCAGCTCCAATGTTATCCAGAAAAAAGATCAGCGTTTGGTCTGTCCTTAAGAACTGTATTGGAAAGGACCTAAGCAAGATCACTATGCCAGTTGAGTTGAATGAACCGTTAAGCTTCCTGCAACGAATCTGTGAATATATGGAATATGCAAATGTCTTGACCCATGCTGCCCACCAAGATAATCCAGTGGATCGCATGAAATATGTGGCAGGTAAGTAAAAGTTGAAAATAAAATAGGTTATATTAGAATTGAGAACCAAAAGATAGTAGATATAAAGCAAATGATCTGAACAAAAACGTAAGGCAGATTTAGAATACCTTAGTGTTTTATTAAATACATAAATATCTTTTCTTAATAATTCTTCAAACTTCAGCATTTGCCGTATCTGCTTTGGCTTCCAATTTGGACCGACTGGGCAAGCCATTTAATCCAATTCTGGGGGAAACCTACGAGCTGCAACGAGATGATTATCGTATTGTTTGCGAGCAGGTCTCGCACCATCCACCGATATCTGCCTTTCATGCAGAGTCCAACGATTTTAATTTTTATGGCTCGATAAATCCGAAAATTAAGTTCAGTGGAAAGAACGTGGAGATACGTCCAACTGGAGTTGTTACTGTGGAGTTTCCTAAGTGAGTATATAGGGATTATCATGAACCTTTAAATATAAATCTATTAAAAACTGAGAATAATGCAGATAGATGCGTAAAACTCAGTTTAATAATATCTACGTCAGAGTCAAATTTATTATAATGCCGTGGATCTGTCCCACTTAAAAAGAATGAAATGCTTCAAGTTGCCCGAGGGATAAAGCTTTGAAGTGATCTATGAACAGATGTGATCTAGATGTCCCATTGGGAATATCTCAGCTGAACAGGAACAAAGTATATGAATCAATGAACTATTTAAAGCTAAGTGACAAATCACTTTGGCATCTCTGCATGGTTTATTTCTTTTATTGAAATTCATGATAAATTGGAAATCGTCTGCACCGCTGGATATCAACTAACATCGCACAGCATTTGGTGATCTATATGATAAAACTTCAGTCCAGACAATCCTTTAAAGTTTTAAGCCTGCTTTAAATATATATATATATTTAAAATAGTTTTTCTACTTCATACAAATATTTTTGATATATATTTAAAAAAATTTTAGTCACACATTTTATAAAAAATAGAATAATTTGGTAGGAAAAATTTGGTATTCAAGTTTCCTTATAAAAATATAAGGATATCAGTTATAAAATTATTAATTTTCAGTTATCCGAGTAAATTCGAAATGTTTGTAGTAATCAATCAATCATCAAGCAGTTCAATAATTTTTTCGAATTTCTCTGTAAGTTAAATTTTTTCATTTATATTTATAATATTTCTATATAATCTATAGATGGAACGAAACCTATACATGGAGTAATGTCAATTGCTGTGTGCACAATATTATTGTCGGAAAACTTTGGATTGAGCAATATGGAACCATAGAAATCACAAATCATGCTACTGGACATGTTGCAACTTTAACCTTTAAATCATCAGGTCTCTCAGACAAAGATCTCTACAGGGTAGAAGGATTTGTCAAGGATGAAAAGTAAATAAGTTATATGCGAGGGTGCACTGAAAAGTTGACGAGCTTTAGATAAAATACGGATGATCAATTAAAAAACAATAACTTTTCAGTTAGCCTTTGTATGTATATTAACTTTAATAAAATTTCTATACCAGGAATGTATATTTCCAAACAATTTTTATATTTTTATCATACGAATCCTCATTACAGTCATCAAAAACTTCTATTTCTCTATGGCAAATGGACTAAGTTCTTGAAATGTTGCTCGATGGAAGACTATGAAGAGCATATGCAGCAGGAGAAGAAAATCGAGGAAGAGAAACATTGTAATTCCACGCATAATGCTACTCAGGGCAAAATGTTTTCCAAATTGAATAGTTTTAAATTGGATTCTTTTCGCAGTCTATCTCTACAGGAGGTAAAAATCAATTGAAAGAGAGTGAAAATTAATTGAATTTATTTTACATTTATAATCATTTTTAGGATAAGGAGTTCACACCTCATGAAACCAACGATGGGCTGCCCAGAAGTGATTCAGATATTAGTCTGAATTTGCCCAATTCTATACTGCTATGGAGATGTAAGCCAAGGCCTGCCAATAGCAGCGAGGTAACAAGATCATATTCGATTATTATTTAATTCTAATGCTTGTAATTCTCAACTTGTTTATATTTTACTAAATATTCGAAAAGTTTTCATGTATGATATGTAAGGTTAAGAGAAAATTTAAATTATGTATTGTAATTATGTACTGTAAATTTCTAAGTTGACATATTTCTATATACATATTTATATTTACTTTATAATTAATTTTCGATTCATTTAACATTTTATAAATCAGCACCTGAACCTGTACAATTGTAATATACTAATCCTCGTTAAAAATTACTTCATATTCCATGCATTCTTTTAGTATTATCATTTCACTAACTTCGCTCTGCAATTGAATGTAATGGAGTCTAATATGAAACCACCAGATACCCTTTGCCCCACCGACGCACGACTACGACCTGATATATTATGTTTGGAGCAGGGCGATTTAGATGGAGCATCTAAGGAAAAAGCGCGCTTGGAAAAACAGCAGAGAGACTATAGAAAACAAGAAAAAACCTCGGATGAGTTTGGGCCAAGGTTATACATATATACAAATTAAATTCGAATAAAATATTATTATATGTATATATTTCTCAGATGGTTCAAAAAGGCTTACAACCCGTATACAAAGAGTGACGCTTGGATTTATAATGGCAACTACTGGGATCGCAACTATAAGAATGTTAATGCTATTTTCTAAAGGCAAATGTATAAAGTACCTATAGTAGCCGTTATTATGTCTCGTACAAAATAAAGTTAATGTGAGTTATTTAGTAGAATCAATGTTTTACGGAGTCTATGTTTATTATGCTTAAAATTTGTTAAATTTGTTTCATAGATACATACACATGTTTACATACATATGTATGTAAATGCATACATATGTATGTATGTGGAAAACGGAAGACACAATAATTTTATTTTAGAATTATGGTTTGAGCTTAGGATATACACCTGGTAATTCACGCTACACACCTTCAAAGCGTATTTCATTAAGCAGATCGTTAATTTCCTCCTACTTAGCAAACTGTCACTCGGCGGTAAATGCATAATTCAAGAGTACACATACATTTGTATATGTATATCTATATGTAAATAAATATGTATGCGTTTATACGTATGCATACATTGTACGTAAAAGTATATGTAGGTATGTATATGCTTATGTATAGGTGTGAGCACACGACATGCATACATGCATGTATGTAGAGATGTCAATATTTTCACATACACAGATATGTACATACATTCACGCCTCTACAGTTCAGTAGTTAGCGGTCTTATTGGGGGCTCGGTGTATGTGTGCGCATTTGTATGCATGTTGTAACATACAAACATGCATGCAAAAGCGTATGTATGTATGAAGTAATTGAATGAAAATGTATGTAATACCTACATATATATAAATAAATGCATAGTGCATGTGCATTATTTATAACTTGAGATTCGTCTTTAGCAAAGACAAAATAAAAGAAAAGCAAAAAAAAAAAACCATTTGTTTGATCGGCTAATATCGATCAGCATTAGTTGTTCAGTCGCTTAGAAGTCGTTGACGATTGATGGCACTTAATAAGATCGTTAAAGCGTTGGGCGACGGTAAAAATAAATTTACATATATTCAAATCTTGTGACCCGGATATTTAAATGCTTTAATGCATTCAAATAATTTGTATTATTATGTGTATTAAGTGTTAGTGTAAGTGTAATGAAAACGCAATGTTGCGCAATATTTATTTTCAGAACCTTAAAGGAATACGTGAACATAAGAAAGTTCTATGTGCACTGAAAAAGCTAATACTATGTGCGTGATTAATTAATGTAGAACAAATTTTAGACATCATCCCGTTTCTTCATTTTATACAGCAATTATGAATGAAGTAAGTATTGGCATATGTCATTTATATACATACATATATGTATGTACATATATACATACATGTATGTATGTACATATATACGTACATATATGTATGTACATATATACATACACATACATATACACAAATAATATATGTACATGCGTGTATATGTGTATTTTACATGCATGTGTATGTATGTCAATAAATTCACATGTTCACAGACGTAGCGTATACACGTCTGTCATTGCCAGAAGATTGCGACATATGTATGTATGTATGTACGCAAATACTTTTGTATTTATTTATATATATATATAGTACACACATACATATATACAAATGGCAAAAATTTATTCGTCATCCCTTTGGTGCCTTAACTACTAAAGCTAATTTTATGACAGGAAGACGAACTTTACAGCTACTATACTCTACAAGAGGACAATTTTCTAAAAGCCCATTAGTTCAGTTATAGTAGTTGCTGAGGATCACTTTGTTACCACGCAATGACACAGCCAAACAGCTTACCCATTGCATGCTTTTTATGTGCGCTCTCCTTTGCTCTTTCTTCTTTAGTGGGCAGCTCAATGGTCGTCTGAAGCCGTTGTATTGTTGTTATTCTATTTTCGTTTACATTTCGGTTTGAGAGCGCTCGTGTCTGTGTGCCTCTCTATTGAATTCTGGGTAGCTGTAACACCGTGTTTTTTTATTTGCATTAGCTTCGCTTCCTTTATAATAATTAGTTAATCAAGTGTAAACTTATTTGCGCTCTCAACGCCATTGTTACGAGTGCCTCTCTCTCTGTGTGTGCCGTTCTCTTCTTCTAAGCACTTGTGTTGCTGTTCTTCTTTCTCTTGATAAAAAGAGAGCGATAATGCATTTGAGTTAAGCATACAAAATGAACTCGGGTGTCTTCAGTCGCCATTCTTTAAAAAATGTTTTTTACAATGCGGTCGATTGAGTAGGTCGCCGGATCTTTTAGCAGACATATACATACATACATAAATATATAAAAGACAAAGAAATAAGAAACATTAACAAATAGAAAAAGTGCTATAAATTCGATAAGTGAAAGTCATTTAAGAAATACCAAAATCTTGACAATTTTTGTGTGTGCACTCAGACAAATCAAAGCCGTCATTTGAACATGAGCAGAGAGCGGTTAATGGTAAATTTCAGAGCAAATGCAAAAGCAAACGTAGCATATAATTCTTTTCTCAAACAATTAAATAAAATTCAAATGACTACAACTCATTTAAATTTTTTTAGTATTACTTCCCATAGTTTTATTAAAAGTTCAAAACAGATTAGAAAAAAACTTATCATGTACGCATTAAAAATGAACTCACGTAATTATGGGAGAAAAATACTTGCTTATATTAAGAGCTAAAGTTTTCATATATTTTGTATGTAGTAAAAGTAAATAAAAAAAAAAGAACAAATATAAAGAGACTCTGTAGTCAGTCATAATCAAAAGGTTAAATTATATTATTAATAAAAATTTTTCTTCTCTCTAGACCTTTGATTTAGTTTTTGTAAATCAAAGTTATCAGGCTCAAACACCGGATGCCGTAAGTGTTTCGCAAGGAGATTTGGTTGAACTCGTAAATACAATAAAAAGCATCAACGAAACAAAGTGAGTAAAAGCAATATATATAATTTATAATATAAAAAAATTAGAATTATAATTTTATAATTTTAAAACCTTTTAAAAAGTTTTAAATTATCTCAAAACGCAATATTATTTTTCAGATGCTTCATAAGAGTCTCTGATGGATTAAATGCGCGGGAAGGCCTGGTCCCAATTGAAATATTAGAAGTTAATTCCTCTTCGTTTAGTTCAAGTAGAAACGAAAATGGCAAAAATACTGAAGCAGACATTGATTTCAAGAAGAGGTAAACAGATCCAAGAAATTAAAAGAAAGAAGAGTAATAAAATATAAAATTTCCCTTTATTATTTCAGGACCATTATTGGCGAGCTCTTGGAAACGGAGGAGGAATTCTCAAGAGACTTACAATATGTAATTGATAAATATATAAAGGCTATTGATAAACCGACTACGCCACGATCGATACGCGACAACAAAGACATTATCTTCTCTAATGTTATACAAATCGCTGAATTTCACATGTAAGTCTCATATACTTATACTATCAAATTTGTATTATTTAAAATTCACATTAATTTCAGGGTTTTAAAGGAGGGCCTTGAATGCTATAGAAACCAGCCTGATATGATAGCAAAAACATTCTTAAGACTTGAAAGGGATTTTGACAAACATGTGAAATATTGCCGAAATGAGCTACTCGCACAAGAGTTTCTAGCGACGAATGTAGAATGCCAAAATTTTTTCCGGGTAAGATATTTACAAAAATACTCCTTTAAAATATTCAATTTACAAAAAAAAGTGTGTAAATACTACCAAAATAAGAATTATTGAGTATCATTTTTTGTTTTTTATTTATATTTATTATTTATATTATATTATATATTTGTATATAATATTTATATTATAAGTATTGTATGATTTTAATATTATTATGAGTACATGACAACATTTAAGCATTACATGATATAAATATTTAAAAATATCATAATACGAAAAATATCCACAAATTTGCAAGATCATATAGAATATGATTAAGAATTATTTATTATTTAAAAATAATATAATACAAAAAATACTTAGTAACACAAGTTTAGCTTGTCAAATTTTATATGTTCATATAGAAAAATATCAATAATTATTTAAAAACTTAATCAAACTTGCGTGACCGCCCTCGTTTACAACTTGTCTTTTCGATCGGTACGAACATTTTCGCACAAGTGTTTTCTATTTTAAAGAACGCTTTCCAACCATGATGCAACCTCTTGCAACTTGTTTGTTTTTTCCTCAAGTTTGATGTAAGTTGCGTTGATTAATGTTCGATCGGAAGGTCAAACTTGTTGCTCTTGTTGTTTGCGTCTAATTGGCAAAGCATATGTTCGCACCGCGAATCGAGTGGGATGTACATACTACAACATTAGAAAAGCTCAAGCTTTTGTCAGTTGCACCTGTTTTCATACATATATAAACAATATATTCATAAGATTTGTATGATTCTGAATATATGTTGTTCTGGCAGTTTATGAATGAATATTAGGTTGCAACTTATTGACTATGCTCAGTGGGGCTTTTTGGCTTTTTGATTATGCTCGGTTGAGAAGGGAGAAGAGTATATGCCCAACATTAGTTGTTGTGGGTGATAAATGTATTTATTAGCTCATTGATGAACTGAAAGCGAAAGTCAGTATAATGTGAGGTAATTAAAAGTGAGGAATATATTTGTATATATTAAATTGAGCTGCATATATTAGTATATATATTGTAAAGGTTGTCTTGAAATTAGCTTCTGTAGCTTTGTCTGTTAAGCTTATTATATACATATGTAGCTTTACCTACTGTTGTCAACAATACTAGAACTTTCATATGGAAACTGAAAGCAAATTTACCTACTTTAAATATTCACTCAAAATTTGTCTGGCGTTGAGAGACATAAACAAGTATTGCTCAGTCGTGAACACTAACTCCAATTGCCCTTTTATTTTTCTGCTAAATCTATTCACAATGAGCATATTGTTTTTGTGTGAAAATATGTAACAAATATAATATATTTACCATAATCAATTTATATGCCCGATCAGCGAATAGAGCTGTTTCGATATAATTATTTATATAGGTTTGAGCGTGCATTTAACATTTAAGTTAAATAATAAATAATAAATAATCAAATATTGCTATATTATGAAAAGAACAAAAGCTAAAGTAGTGCACCTAAAAACGTTAACTATGTGTGTACAGCAGTATTTTGTTAGTATTTAAATTACCATAAACAAAGCTAAAGTGCTCGAGGGAGCATAAGCTACTCAGACTTGCCGCCCAATGATCGTGTGTAAAACGAAATCAGACAACGGCTCGACAGTTGGGCTCGTCGCCCTATATAAGGGCAAGCCTTTTGCAGTCAGCTTCAGTTGGTTTCCTGACCTCTACCTGGTCAGTCGTGCAGTGAAGTGCAGTGCTCCCCCACTTCTTCTTCTGAATGTGTGGTAAATATTTTAAGTAGTTAATAATATTATTAAGCAAAATTGTAATAGTAGTATTAAATAACTTTAAGAAATTGTTTATAATAATTAATTGTTAATAATAGTGTTTTAATTTATTTTGAATATTAAGTAATATTAAATAATCAAATATTGCTATATTATGAAAAGAACAATAGCTAAAGTAGTGCACCTAAAAACGTTAACTATGTGTGTACAGCAGTATTTTGTTAGTATTTAAATTACCATAAACAAAGCTAAAGTGCTCGAGGGAGCATAAACTACTCAGACTTGCCGCCCAATGATCGTGTGTAAAACGAAATCAGACAACGGCTCGACAGTTGGGCTCGTCGCCCTATATAAGGGCAAGCCTTTTGCAGTCAGCTTCAGTTGGTTTCCTGACCTCTACCTGGTCAGTCGTGCAGTGAAGTGCAGTGCTCCCCCACTTCTTCTTCTGAATGTGTGGTTAATATTTTAAGTAGTTAATAGTATTATTAAGCAAAATTGTAATAGTAGTATTAAATAACTTTAAGAAATTGTTTATAATAATTAATTGTTAATAATAGTATTTAAATTTATTATGAATATTAAGTAATATTGTAATAGTTGTATTAATTAACTTTAAGAATTGTTTATATTATTTAATGGTTACTAATAGTATTTATATTAATTATTATTAGGTATATTAAGAAATATTGTAATAATTGTATTTAATAACAAAGACATTGTTTATATTAATTTTTAATAGTTGTATGTTAAGATGAAGATTTATGCTCTTGCTCTTGCTCTTGCTCTTGCTCCTGCTTTTGGTCTTGATGTTGCTTTTGATTTTGCTCTTGCTTTTGATTTTGCTCTTGCTTTTGATTTTGTTCTTGCTCTTAATAGGCGTAAGTTGCAATATCTGTTAAATTATTCTCTTAATATTGTTTTTGAGGGATATTATGTTAAGCCTCTGATAATTGTTACACATAATCATTTTTAAATATAAGCTCTCTATTTGTCTCTCTCTTTTTCTTTCCTCATCTCTCACTGTCTTCTTCTCTCACTGTCTTCTTCTCTCACTGTCTTCCTCTCTCACTGTCTTTCTCTCTCACTGTCTTCTTTTCTCACTTCCTTCTTCTCTCACTGCTTCTTCTCTCACTGCTTCTTCTCTCACTGTCTTCTTCTCCTCTCGCTGTCTTTCTCTCTTACTGTCTTCTGTTCTCACTTCCTTTTGTCTTTCACTGTCTTCTCCTCTCACTGTCTTCTCTCACTGTCTTCTTCTCTCACTATCTTCTTCTCTCACTGTCTTCTTTTCTCACTTACGTTTTCTCTCACTGCTTCTTCTCTCACTGCTTCTTCTCTCACTGTCTTCTTCTCTCGCTGTCTTCTCTCACTGTCTTTTTCTCTCACTGTCTTTTTCTCTCACTGTCTTTTTCTCTCACTGTCTTTTTCTCTCACTGTCTTTTTCTCTCACTGTCTTTTTCTCTCTCTATCTTTCTCTCTCACTGTCTTTCTCTCTCACTGTCTTCTTCTCCCACTGTCTTCTTCTCTTACTATATTTTTCTCTCACTGTCTTCTTTTCTCACTTCCTTTTTCTCTCACTGCTTCTTCTCTCACTGCTTTTTCTCTCACTGTCTTCTTCTCTCACTGTCTTCTTCTCTCACTGTCTTCTTCTCTCACTGTCTTCTTCTCTCACTGTCTTTTTCTCTCACTGTCTTCTCTCACTGTCTTTCTCTCTCAATGTCTTTCACTCTCAATGTCTTCTTCTCTCACTATCTTCTTCTCCCACTATCTTCTTCTCCCACTGTCTTCTTTTCTCACTGTCTTCTTTTCTCACTTCCTTTTTCTCACTTCCTTGTTCTCTCACTGCTTCTTCTCTCACTGCTTTTTCTCTCACTGTCTTCTTCTCTCACTGTCTTCTTCTCTCACTGTCTTCTTCTCTCACTGTCTTCTTCTCTCACTGTCTTCTTCTCTCACTGTCTTCTTCTCTCACTGTCTTTTTCTCTTACTGTCTTTTTGTCTCACTGTCTTCTCTCGCTGTTTTTCTCTCTCAATGTCTTTCACTTTCAATGTCTTCTTCTCTCACTATCTTGTTCTCCCACTGTCTTCTTTTCTCACTGTCTTCTTTTCTCACTGTCTTCTTTTCTCACTTCCTTTTTCTCTCACTGCTTCTTCTCTCACTGCTTCATCTATCACTGTTTTCTTCTCTCACTGTCTTCTCCTCTCATTGTCTTCTCCTCTCACTGTCTTCTCCTCTCACTGTCTTTTTCTCTCACTGTCTTTTTCTCTCACTGTCTTTTTCTCTCACTGTCTTTTTCTCTCACTGTTTCTTCTTTCATTATCTTCTCTCATTGTCTTCTTCTTTCGCTTCCTTCTTCTCTCACTGTCTTCTTTTCTCACTGTCTTCTTTCACTGTCTTCTCTCACTTTCTTTCTCTTTCACTGTCTTCTTCTCTCGCTGTCATCTCGCTCTGACTTTCCTCAGCCTGTTTAGCTTTAATATACCATTTATATGATTTAAAAAAAAAAACAATTTTAAATTGGTTTTGGAGAGAAAGAATTGTAGCATTAAAAATATGTTTGGGCTCCTTAAATTTGCGAGACAAACACAATATAACTATAACTAACTAACTATATTTATTTTAACAATTTTAATTTCTTTTAGTCAAAACAAAATTGATCAATTTTTGCTCAAACAATTTTTGTTTTTAATTGCATTTGAAATGCCGAAGATTTTTAGACAGAGTATAAAAAAGACATTATAGCGTTCGCTGGGAGCTTTTTTTCTTTGAAAATTTAATAAACAAAAATATCTAAAAAGTTAGCAGAAAATTGTATAAATAGTAATTAGAAAACATTTTGCTCACGTCCGTTCGACGGAGTGTGTGGGTTTCTCAAAAGTTTCTCAAATAATATGTATATATATATATATATATATATATATATATATATATATATATATATATATATTGTTTTTTTATTTTTTTTTCCTATGCTTACATTTATAAAATACATAGGTTGCAGTATTTGCAATATGTATGTAAATCATAGATAATATATATATACATATATATATAGGTTTGATTTTTATTTGGTCAAATAGACACACATACATACATACATACGCACACAATGTTCAATGCTTTTTCTGAATATTATGTATACATACATACAGTCACTCACATACACTATATATATGTATGTGTGTATATGTAGATCTATTAGTTTATTTTTAAATCCAGACGTTTCTCTTTATTAAAGCTTTTGCACACTTCAGTGTATTTTGAGTTGTGTTTGCCATCGTTTCGTGATCTTTACACGTGGATATTACTTTCCTTGGTACCTAAAATTTATTTGCTCAAAAAAATTACCAAAAAATAAAATATTTGTAAAATAAAATTATAAATATTGCAACGTAATCGATGTGTTTTTTTCTATTAAGTTAATACTGTTATGCAATATTCATTAAAATTAATATAGATATATATGCATATGTATGTGTATAAACTTGCAGATATCTATATAGATCTGCCTGTGTGTGTGTGTGTGAGTGTGTGGGAATAGATGCGTAGTGCTAAATTTATATTGATGAACGAATTTAGCTTTCAAAGTTAGGAATTGTACTTGTGGAGGAATAATCAGAGATGGATATACATACATCAATATACATATGAATATATGTATCTTTGTATGCATATTCATAAGCAATTACATACATGACCTAGTTACATACATATGTGTGTATGTGCGTAAAATTTGCAACAAGTGATTTTGATTTAGAGAAATTCATCAACTCGTCTAACCAAATCAATCTTGAACATATGTTCTACAAGGACATTCTTAAATAAATACTGGATACTCTACATATATACTATATTCTAACTGAATCGAGAATACAAAAAAGTAAGTCATTGCCCGTTATATCGGTCAACACACACACACAACTTGGCCTGTTCTCAGCCAACAACAAGTGGCAGCTACGGTTATATTCAAGAGCAAAGCGTATTCCCAGCGTGTCGTTTATGCGACCATGAAAACATCACGCGAAATGACAGAAATTCTTTCAAAATATTTTAATGAAATTATGTAATATGCAATTTAATGAAAATATTCATATTATATATACATTTTATACACATTTTAAATGTCAAATTACTTTTGCAAATTTTAAACAATTTGAAAACAAACAATTGGAATAAGAAGGAGAATTGATCTAGTCGGTGCAAGCTGCTTAGCAGGGTATTAACTGTGCATATCTCGCAGCTGTTGTAAGCCATCAAGCTTAGCAATACACACACACATACACATATATATACACAGACAAACACACACACAAGCAAAACACACACAGATGCACGCACGCCGCTTGCTTTGCATTTGATGTCGTTGCTGTGCTTTTGTCTGCTTCTTCTTCACCATAAATTCTAAATGTATAATTTCGGTATTTATTGTGGGGTTTTATTGAAACTTGCAGGATATTAAAGGGGCATTTAAATTAAAAAGTATATGTTTTATAAATATGTATAAGCCAAAATAAACATTTTAATTTTTAGGCCATAAATATTTTGCATACATCTACATTTGCGAATACTTGATAAGAATCAATGTAAATACCAAATTTGTTGACTTTAGCTTCTGATCAAAAAATTGTGATAGAAAATAGACAATTATAAAAAATTTATTTAATATTTGCAGATGCTTTAGAAGATATGCAAGAAATATATGTTTGTTGAATTTCTGAAGAGATAGATTTTCAATTGTTAAAAAGTATGTGTGAGAAGAAATAGCTTAAAATAAATGAAAAATGTAATGTATTCAATATTGGAAGTTACTCAGAGTAAAAATATGATAACCTATACCTAGCATATACTATGATCACTCACATAACCAAAGTTTTAATAGTATTTAATCAATTTTATAAAATTTGTATGAAATGGTATTATATTACTAAATTTCGACTTTGACGCGTGAAGTATTTAATCAATAAAATCAATTGATATGATAATTCAAATAACAAATTGTTAATAAAATATATAATAAAAAGAAATAATTTTAATAAAATATAGAATAATAAAAATATTATTAATACTTTGCGAATTTGATATATTTCATATATTCTTAAATTATATTAATTCAAATATATAAAATTCACAAAGAATTTTTGGTTGTTATTATTATTAAAATTAACGCTACAATTTATTTTATTGATCAAATATACTACCATTTCAAATATTCTGTACATCAATTTTTAAATTCTGTTTAAAAAAAAACTTTGGTCATTTGTATAATACATAATATTATAAATAATACTTTGCGAATTATATATATTTTTATTATTCTTTATTAAAGCTATAAAAATATATAAAAATCACAAAATGTTAGTTAATTCTATTTTTATTTATTTATTTTATTTTTTTTTGAATATTTTAAATTATTTTATTAGTATGTTTTATTGCTAAATTTTACTGTTTGTTTTACCAGAATTAATTTTTATTAAAAAAAAAAACAATACTAAAAAAACATAAGGCTTTTACAAGTTATTTTAGTATTATTGTTTTTACTAATATAATTTTTTAACTTTTATTTATTTTATAAATCATAATAATGTTAGTTAAAAAACTTTTGGTTTAGAAAAAATATGTTTTATATTATTTATATTTTATTTATATTACTCGTATGAAATTGTTGTTATTTATTTGTATTATTGTTTATACTATTATTATCTGTATGTCCTTTTATGGTAAACAAGAAATATTCTTAAAATTACCTATTATTTATTAATGTTTTTCTAGAGAAACAATTATTCTAAATAATAATTGTAACTAATAATATTTTACAATTCGCTCATATATATTTCAGGAACTTTCGGCAAAACTGGGCGACGACAAATCGCTATCTGAGCACTTGAAGCTTCCACTTCAGAGAATCAACGACTATAAGCTTCTGTTTAAGGTTCGGCATATGTAATGATTGTTTTTGTTTGTTTTACTAAAATGATTATGGATGCATGTCTAATTTGTAACAGATAAATTAATATAATTTTATATGATTTGTATTTGAAATTAATTAACTGGTTTACCTGTTTAATCCACAGGACCTAATTAAACTATCTCAATGCTTCAAAGATAATGTTAGGGACTTGGAGAGAGCTTTAGAACTAATGCTTAGCGTGCCAAGTAGAGCATATGATAATATATTTATATCGAGTATTGAGGGCTATAGAGGTAACATACAGAAGTTGGGCAGGCTGTTGCTGCATGAGCCTTGCTTGATTACAGATAAGGATGGTAAAATCCATGAACGATATTGCTTTCTGTTCAAGTCAAGAATCTTAATAACAAAAGTTCGCAAAATCTCTGAAAAGAAATCGATATTTATTCTACAAAATATCATCAAGCTTCCGCTGTGTAATATTGAGGATCAAATCGAGGAAAAGCGCTTATTTCTCTCAAGCAAATCTCCAGACGAATCGAACAATTTGCATCTATTTATTAAGCCTCACAACGAGGAGGGTCATCGGGTTTGGTATAATGAAATCAAGTCCTATATCAATCACGTTGTGACTCTGCAAGAGCACGCAGCAGACGATCTGAAAGTAGATTCGGCAAATATTGCCAGCGAGAATGAATTAATACTTCGTCTGCCCCACAAGGTCGAGGCGTATCAGCCCAATTTAGATATACGTCCATCTGACGTGGCCGAAAACTACTTTTTGAGTAAGGAAACCAAGGAACGTCTGCTCTTCGAGGAGCAGCAGCTGAAGAAGATCGAACAGGAGGCTTATGAGCTATTCAAGGCCCAGCAGAATATACAAAATATTGCACAGCAAAATATCGAAATAAATACCACAAAAGAGATTCGAAGTGAACAAAAGGTGGCAAGCCAAAGTTATTCGAAAACCGAATTCAATAAGAGTGAAATTAAGCTAACATCCACTCTAGATAAACAAGAGTCTGTGGCGCCTGTAGTGCTGCTTGAGTCTAGCGCATTTAAAAGTTCGGCGATTGAGTCCAAAGAACTTCCTGAAAATAGAAAAGAGGAAAAAGAAAAGTCCAAAGTAGAAGTTCAGAAGAATGTTGCCCAGACATTAGTAGAACAAAAGCTAGAGTCAAACATAGAATCCAAGAAATCTGATAAAGTTCTAGATCAAAATCCAATTAAAGTTAAAGAAACTAGTGAAATAGTGGAATCTCAAAAGCTTGATACTAGAGAAGAGATTAGAGAGCTAGAGAAATCTCAAAAGCTTGAAACTAGAGAAGAGATTAGAGAGTTAGAGAAATCTCAAAAGATTGAAAAGTTTGAAACTATAGATGTTATTAGTGAGATAGAAAAATCTCATCAACAAGAAACTCTAACCGAGGGTAAGAACACTGAAGATATCAACTCCTCTTATACAGAAATAACTGTACAAATTCCAATTATCAATCCAATAGAAACTTTAAGCCATTCACATGAAACCCATAACAAGAACAAAATCAAGTTGGCAAATATACCCGGCTACAATGAATCGATATACGATAGCGATAGCGTTCAACAATCCTCTAAACAACGAGACGAACATCAGAGCATTACTAATATAACCGACTCAGCTTCATTAACGCAATGGAATAATCGTCTTGCCGATATTGCTTTCAGGAATGGGGGCGAACGTTCTGCACAAGGTCCACCCCCACCACCCTTACCTCCTCATTTTGTTCGAATGCCTGGCTTCTTTCAACCGCTTCCGCTTATATCGTATGAAACCACCGTAGAAATACTAATAATTAAAGCTCGCCCACCATCACCGCCACCGCGTCCACCACCGCCCATTAAACGCGTGCACGTGCTCAACGAAAGTTTAGAACAGAAATCACAGAACTTTCTGGAGGGTATCTATGACGTATCAACCTCAGACACATCGCTGCGCAATGCTAAGCAAAAGATACGAAATATTAAGACAGCGGTCTTAAAATCAGCCGATTCAACCAATTACGCTCAAGATACGGTTAAAAAGGCAAAAGCTCGCGATTTTGTACATATCTTTAATCCGCCCATACGAAAGAAACGACCCATTTTTGAAATTGTTGAAGAGCCTGTAAATATTTGCGAAATTGAAGGCGACTATACTGAATCTATTGCTGACGATTTCAGAGACTCAAGTGTTGACCTCGAGGCACGCGGCAGAAGTGTTTGCAGTATGGATGATAACTATTCCAGTTACTCACTGGCAACCAAACGGCGCATCGAGAGTAAGTTTCAATTGACCAATAACGGGATACAAAGTAAACGATAAATGTGTGTGTGATACGATATTGAAGGGTCTAGAAATCAAAATTGATGTAAGCTAATGTCTGGATTCTGTCGAGTCCAGTCTATGATCGATTCAAATACGAAATATGTGTTGATATGTAATAGATGCCTCAAGTTCTAAACATCCCAAAAGTATTTTAAAAATATGTTCACGTTTTAGCAAACATACAGATATACGAACATTAAAC
Source organism: Drosophila hamatofila (assembly GCA_035045345.1). Lineage (NCBI taxonomy): Eukaryota > Metazoa > Arthropoda > Insecta > Diptera > Drosophilidae > Drosophila > Drosophila hamatofila. The sequence continues at coordinate 3,314,699 of JAWNPA010000012.1, forward strand.
AAGTTTGTGTTGAATGTTGTGTACCTCCTTGCAAAAATATATGTATATATCATTTAATATTCATTTTATACAGCGCCTAAGCACATCAAAGTGTTTTATTTGCTGCCAATTATACCTTACCTAGACTTTGATGATACTTTTGATGCTGTTTTCTTGAACATCGTAAAAGTTTTTTTTTCTTATTTGGAAAATTAGAGTGAACTTCTAAAATTGAATACCTATTTGAAGCCTGATCAGCCATCAATAGATCGTTTCTTGGTGGCATAGAAATATCTAAAAATATTTAAATTTGTGTTTTATTCAGAAACCTGGGCTGTGTTTCCTTACATACAATTTTCATAAATAATTTTATATCTGAAATATATGCCCAAAACACGTGTATTTTCTTCGTTACGTTTAGAGCATATCGAAAAATATGAACTGGTTCTGATTTTATAATTCGCTTAATACAATATATTTAGAGTAGTATAAAATTTCCTAATTCCAATTGTTTTCCTCTCTAATCGATTTTTTACAATGTGGTATATTCCGAACGGACTTAGCCAACATATTTTTCATGGATCTTCGGAGAAAGTGACCTATAAATCTATCATTAAAATTTAGTGAGATTAGTCAAAAATCTGTAATATTTGTTATCTGACTTAAAAAGCTACAAGTTGATCTTTAAAAGTCGTCGATTCATAAAGTTGCTAATATAAATATTATTGAGCTTTAAAGGTAATCAATCTATAAAACCAGATCAACTGGTTTAAGGGTAGGTGAGCAGCTATCCCGCATATTGTTTTTCCTAGTTTTCACGCCTAATTTAACTTTCTCATAAATTGTTTTGTTTCTTAGCCTAAAGTTAAAGTAATTATAAGAGGGCTGCCAATTTGTAGCGTCTTTTATCTAAATGTAGTAAAAAAATAAAATTTTGGAAGCGAATTTTTTATAATTTTTATATTAAATTATATTTTATATAAGTAAATCATTATTTTATTTTAAAATTTTATTTTGAACTACACCTCAATTTATCTTGGCCCAACAAATCATTTTCTGCAATCTCAGTTTGATTAGCAAATGATGCATAGAGATATATATTTGAATATGTACTATATATGCTATATAGACTAAATATATACGATTCAGACTATGTACTATATATACTACACTACACGCAAATTAATTCACAACTGGCAGCCCTCTGTAGTAGTTGGTATAATATATATATCCTTGCTTATCCAGTTACCTGAATATCATATATCTGTATCTGTTTTATCCAAACTAAATAAACGCATTCTATAACTTGAATTAAATGCATATTTTTATTATTTTACACTCAATTAACCTCTGGCACATAAAGAAACAAGTAGGTACAAGGACTATGATAGGGGCACCTCTTACGATAGTACTGTAGATACCAAGCAGTATGGCATTAGCTCTAGACGTGAGCGAACAACTTTAGATAGAACTGAAGGACACTCACACCTATTGTCAGCTAGTCGTGCCGAAAGTCGTGCCGAGAGTCGTGCCGAAAGCCGTGCCGAGAGCCGTGCCGAGAGTCGAGCGGAAAGCCGTGCTTCCTATTTGCAAAGTTCTACGTATAAACGTTCGGACGATCTGCCGCCGCGCTCTATTGAGAAGCCCGTCGTAAACAAAATGCTGAAGAGCGTCCACGTCGAGAGTAAGTTAACCAAATTAATTATCCTTTGAATTTGTTTTGTAATATATTAAATTTTATTACAGGCGGAGAGACTGCGCATTTTGAGATCCAGTTCAACGAGCAGCCAGGCTCTGTTACGTGGCTCAAGGACAACAAGGCCTTGGACGATCGTCTAGCGGATCGCATTATACAAACAAGCGCTCCAATGAATTCATATCGCTTGGACATCAAAAATTGCAGGTGATTTCCCCTTTTACATCCATTTAAGATATCTCCTATGGCTAGATACTTTGGCCTTGACCTACTTAATGAATGATAACAGAATCGGTGTCTAGCAGCCGACATAGAGACTATTTCTAATTTTATAAATAACTTAACACTTTTATTTCTTTATTGATTAATTTTTTTTAAATTTCTTTTTATTCTTTATAGTGAGAATGACGCTGGAACATATACTGTTCGCGCCCAAACTGCCGCCGAAACAACCACTGTTACCGCTCAGCTGGCTGTGGGACAAGGTAAGTTTTATAATCTATTTTATTAATATTTATTTTTGTTTTAATTACACTTTTTTTTTATTAATTTCAACAGTTGGTGGCCATGACGAAACGAAAACCAATATTGCGCCCGCATTTTTGGTTAGTTTGAAGGATACTGAAATGATTGAGAATACTCTGTTTCGGTTTATGGTCAAAGTCTTGGGTGATCCAAAGCCTAGAGTTAAGTTGTAAGTAAAACTAAAAAGTTTTATGATTCTATTTAATATTATTTATTATCTAATATTAATTTTATCTATACAATCTAATGTATGAGATGTTAATAATTAACCCTGTTTTCCTTTATGTAATAGGGTCTTAAAATTAGTTATGAAAGATATGATCTGAATATAGAGTTTATATAGAGAAGTAGTAGAATCAAAAGTGTAACGTTTTTCCCTATTAATAATAGAGCATTATATTGAGATTGAGATTCTTATGATCTTAAGAAAGTTTGAACTATAGTGTCTTTGAATATCAAATCACATTTCCCTAAAAATGATAAGGATCACCCTTATGTCTTTGTTTTTTGATGCAAAACTAGGTAAGTATAAAAGAGATATGCTTAGTTTTTGTATTTAGATTCTGCACAAATTTGGAATGATGCAATTTTAAAATACCTTTTCATACCCTATGAAAGTTATGCATTTTAAGTAGATGTAAATAAGTAAATGAAGAGGCTCTAGCACTTCTGCACAGTAGTTGGTATTTGATTTTTATCCTGCATATAAGATCAAAGTTCTGCAAACATTAGCTCTAGGTTGGGTATTTATTTCATGGTTTCACAGTTTTTTGTTAATTTTATTTTGTACTTTATATTGTAGTTTTTATATTTTCTATCGTATATTTTCTATCTAATATTTTATTTTAATATTTCATATTTTATATTATTATATATTTTGTTTTAATAAATATTTTTTTATTTATATATTCTTATATTGTATGTCTTATACTTTATATTTTATATATTTTGTATTTTATATATTTTTATTATATCCTATATTTTATATTTTTAGCTAATAACGAAATTTACTTTTAATTTTTTAGCTACAAGAACGATAAGGAAATTCTGGAAACAGATGACAGAATTCAAATCATACGTGAAAAGGATTATCTGGGCTTTTATGAGCTAGTCATTGCTGAAGTTCAGCCGGAAGATGCTGGAGTCTATAGCTGCAAAGCAGTTAACAAGTTTGGCGAAGCCAGCTGCGAGGCGACAGCAACTACTGTGGGTAAGTAAATAACATTCCAGTTATCATAACTAGATAAACTTTAAATATTTGATTCAACTTGAATAATATTTAATATCTCATTATTTCCTTTCCTTTCACAGACTTTAAGAATCCCTTTGGTGCTCTGAGTGGTCAGATTTTGCAGAGTGGAGAAAAATCCATATTTTCCTGGAAACGCAATGGAGAACCTTTCGATCCCGAAGAACGCTTCAAAGTGCTCTTTGGCGAGGATGAGGACTCGCTAGCTTTGGTATTCCAGCACGTCAAGCCCGAAGATGCTGGCTTATACACGTGTGTGGCCCAGACATCAACGGGAAATATCTCGTGCAGCGCAGAGCTGTCAGTTCAGGGCGCCATTCAGACCCTGAACAGGGAACCGGAGAAACCAACCCTGGTAATTGAGCATCGCGAGGCGAATACCAGCATCGGCGCAACTGCCATACTGGAGCTGCAGTGCAAGGGTTTCCCCAAGCCAGCTGTGCTCTGGAAGCATGAAGGTGAAGTCGTTCAAGTAGACGACAGACACAAGTTCATGTTTGAAGACGAGGAGAGCATGTCTCTGATTATCAAGAGCATAAACACTGAGGATGCTGGCGAATATACCATTGAAGCGGTGAATGAGCTCGGTCAGGATACTAGCTCCATTAATTTGACTGTAAAAGGTAAGAGAATTTAGATGAATAATACCTTTGTATAGTATAGAATATGAAATATATATATATATATGTATATATAAAGAAGATCTATTATAAAGAAAATTATTAGAATGAGAACAAGCTTAGTGGTCTCTCAATATTGTCTCTACATACCTCAGAGGTTGTGGAATCTTCAACGATTCTTCTAATATATATTTTATTTGATTTTATTAATAAATTTGTTTATTTATGCTATAATTTTTGGTCTTATATTATTAAACTTTTTTAAAATTTATATTATATGTTTATTTTGTATATAAATTATATATATATATCTATATATATATATATTATGTTTTTTTTATTTGTATATATTTTGTAATTTTGATTTATATATTTAATAATTTTGTTTTGTTTATATTTTCTTCTTTCAGCCCCACCAAAGGTAAAGAAAATCGAGAATATAGTTTGTACAGCTGGCGAAACAGTGCGTATGGAGATCGAAGTTGAAGGATTCCCGCAGCCGGATATAAATGTGACCAACAATGGCAAAGATATATCGGGTGAAAGTAATGTGAAGATTACGACAAAGTCCGTCGGCAAAGGCTCCATCAAAGTTACTGTGGAGATCTCGAATATTAAGCTATCGCAGGCTGGCAACTATTCGATCAGAGCCACAAACGATCTGAGCCAGACGTCCGAGTATTGGAATTGTACTGTGAAGTCGAAACCAATTATTGTCAAACACTTTGAGGAGGAATATATTCACGGCGAAAAGGAAACCGTCCAGATGTCCGTACGCGTCGATGCATTCCCGGAGCCAAAGCTGATTTGGTATCACGATCAAACTGAGATCAAGACCAGCGAGAAGAAATACAAGGTGGAGTCAGACGGCAATACGTATACCCTGAAAATCACTGGCGCCACTCGTGTGGATGCGGGCAAATATACGGCCAAGGCGGTCAATGAGCACGGATCGGCCACGAGTGAAACTCAGCTGCTGATGAAGTGCACCCCAGAATTGACAAAGAAATTGCAGAACATCACCGTCAAGGAGGGTGAAACAAATGTGGAGCTAGCCGTGGGCATCGATGCCTATCCCGTGCCCAGCATCAAGTGGTTCATTGATGGCATCGAGATCGACGAGAAGCGAAATGAATTCCTTAAGACAACTGATGGAAATATTCATAAGTTGGTCTTGAAGGAGGTCGCCGTCAGCATGCAGGGCAATTACTGCTGCAAGATCATGAACGACTACGGTCAGATCGAGGACAGCTGCTCGGTGACGGTCAATTGTGAGTATATATGAGATATATATGAATATGGAAATATATGTGATATCCTATTAACTTTCAGGCAAACCCAAAATAAGAAGAGCACTCAAGGATGTTGAGGTCAAGGAAGGCGACTCGCTAACCTTGGAGGTTGAGATCTATAGCAATCCGGATGCCACTATTAAATGGTATTTATATTTCGTTTCCCATTTTTATTATCCTATTTTACTTGATATATCTCAAATTTCAGGTTCAAGAATGGACATGAAATTCATGAGGATGCCAGAATTAAAATCACCAGAGACAAGCAACGCATTGAAAATTACTATTTGACTTTGAATCTTGCCAAAACTGAAGATGCTGGCACATATGAGGTGAAGGCAGCTAACTTCATCGGCGAGACAACTTCCAGTTGCAAAGTTCAAGTTTTGAGTAAGTATATTTATGCTAAGAATAGAAACTTGGTTTTGAAAACGTGTAAGAAAAGGGTAGTCAACGGCAATTATTTATATCTTGGATATGATTTAATTTTATTCATATTATATTTTAACAGATTTATAAACAATTTTTAGCTGATGACAATCGATATCTATGCAATGTTTAAGATGCGAATTACAAATTTAAAATGTTTCTGCTTTCATCTTTCACTTTTTAAAATCTACAAATCAAACAGTTAAAGAATTATATCGCTTATAGAGTGTAGACATTTTGTAGAACCTTTTAGCAAAATTCATTTAAATATATTTTTCCAATTGCAAATAGTGCTCTGATCGCATTGCCATTATGTTTTGGCTTTGTTTTTGAATTGTAAACTTCTCCATATATAGGTTTAAAAATTAAATTAAAGTTTTTGAGGCCCTTGGCTTAAAAAGTTCCCTCTTCAATAGTGTTTGTATGATTTAGTAATATGTATACATACAGATACATGTGCATATATCAAATTCCATTACCCATATCCTAGCCTGCAGGAAATTTATGCTGTATCAAAATGATCTCGTACATAATTTGCTTCGCTTCGTATTTGAGGCATTACCGCATTTATTATATACTTTACCAACCAAATAGAAAAAGTACTACTTTCCCTTTAGAGAAACTTTTAGAACGAAATATATTCATTTTTCTTAAATTAGTTTTATATTGATCTTTAAAATGTAAATGTCTATTAAAATTTGATCTATTCTATTAAGACTGCCCATGTTAAATGTTGATGTAATCGTCTAGAGCTAGTTACTTTTATCTTGAGATTTTTATGGAATGAGATCTAAGATTATTATTCTTCACTATGTTTTTATAATTTTAAACAGATTTACTCTGTAGAACTTAAATTTTTTATTGATATTTATATTGCCCTTAACGATCTATGTTCATTATTTTACTTTAAATTATATTATATATATATATTTTTTTTTCTAAAATTAGTTAACTTAATTTTATTAAATTCCATCGAAGCTCATGGAGTTTAGAGCTTAGCAAATGACAATTGAAATATCAATTAAATTGAATTAAGAAAATATATTAAATTTAAACATTTTTAATGAATTTAGCCAAAGACTGTTTATCCGTGGAAGAAACCGTGACAAAAACAATGCTCGCTACATCAGAGCAAGCAGAGGAAGGGGGTAAAACAAACAAAATTTCTAAATACTAAACTAACTAACTGTACATAAAATGAATGAATGAAAGAATGATATGCTCTATATAAATGCTTTAATAATGCTGTAAAAAATTAGCTAGTTGATAAGCTAAATGAATGATATGCTAATTATATGTATATAGAATCTCCCTACAGAAACTAAGGATCCTGAGATGGATAAACTTAAGTGAATATTCAAGCTGTATATTATTGTATATATATAAATATTTATATATATATATATATATTTGTAGAAAATGTGCTTCCTACATCCATAGGTCAAGTCCATGGAAATCGCATGAATCAAGAACTTTTATGGGGTATTGATAGACTATAGTCTTAAGTTGATGTATGTATATGTGTATGTGTATGAAGACTTTTTTGCAAGACATTTTAACCAAAACTGCATCTCATATAATATGTAATATATAGTGATTTGATCAACTTTAAGAAGAATCAATCGGATACTCTTAACGATATCTTAACCCATTTGATGTATCCGATATAAAAATCGACTTTGAAATCGATCGATTATATAAATTCTTTTGTATATATAAATTCTTTACAGCACTAAGCACGTAAGAGTATTAACTTGTCGGTGTATGCACTATGAATCTATATAAAATGTGATATATTAATTTGTTGAATTTCATTTTTCTAGCTGTGCCTGAGATCGTGCACATCGACGTATTCCAAATACACAGCTTCGAAAGTGTTCCCCTCAAATATGAAGTTATTGCTAAGGGTATACCGAAGCCCGAGGCGATTTGGTATCACGATGATAAGCCCATCGCAGCTGACAAACATTTCGCTATATCAAATGATGGGGTTAGTATAACTAGAAATATATATGTATATATATATATATATATATATATATATATATATATATATATATATATATATTTATTAAATATATCAAATATTAATGATATTATATTTTGTAGGAACATTATAAGCTGGAAGTTAAATCTCTGGAGCTAGCAGATGCCGGCGAATACAAGGTGGTTATAAAAAATAAAGTTGGCGAGAAGAGCCATAAGGGAGTACTCTCACTCTCAGGTAAGATTACTTATTAAAATATATACTAAATTCTTTCTAATATGATTTTTCATTCTGTATTTCCCTAGGTGTTGCTGAGTACCGCAAACCTTTGCTAATCGCCGCCAGCGGCTTGCGCGACATCAAATTGAAGAAGGGAGAAACCGTTAATGAGGTTGCCGTATTCACAGCCGATCCAGTGCCGGAGATCATTTTGCTGAAGGATGGTGTGCCTGTTGGTGGAGACAAGAAGAATATATTGAAGACTGAAACAAAAGAGTTAGAGAACGGCTTGATACAATACACTTGCACACTAAACATCAAAGACGGTAAGAAAAGCTGTTACTTATTTAAAGAAATTATCTATTATAGGAGTCCAGAAGATCTTTATGTACATTAACTTCATAAGTACAGGGTATATGCTAGATGGGTATATCTCACTTAACCAGATAAATTACACATTCATCTCAATTAAATCCATTCTAACTCAACTATCTTTCTCTTTCGCCAGCCGACATCAAAGACTCTGGCCGATATGAGCTCAAGGCCAAGAACAAGTATGGCGAGATGGCCACAAGCGGCTATATCGACGTCCTATCCAAGCCTGAAATTACTGGCTTGGTGAATCACAAGTGCATGCCCGGACAGTCTGTGTGCTTTGAGGCAATTGTTCTGGCCAATCCGAAGCCAAAGGTGTCCTGGACCCGGGGCAATGAGAACCTGTGCAACAATGAGAGCTGCGAGGTTATCGCCGATGTTGATGCCGATAAATATAGAATCGTCTTCCAATCGGTGACGCCAAAGGATGATGGCAAATATGCGATTGCAGCCATCAATTCAGAGGGCAGAGCTGATGCGGAGTTCAATTTGAATGTGCTAGGTAGAGTCAAATATAAATAACAATTTTAAAGAACATATTATCTTTAATTATATATGCATTACAGTTGAAAAGCCCGCCTTTATAGTGCCACCCGAGGCACAGGCCATTCATGACTTCCACCCTGTGACCACAAAGGTAGTCGTACATGGCGTACCAGCACCGGCTCTACAATGGCTCAAGGATGGCAAACCAATTGATCTTGAAGCTGTCGATAAGCAAACACAGCAAAAGGTTTACCTGGCCAAATCCACAAATGCCACCACAGATCAGGTCGAGGGTATACTTGAAATACCCAAATTCAAGGAAAGTGTTGCTGGAACGGTACGAAAAATACTTTTTAAAAGGAATCCATATCAACCTAAATCAATTTCCTTATAGTACACCTGCGTGGCCAAAAACGAAATTGGAGAAACTAAAGTTCCATTTGAATTGACTATGCAAGCGCTGGCTCCGAGCTTTACCAAGAAACTGAATAGTGCATTGGATGCTCAGCAGGGTGAGCCTCTCGTCCTCGAATGTGCTGTGGATGGCAGTCCTTTGCCCACAATCCAATGGCTCAAGGATAGCGACGAAATTACACCAAATCCAAGGTAATTAGCATATTTGAAAGTTTAAAAATGTAATATCTCGGCAATCTTTAGGAAAGCGAAGAAATTACACCAAATCCAAGATAATTAACATATTTGAAAGTTTACAAACTTAATATCTCGTCAACGAAAGCTCCGATTTGCATAAAATAAATTTTCTTATATAAACAAGTAAGAAAGCTCTAGTCGAGACTGCTTGACTACGAGCTCCTCTAAACCCTTCGAGCAACTGATTTTCAATAATTCGTCGCTTCTTTTCTGCTAATACACAGACATATACATGGATATGGGCTACAGTGTGGAAACTTAATTGATAAATAATATAATTAAAATGTGTGTATTTGAAGGGTGTTTTGGAGGGTAGGGGTGAAATATAACAAAAATCGAAATTCCATAAAATACAAATGCATCTACGTTTAAAATTTAAAAACTCTAGCTTCAAAGATATAGGATATATAGTTTTATAACTGATTTTCGATAAGGTTTTTAATCGATAACAAAAAATCGGGACCAGTTATCGATTTTTGGAAACAAGCTCGATCTGCGTGTGCAAGACACGGACCTACAATTTCAAATTTCAAAAGTTTCTAGCTCTTATATCTTCTGAAATCGACGCGTTCAAACATACGGACAGACAGACAGACAGACAGACAGACGGACAGGGCTAGATCATAACTGACTAATATTTAATATATAAAAAATTGGTATATAAAGGAACAACGTAATATTTTTAGCTATTTATTTATTTGGTTAACCTTAAGAAACATATATAAATTCAATTTTTAAAAACTAATTTATTTCAAAATAATCTTTGTTTATTCCTTACTTTATAGAGTTAAAATGACGACAACACCCGAGGGCTTAGTCAAATTGGAAATCAACAATTGCCAACCGAATGACTCTGGTGCCTACAAATTGGTTATTTCCAATCCGCATGGGCAGAAGGTTGCCTTATGTGCTGTGGCAGTAAAGCGTAAATATTACAATGGATTAAAAAATATATACAAGATTTTTAGATTATTAAATTGTTCAAGGAACAATGTACACACAAGCTCTGATATCTTTTCTACTATATCGTGGTTAATGATTATCTAAAAATTCAATGTTTAATCCCACAGCCAAGGAAATGCAGCCGAAATTTCTGAAGCCATTCGAAAATCAATCAGTTACTGTTGGACAGCCCCTGAAATTGAGCGCAGAAGTCACAGGCTTTCCTGCACCCGAAATTAAATGGTATAAGGATGGTTTGTTGCTGCGTCCCAGTTCAAATATTGATTTCATTAACAATCCCAATGGACAAATTGGCTTGATGTAAGCTAAGAAACTTTCCCAACTGAAATATTCACATTAATTATTTTTATTTCCAAATCCAGTGTCGATACCGTTGAGCCTGAAGATGCTGGTATTTACAAGTGTGTAATTGTCAATAAGGAAGGCGAGGCGGAAAATGCCGTGAAAGTTGAAGTTATTCCGAAGGAAGCGAAGCCCACATTTGTTGCAGAGCTGCAGGATGCTTCGAGTGTTGAAGGATTCCCAGTTAAGATGGACATTAAGGTCTTAGGCTTTCCAAAACCGAAATTGCAGTGGTTCCATAATGGCCATGAAATTTTGCCCGATAACAAACATGTTGCCATTCTGGAGAATCCGGACAACACTTTCAGCTTGATTATAGACAAGACTCTGCCAACCGACTCAGGATTGTACGAAATTGTCGCACAAAATTCGGAAGGGTCAACTGCCTCGAAGGCTAAGCTCTATGTAGCACCGAAAATTGATGAAACTGTTGCGGAAGAAGCGCCCCAATTTGTTTCTGGATTGCGCGATGTCAATGCAGATGAAGGCAAAGAATTGGTCTTGTCTGCTCCATTCATTGCCAACCCGATGCCAGAGATCATGTGGTCCAAGGATGGAGTTCCACTGGCACCCAGCGAACGTCTGCTAATGACTTGCGATGGCAAGCACGCGGGTCTAACCATAAGTCCCGTTGAAACCTCCGACTCTGGAACATACAGCTGTCTGCTGGCCAATCCCTTGGGCGAGGATTCATCTCAGTGTAATGCGAACGTTAGGAAAGTCTACAAGGCGCCAATCTTCACGCAAAAGATATCAGATCAACAGCAAGCCTTTGGAAACAATGCCAAGATTCCAGTGACGGTCTCTGGCGTTCCTTATCCAGAGCTCACATGGTTCTTCGATAATAAGCCCATAGAGGAGTCAAGCAAATACTCGATTAAAAACGATGGCGATCATCACATGCTTATTGTGAATGATTGTCAAGCGTCGGATAAGGGCGAGTACAAGTGCATTGCCTCGAATAGAGAAGGCAAAGATATTACTCAGGGTCGTCTAGAAGTTGTTAATGAAGTGTAAGTATATATATGTATATACCATAATCGGAATACCCAAATTCTTTATTTTTTATATAATATTTTTTTTAGGAAAAAGCATATGCGTTCCGAGCCACCTGTATTTCTTAAAAAGATTGGCGACTGCGATGTCTACGATGGCATGTCGGCGAAGTTTACGGCTTGTGCGACCGGTTATCCAGAGCCAGAGGTGGAATGGTTCAAAAACGATCAGAAACTATTCCCATCTGATAGAATTGATATCGAAAAGGAATCAAATGGTCTGCTGCGTTTATCTATCAAAAATGTCAACGAATATGATGTGGGACGCTATTCCTGTCGCATCTACAATCCCTATGGAGATGATATCTGTAATGCCGAGTTATTTTATGATGGTAAGTATTATATGAACTTCTCTTGATTATCCAATTTCAACTTCTTTTTCATTCTCAAATAGTTATTGACTCTCATCAACGTCCATTGGGCGAGCAGTATAGCGACTTCAAGCAATATAAGAAAACCGGTGCTCCACCACCACTACCGGAAGGTCCTATTATATCGCGTATGACCGATAGGCGTCTTCTCTTGTCCTGGAAGCCGTCAGTGCCATTGACTCCCAGATATCCAGTTACATATCAGGTATGTTTTTATATTTATCTCATTTGTCTATAAACTACCTTGAATATATTCTCTATATTTTTAGGTGGAAAGACTAGATTTACCAGATGGCGATTGGCATACCTTGAGAACTGGCATTCGTAGCTGCAGCTATGATATTAGAAACTTGGATCCCCTCAGAGATTATAAGTTCAGAATTCGCGTAGAGAATAAATTTGGCGTTAGCGATCCCAGTCCATACACTCAGACATTTAGGTAGATCTTGAAGTTCTTTCTAAGTTGGATTATTTAATACAATTAAATTTATTTCTTTTAGGCAAAATCTTATACCGGAGCCTAGGAAGACCTACACTTATCTGCCTCCTGGCACTGACTTCAGGCCAGACACTTCACCCTATTTTCCAAAGGACTTTGATATCGAACGTCCACCACACGATGGTTTGGCCCAGGCTCCTCAGTAAGTTACTTTATACAAAAATTATAATATATAATGAATATATCTTTTTTTCTAGATTTTTACTGCGTGAGAATGAAGTCTCATATGGCGTCAAGGGCCATAACACTGAACTCATGTGGTTCGTTTATGGCTATCCTAAGCCAAAGATGACCTACTACTTTAACGATAGTCTAATTGAATCCGGCGGTAGATTCGATTACAGCTACACGCGTAATGGACAGGCTACGCTATTTGTTAATAAGTAAGTTGGCTAGGATATTGGATATGGATTGATATTCTAGATTTAATATATATTATGGATGGAATATATATTAGATGTGAAGTTAATGTTTAAGTGTACATTGAAGCAAACCTCTAATCGCATATCTCCTTTACCCCTTCTCTCCACAGCATGTTAGATCGTGACGTTGGCTGGTATGAAGCAGTCGCGACCAATGAGCATGGCGAGGCTAGGCAACGAGTTCGTCTTGAAATTGCCGAGTATCCACGATTCACGAAGCGTCCCAATGAAACGTTCATCATGTCACGCAAGAATGGACGTATTGAAGCGAGGATAACTGGTATTCCGCTGCCGGAAGTACATTGGTATAAGGATTGGAAGCTCATAACTGAAACATCGCGCATTAAGATTCACTCATATGATCCCGATGTCTATATTCTCGCCATACACGACTCCATAATTAAGGATGGTGGTCTCTACTCAGTGAGCGCACGAAATATAGCCGGCTCCATAAGCACCTCAGTCACTGTGCATATTGAGGAAAATGAAGATCAATATATCTACAAGACCTATGGCAGACATCCGTATGTGCGTGCGAAGCAACTACGATATGAGGACAAATATGATATTGGCGATGAGCTGGGTCGCGGCACTCAGGGCATCACATATCATGCTGTGGAGCGTGCCACGGGCGATAATTATGCAGCGAAGATCATGCACGGACGTCCAGAGCTGCGGCCATTCATGTTGAATGAGCTCGATATGATGAACATGTTCAATCACAGAAACCTGATACGCCCCTATGATGCCTACGAGAATGATCGTGGCGTTACGCTCATACTTGAGCTGGCAGCCGGAGGCGAGCTCATTAAGGACAATTTGCTTATGAGGAACTACTACACCGAGCGCGATATTGCCAATTATATACGTCAGACTTTGTATGGCTTAGAACATATGCACGATCTTGGCGTTGGTCATATGGGCTTAACGGTAAGTATTCCTTATATAATATTCCTTATATATAAGAACCTTCATTCAATTTCTTCTCTTCCTTTTCAGATAAAAGACTTGCTGATTTCAGTCGTTGGCAGCGATTTCATCAAAGTATCTGACTTTGGTCTTTCGCGCAAAATAAATAAGCACAATTTATCCACACTGGACTATGGAATGCCAGAGTTTGTCTCTCCGGAAGTTGTTAACAAGGAAGGCGTTAGCTTCTCCCACGATATGTGGACAGTTGGATTGATCACTTATGTACTGCTCGGTGGCAGAAATCCCTTTATGGGCGCCGATGATAGAGAGACCTTGACCAAAATTCGTGAGGGTCGCTGGGACTTTTCCGATTCCATTTGGACACATATCTCTGAGGATGGTCGCGACTTTATAAGCCGACTGCTGCTGTACAGCCCCGAGGAGCGTATGGATATTAAGACCGCATTGAAGCATCCTTGGTTCTTTATGCTCGATAGAAAGGCATCCGATGAGGATTATCAAATTGGCACGGATCGTTTGAGGCACTATTACGATCACTTCAGGGATTGGTATGCAAATGCTTCCTGCAAGAACTACTTCCGTCGTCGTCGGCTTAGTGGCTGCTTCCAGCATCCCTCGAAAATGGTATATCCTCCTGGACACTCGTACACACCTGAAAATACGCCCGAGCCCTTCATCGAACCAAGAATCAGAACTAAGGAAGTTGTTTCCAAATTCTTGCATCCCGACTATGAGTTGGGTCTCATCTCATCAGAGAGCCAGTAAGTAAAACTTGAAATAAATGCGAAATTTGAATTGGCCAATAATTTTGAATTTCTCTTACAGCTATCAATATGGTCCCGATACCTATTTGCTTCAGCTAAGAGATGTCAGCTTCCCCGTGAGACTACGCGAGTACATGAAGGTTGCCCACAGACGTTCACCATCATTTGCGCTAAACGATTCAGTTGATTGGTCGGTAAGTATCTTATAGAATATACATATGTCTAATGGTGCAGCTATCACTAACACCCTTTCAGCTTCCCGTGATTCGCGAAAGACGTCGCTTCACTGATATTATGGATGAGGAAATTGACGATGAGCGCACCAGGAGCCGCATTAGCATGTATTCCGCTAATGATTCGTACTCCATTAGACGTCTGCGAACTGAGCTGGGACCTCGTCTGAATGAATATACCGAGGCAGATGCCATGATTGAGACTCAGCGCGAGGGCTATCCACCCTTCTTCAGAGAGAAGCCACAAACTATTGCCATTACCGAGAATAGGCCAGCGCATATTCACTGCTTTGCAGTGGGTGATCCTAAGCCATGTGTGCAATGGTTCAAGAACGATATGGTTATCACTGAGAGCAAACGCATCAAGATCACTTTCGATGAGGATGGTCGTTCTATATTGCGCTTTGAGCCCGCCAGTCACTTCGATGTTGGCATCTACAAGGCTGTGGCCAGGAATAAGGTTGGCCAGACTGTGGCCAGATGTCGCATAGTTATTGCAACTCTACCCGATGCACCCGATTCGCCTGAAGTTTCGGCAACGAGTGCCACAGAAATACTGCTGAGATGGAAGCAACCACGTGACGATGGGCATTCGCCCGTCATGTGCTACAGTCTCCAATATAAAATGCAAAACTCTGATGCCTGGACAACTGTGGCCGATAACATTGATCACGAATTTTATCTGTTGCACGAACTGCAGCCAAACACTAACTATCAAATTCGACTGGCGTCGAAGAATCGCATTGGCTGGAGTGACATGGGAATTCCCGTGACTGCAACAACTTCTGGAACGGATGCACCCAAGGTCCACATTACCAAGGCCATGAAGCACTTGCAAATGCTGACCGAAAAGGGTCAAGAAGTGGTGCTCGAGGAGGAGCGTGTTCACATGGACTATCATTGCGAGCGCGAGCCGCCCAACTGGGTAACTGATGCGTCCGTCAGTGATAAGTACAGCTTCATTTCGGAGATCGCACGCGGAGAGTTCAGCACCATTGTCAAGGGCATTCAGAAGTCCACAGATACCGTTATTGTGGCAAAGATCTTTGAAGTCACGGATGAGAATGAGGAGGCAGTTGTTGCTGAGTTTGAGAACTTCAAGACGCTAAGACACGAGCGCATACCCGCATTATTTGGTGCCTACAAGCCCATGAATGTCCCGATCGCAATATTTGTGATGGAAAAACTTCAGGGCGCCGATGTGTTGACCTATTTCTCGAGCCGACATGAATACTCTGAGCAAATGGTGTCATGTGTTATCACTCAGCTCTTGGATGCCCTGCAATACTTGCACTGGCGTGGATATTGCCATCTCAACATACAGCCAGATAACGTAGTTATGGCATCGGTCAGATCTATTCAAGTGAAGCTTGTGGACTTTGGCTCAGCCAAGAAAGTGAATAAGTTGGGCATGAAGATATCACCGACTGGCATGTTGGACTTCCAGCCACCAGAAATGATCAACGACGAGCCGGTGTTTCCTCAGAGTGACATTTGGTCGATGGGCGTACTCGTCTACATGCTTCTATCCGGCACTAGTCCATTCCGTGGCGCCGACGACTACGAAACTCAACAGAACATTTCCTTTGTGCGTTATCGTTTTGAGAATCTCTTCAAGGAAGTTACTCCGGAAGCAACCAGATTCATTATGCAACTCTTTAAGCGACATCCCACGTAAGAGAAAATCCTTTAAAAATTTCAATAACAAATGTTTAATATTTTATTTATAAATATAGGAAACGACCATACACAGATGACTGTCTGGAGCACAGATGGCTGATGTCTTCCGATTATATGGTTAGAAAGCGTGAGCGCGCCGTATTCTTAGGCTGTCGACTGAAGGTATATTTTAAATATTACCTAAATAAATTTCTATTCATTTTTTTCAAATATTTCTTCCACAGACTATTTCCGATGAATATCATGAATATAAGAACAAGGCTGCTTCAACCTCCAAGTCCTTCTATGCAGTTGAAGGCGCACCCACTCCCTCTCAACTACTTCGATCGAATAGCATTCAAGAGGAATTGCTTACAACGTTTTAGATAAACAAGAAAATAACACACAAAAAATAACTACGAATATTTCTATATTTCAGCACATGAATAAACAAACAAAAAATAATAAGAATTTAAAATGAGATTATAATCATAAATTTTGTTGCCAATAAATTAAAGCTTTTCGCAAAATCAAATACTTTTACCAAAGAAATGTAACTGTTTGGTTTTTATGTTGGATTTTGTTTTGATTTATATCTTAAATACAAATTCCCTTTCAGCTGTAGAGCCAATATAAGTTTCATATACTTAACCTAGTTGATTTCTTAAAGGAAATGTAAACTGTTTTATTCTAAAGCTTTGGACAATTTCTGCTGATATAACTTCAGTATCTATATTAATTGTATTTTTGATTATTAATTAATCCTACAATTATTATTAAATTGAATCTCCACCCATACCAAATATTTTCTGCTAAAATTATTATAATGTTACCAACTCTCAACTCTCACACATTCAGTAGCCCTCACACTCTAAATTTTCTATCTTGCTTTCAATAAGTTTATCTAATTGTGAATTCTTATTGGATATTCATATTTCGAATGCATTGTGATAATTCATATTGGGAATTTAGTATACTAGCGACCCTCAACTCCCACTCATTCTATAGCTCTCTCTTGCTTAAAATAGGGGTTTCCTTTGGCAAGTTTCTCTGATTGAAAATTCTGATTGGGTATTCATATTTAGATTTGAGAATTGATATTGGAAATTTGTTGTTAATCATATTTTCAAATTTCGCGGCAAACTAGCAATAATCGCAGTTGAAGTATCGATTTATCGTTCATTTTAGGCTTTTTTGACATCGCTAACCGTATTGTCCTAATTGTTATTGATTTTTAGCAAAAAACAAGTTATTCATTTATAGAATTAAAATATAATAAATATACTTTTGTATAAATATGTGTTGTGTGTTTTTTGTAAGGTTTCCATTCAGTGTTTTTTAGCATATATTTAATATACACCATAAATAGACATAAATATATATCATCTACATACAAATGACAATATCTTGAAAAGGTGAACTGAGTTATGCATAGATATGTATGAAATATAGGATTAGATTGACAGCTTTAACTAAAATTGATAATTTAAACAGGTACAACGCAACTGCTTGAAATGGCAAAGTTCCCGTTATTCAACATCAGCCGGAAAAACGAAACATATCCAGCGAACTTCAATATCAAATGCAAATCTCAATTGCTGGAGGAGCATGAGAGCGTTAAATTAATTATAAATCGTCGCGTCGCAGTCCATCCAATGAAGTGGCCTTTGCTGCGCTGTAAATGGCAAAAGAAGCTGACGCTGTCTTTGACGCTTTTTCTAATTTGCCTGCTTATCATTTTCGCCTATTCGGACGAGTTTCGCAATAAGGTCTTCTCCGTATTTCTGTCGACGCGATTTAGCCAGGTGACCAGCATAGGCAAACTGCAAACAGCCTTTGCGAATAGTAACCAAGAACCAAATACATCGAATCAGCAGCACTTGAAGCCAATGCAATATATATTAAACTATTCGGCAGCTCAACTGAACTACAGCTCGATTCTGAAGCCCATTACATCGAACTACAACATATTTGTCATCTATACCAGAGAGAACTACAGATTGCATATGAAATTCGATCTGTTTATACATAGTCTGTTCAAGCATACGAATGCCCAGCTGCATTTACACGTGATTACCGATAAGGAGAGCGAGGTGGCGGTGCTGGAGATACTGCAGCGGAAGGTGCGACGCTTCAAGCGAGTTTTGATCTACTCCATGTATAATATACAAATCTGTTCGAATATAATTCAAGACATAACTGACAAATTGTCGCCGTACTTTAGCTCAGCGCCCAATTCGTATTATAGTGATTCGCTTTTTTTTATGTCGCTCGGCCTGCACCGCATCGCCGACACGAGCCTCAGTCGTGCTATTCTCTTTGATTGTGATATTGTCTTTCGGTCAGATATTCGTTTGCTCTTCGCAGAATTTGATCGGTTTTTGCCGCATCAGCTTTTTGGTCTGGCGCCCGAACTTACGCCAGTTTATAGACATATACTATACCGTTATCGTACGCAGTTTCCCGAATCGAATTTCGGTAATCCATATCAACCGATACAAATAGTGAAAAATAATAAAAATAATAATAATAATAATAAAAATAATAAATTGTTAACTAGTCGTGTCCAGGAACGTCATGGTTATCCGGGCCTTAACTCCGGTGTGGTGCTTATACTCTTAAACCGAATCCGAGATTCCAGTACATACATCGAGATACTGACGCAGTACGAAATCAACCGTCTGGTGGCAAAGTATTCCTTCAAGGGTCACCTAGGGGACCAAGACTTTTTTACACTCCTGGGCTATGAGTACCCGACTTTAATCTATCGCCTGGACTGTGTCTGGAACCGACAGTTGTGCACCTGGTGGAAGGATCACGGCTACAGCAACATATTCGATTCGTATTTCCGCTGTGATGGCACCATCAAAATGTACCACGGCAATTGCAATACGCGAATTCCAGAGTAATATGAACCTGTACAATAATGTATTTAGGCATAAAGAGAGAGAGAAAGAGTGAGATGCAGATACGAATGTTTTGAGTGATATAGCGGGGATTGCTGGGGAAAGCCTTTTGCTTTCTCTCTTTCTCTCTCTCTCTGAGCTACTCTCTTATACCCACTCTCCACTGATCCCTGCGATCGTCTTATTAACATTTAGACTTAAATATAAAACAATATATATTGTAGATATAGCATAAATACGCATCTTATGAATAAAGTTAAATTGTTTACTACAATCTTAAATCTAAAGTACTTCTCTATGGCTGCTATAAAGCGAGCGAGCTTAAGAGTGATAAGAACTATTTATTTAAAATCTTAAAAGTTGTTTAAAGAGGATAAAGCAAAACTTGTTTGTTTTTAATATCTATGGTGCTTTATCTATTTTAATCTATTTCAAAAAGCGACTTTCTTAGTTGAAATACAACTAAATCTTTTTTAAACTAATATCTATGATGCTTTATCTACTTTAATCTACTTCAAGAAGTGACTGGATCTATAATATGCACAATCTTGCAAACGACTAAAGTTGTTTCGTAAAAGTTTTGATTTATTTTATGGCTGTGCAGCAGTAGAAGCACGTACGAGAGTGGTTTGAAAAATTACAGAGCTTAGCTCCTAAATAAATATATAATTATTTAGTTTAAATATATTAATTATTGGATAGAATATCTGTTTTTTTTATATATATATATATATATATATATATATATATATTTGCTTTCTTAATACACTCAAATATATCAGATAGGAATTTAGATATAACTTCTGTATATTTTATTTTATTGGAAGTACAAAAAACAGAAGATCTATTACTAAATAGATCACGTCTGAAACATTTAAAGTTTCCGTGTTCGTGGAATTTATTTAAAAACAAAAAAAAATCAGACTGTCTGCCTGACAGTATGAATCACGTCAACTTGCCTCATTCATCAGTTCTAGAATACATTAAATATATAGTATATATTTGTAGTATATACACTTACGATTGCCAATAATCATTTTGAATGAGTTTTCGGTGTAATAAAATGGCTTTGTCAATAGCTTTGCCCCTTTGGAAACTAAGCTATAAACAAGCTGGTTCGACTCATAGATTACCATAGGAATAATGAGTTCTCTTAGATTCCAGTAGTTTATAAAAATAATAGCTTCTCTAATCTTATCTGTCTAATTTATAAGGCAAACTGATGAAAATGTAAGGAGGAGGATAAGTAACAAGAGAAAGTTTCAAAATAAAGCATAAGAATGATAAACAGATTGAGGGGCAAAGAGATAGACAAGAAATACAAGACAGAGGACTCAAAAGAATAGGAAAAGTTTACTTAGAGACAAGGAAAGTAAAGAAGAGAAAATGAGACGGATAAATGAATTAGATAAACGAGAAGAAGGAAAATTAGAAGAGAACAAGATTGAAGGAAACGAACACGACAGTCAGAAAAGCTGTTAGAAAAAATTTAATGCAATGAAACTCAAGGTCATTGGATATTAAATACATATTTCCCAAAGGTTTGACTGACATATAAAATACACCACTATAAACTCTGTAGCTTTTAGAATGGAACAGACTAATCCATATTATAATCATTCCATATCCATTTTAACAATGGAATAAAAATACGAAGATTTTTATGAGCAATATTTTTTTTTTAATGCATACTTGACGCACTTATTTCATACCATTTATCCTATATTTGTTTTTTGTTTTTAAGAAAAGGAAATATCCAGACTCCCAATCGATAGCTTTTTACAAAAATAAACGACATTTATTTTGTTTACAGATCATTTTTCAAAAGCCCAAATATCACTAAAATTTAGATAGCGATTCCAGCCTTTTTCGCCTGTGCCCTGTAGCGCTTGATGTAGACCTCTTCTGGATCATATTTAGCCTGCAGAACCTTCCACTCCTCTGGCTTGTTATCGATGACGAAACGGATGACCTTGTCGGTGTTCTGCTTTTGCTTCTCACTGCACTTGCTGCACTCGGTGACCAACGCATCGGGCAGCGATTTCTTGAGCTCGCGGGCATCGGGCGTGCACTTGCCCGTATCGACCAGGCACTTGAAGTAGTTGTTGAACAAACGATCCGATCTCAGGATTTCATCCACATCAATATTATCGTATTTTGTCGTATATTTCTCTTCAGCGGCAACGCAGGCGATAGCCAGGGCAAGGAATAAAACAAACGACTTCATGCTGTAAATAAAGTACAGAAAACTTCAATATTAAAATAAAGTTTTAAAAGTAAAATTTAAATAATAAATATAAAAATTGAGCACACACATAATGTAAAAATAATCATAAAAGGAAATGAATATAAAAATATAAATTATTTAAGAATACATAAATATTAAATTATTTTTAATTTTTATTTCTACTATCATAAAGAAATCAAAATTCAAAATAATTTAATATTATTGTATGTATTTTTTATAATTTTTTTTTTTATTTGCTTTCTACAAATACTTTTACTATTATTAAAAGAATAGAAAAAAATACATTCGTATGTTTTATTTCCTTTTTTTTTTTTTGTTAAAAACTTTTTATCATAAGCATATTACTTTTTTAATTTTTATATGTTTTGTAATTGTTTCTTTTTTTATAGATATGATTTTAATTTAATTATTTAAATTTTGTTATTTTTTTTTAATTCCTTTTAATTGTTGTTATTTTTGTATATACATTTTTTCTTTTTCAACATTTTGTAATTATAATAAATGATAAAATAAAAAGCAAAAGTGACAAAAATTAAAAAAAAACTAAGTTTAAAATGTCAAAAGATTAAATGTTTGCAAAATTTTATCTCATCTTGAAACACGTTATTTAAGAATAATGAGCTCTTTCATTTAACAATGTAGTGCGAATGACTAGCTCAGAATTTAATGAGAGACACTTATAAGTGCTCTGTTGCTGACTTCTTTTTATGTTAGTTAGTAACAAGGCTAAGCCTCATTAACGACTTACTTAATTACATTAACTTGCTGAGTAGACATACTCATAAAGATATATACATATATATAAATATATGGATATCATATATGTATGTATGTACATATATATAAATACATTTACTCAAGCAGTTAACGCATACAAGTTATGGATATACATATATATATATAAATATACATATATGCATAATTTGTATACTAAGTAAAGTTGATATTGAAACTAAGTCAAGCATTGCACAACGAAAATTCGAATAACAACAACAATAACAACAACACAATCGAAAAACGATCTAATTGAAATTCAAATATAGCCTTTTGTTTGGCCGTTTTTTTTTTTTGGCTTTTGTTATTTTTGATTTTTTTCTTTTTTTTTGTAGTAATATTAACCTTAAGTAACAACAATAACAACAGCGACAAATAAATTGAACAGAGTCGAGAGTCGACTAGTTGTGAAGTAGCGAAATATCTTTAACAAACTGACGACGATTCCACCGAAGTTTGCTTTTATACTTGAGCAATAGCTAGAGACAGTCAGATACGTCTGTCGATATTAACAAATATTTATAGTATATATAGCTATGAATATACTTATATATATACGTATATATATATATATATATTTACTTATATATGTTTGTAAGCATTTTTTATGAACTTTGATGTTTTAGACTTTAAAACGTAAGGCCGTCTCGCTTGAATGTCAAATTGTGATTAGTGGAAATGCATTATTAACTTTGTATTTGTAATCTATCACATTTATTTAAATTACAAATTTACAAATTCACAAATTAAGATGCATTGGTATCATTACATGGCAAATATGACTCATTTGATTTTATGCATACATATACATATACAAACATTTAAAAACAATAAAACAATAATAAAAAATAGAAAAAAAATACAAAAATAATACAACAATTAGGCCAAACCCATTCATTATATTCACTGAAGCTACTGCAATTATTAATAAAGGGTATCATTAATATGTTCACAAGTATGTAACAGATAGTTACGTCCATCTTAGAGGGTATATTCATACGTACTTAGATCTTTGTAGATTTATGTATCACTCCGCAGGAAGAACATCTTTGCTTGCTTCTCTATGTTTTTAATCCTTTCCTAAAACTAAAGCATAACAAATTTAATTTATGAATTTTAAATTATAGTCATATTTTATAAATTATGTCACATCATAACTTTTCCCCTTAACTAAAACTAAAGGAACTCTAGAAGCTAATAGGAAAGCTGAGGTACAACATGGCGTGTTTCTGGAAACTTATTGGCCTTCAACTCAAGGTATTTCTTAGTCAAGCATGCCCAACTACACTAGTCTTACGTGATATGCTCGGCAATGTAAACACACACTATTCAAATGGCGCATGCATTTCAGAGAATTGCAAAGTTGTGTTAGAAAACTTGTTAATTATTTCTTCAAATATTTTTCCACGGCAAATAAATTACAAATCGAATTACTTATCGTACAAATAACAATACAAATTATTAATTATTAATGGACTTTAATTCGTAAAATTCCCAGAGCTTGAAAATATGTTGACTAAATATCAATTTATGCAAGTAAGCTGCTCTAAACGGCAGTGCCCATTATTTACATACCCTATAATAGTAAAAATATATCTCAATCTAAAATCAAGGAATTCGATATAGGACTATCTAAAATTTTGAAATAAATATCCATAATTATTTGATTTCTATCAATCCTATCATAAAAATTTTTTACTTGCCAAACCTTAGCTTAAATCGAGAGCTTATCTATATATAATTTATATGTCTTCAATGAGCGTGAACTTAAAACTTTTAATTTCACTATGCTCATCGAAATTCAGTTTTCAAGTTTTATAATTTCTAAAAAACGGGTTTTTAATTCATTTTGTCTTCTTACTTTTAATCTTAATTGACTTTTAATGACTATTCCTATAAATTATATATTAATAGGTCATAACAATTAAATAATATAAATATAAAGTAATCACGGGAGCTTCCACACTTCGCAGCGAAATATATGAAATATAAATCTATGATATCAAATCCATTAGCAATTTCTATAGAATGTTCAAATCAGTTGCATAACTGATTGACACTGTCTATAATATTGCATTGCTTTGCAAACTAATAACGCACACATGTCGTCTTACAGATTTTTAGATATATGCTATAATATATTTCTTGTATTAAAATCAATTTCAATAATTTAATTGCTTCTAAAAAATTACATCGATTTTTATGAGTACCAGCTTTTTATCAAGAACGCTCAATCAAAACGCTTTAAAACGCCTTTGGCCACTTATCGATAACATAATTGACGAAAATTATATTTTCCATACTTTTGCTTCTCTTATCGGGGATCTTCCTGCACTGCTACTTTTACAAGTGGAAACAGCACGAGCTACATATGAATACTCGTTACATATATCGCATACAGAAATAATTCATATATCGTATATACTCATTTGATTAAAATATATTCTTACAAATATAAATCACAACAGATTTTAATGTACACATAATATCTAAATTTATACATCTGAAATATTATTTATCAATTATGGTAACTATTTACTTTGAATTAAATCCTATATCATTTTTATTTGGTTTTAGTGTTTTTAGTGCCGGAGGAAGTCATTTCTACTTTGTTTTGTAAACAATAATTAAAGTACCTGCATTGTATTTACGTTTGCTTATAAATGTAACAGAACGGGTTATATTTAAATACTGTGGTGGTTGAAATTACCACAATTGTAATAACCTGCTGCTTGTTTTAAGCATTGGGAAAACGTGCTTGGGAAAGCTTTTAAGTATTGGAATCAAATGGAATCAGAATTCTAAATATCTGACACCTATGTATGGATTTTGTACAATCTACATAAAATTCAGTTTCCACGATTTAATTTGACATTTTGATATCACATCTGTGAACCGGGAAATAGGCAGATCGGACTTTTTCCGCATACTTTTAAACTTTAGCTTGTAATATAATTATAATTGTTAGTTTACGTTCGTAATAGCTCAAAATGCTTCAAGCTATTGTTATACTGTGATATTTAACACACATATGCTAAGAATTTTGTTGAGCATTTCAATCAACTGCAATGCTGCACTTAACACAGCAGCTGCAGAGGCCAAATGAAGGGCAATGATAAAGCGCAGGTAACGCTTATTACACCTGTTGCTTATTAGTAGGGGAAACTTTTGCCTTTTTCAAAATCATACAATTATAATATTTTCGCTGTTGTTTTATGATTTCAGAACTTCATTGGCAATTGAAACTGGTGCCCTGTGTCAACTGTCGATGATCTTGTGATCATCCAAGCTTGATTGTGATTAGCAAAATAGAAATTATTTATATGATAATATTACTTTGTTGGTTATAAGTAGAATTTGCCAATGCAAACATGTTCTTATCGATTGCTCCGCCATTGATGGACTTTGAAGATGAATTGCTATGGATTAACCAACTAAGCAATCAAAATTTGACTGTGTTATATGATAAATCAAATTATGTTACGCCCAACACGAAACTGCTAATAGAGCAAGCCTTTATCCAGCCTCTCAGCCTGCAAGATCAGCAAATTCTATTTGATGATCTGCAAAAACAAAGTAGAAATATTGCACATCAATATGGACTGACACCGGCTAAAGTGAGTATTTTTATATTCCCTAAAATATTCTTTACTAATATGTACTTTTCCTTATTAATACAGCTACCTCAGCTTGTTGAAAACAATCCACTCATTTCTATTGAAATTCTACTGAGACTTATGTTAAATACCGACATAACAGAATATTTTAATATTTTGGTTAATATGGACATAACTCTGCATTCAATGGAGGTGGTAAACAGGTATAAAATTTGAACATATTTTATTTATGTTGAATATTGTGATTGATATATATATTTTTTTAGATTAACAACTTCTTGTCCTCTGCCGACTGAATTCATCCACTTATACATAAGTAATTGTATTTCTGCCTGTGAAACTGTTAAGGACAAGTATATGCAGTCGCGCTTGGTTCGATTAGTTTGTGTCTTTCTACAATCCCTGATTAGAAACAAGATTATAAATGTTAAGGTGAGTAAAACGAAATAAATTATAAGTCAATCAAAATTTGTTAAAGTAAATCTTTGTCTGTAAACTCCCTTATACATTTGTTTTTATAAAATAATGCCAAATACTTCATTTTCTATATCGAACAATTTTAACCTAAACAATATATACGAACAATATAATATATTTTATTTTCAGGTGCTGTTTATTGAAATTGAAGCTTTTTGCGTTGGATTTAGTAAAATTAAGGAAGCTGCAGCGTTGTATCGTCTCATAAAGCATTTGGAAACTGGAGATACTATTCAAACTGCGAATTCCTTAACGAAACAATAGTTTTAAAGCTGTAAATAATAAAATATACTTTTTAAAATAAATAGCTAAATGTATACCCATATTCAATGTAATACAAGTATGGCTTTTTAATCAGGGAATATGAGTATCCCTGGCTCATCCTGGTGTCTTTTGTTACAACCTGACCTGCTGCAGTACGAATGTAAACAATAACAAGACATTAACAAATTGAATTCCATATCTCCTCACTTAAAACATTCCCGAGTTCAATGTCAAGCGACTTTATTTTTTTTACTTAAACAAGGTAACGTCTTATTATAATAGGTCAAAGCATGTTCAATCCAATCAAAAATAAGTAAATTTACAAGTAGGTATATTCTACTGTCTTCTTATACAGAAATATTATAATGTAAATCGAAAACATGCATAAATATGTCAAAGAAAATCAAACTAAATAGCACACAAATATCGCTTCACTAGTCCGGGTCACGGCAAAACTTTCTAAACTTTAAAAACTTTATTCTAAAGAAATGTGATCGGGTTCCTCATTTCGATGAAATCTTTCCCACATTCGTAAAAACAGATTTTCTAAGCCTTTGGCGTATTGTGAACAGTCAAACAGTGGACTATCCACACGTGCTTTCCATACTTTAGCTCTTAAAGCTTTCAAATATTCGCGCTCTGTGCCCAACCGAATGGCGATGTCCTGATATTCCTCTCTGCTCTGTGCTATCAACTCGGGACATCCAAGTGTCGCCAATTGTGATGCTGCAACCCTGTAATATAAGAAATATACAGATTAGTTAATGCTTTGTCTTTAAATTCTCAAGTCGTATAGTTGAGATCTACATAGTGTAGTCATTTTCCCGTTCAACCAGTTTACACACATGAACATGGATAGCTAAACACATCTCATGTTAACAAGTTTAGCCAGCTATTTACCTGGAAGCTAATGTCTCTCCGGGTAATGTTACGACTGGAGTGCCGGTCCATAGGACATCCATGGATGTTGTGTGACCATTGCACAGTGGAGTATCTAGGCATATATCAGCCAATTGACCACGACGTACGTGTTCTTCCTTGGCAGCTACGTTTGAGAAAATTACTCTATCAGACGAAATACCTAGAAGTTGAAAAAGAACATTAGTTACAATCTATTACACTACCTAGTTTATAATTTATTAAACTTACCCAAGTCACTGACAGACTTTTTGATATTTTGCTCACCAACTGCGGGAAAGCGCAGAAGCCACAAAACAGATTTAGGCACATTTTTCAGGATGATTACCCAAGACTGTAGAGTTTGTGGATCGATTTTGTAGAGCTGATTAAAGTTGCAGTAGACTATGGCGTCATCAGGCAGCATATATTGACGACGAGTTGTAATAACAATATTTTGTGGGACCTCCTCTCCAGTCGCTGCCTTATTGTTTGTCTGTGTGGTTGCCAGTCCATTTTGCACAACAACGCCATTGAGAGACGTTTGCACCTGGCCCGTGGCAATCATGGACACCAGCTGTGTGGTGCTTGGCAACTCGGCGACTTTCAGTGTGATTTCTACCGGCTTATGTGCATTGACCACCTCCTTAATCTCTTTCACAGCTGTGTTCTCGACCAGCGGCGATAAGTCTGTCGCATTTATGACGGCAACGTTGTCCATCACGCTGTTGGATTGCTGCTTATCGCAGACAATGAGGCGTTCCTTTAAATGCGGAAACATTTGCTTATGATCGCCGATGAAATAGGTGTAAGGCATGTAGGACAGCTTTTCGCTGTACTGATGAGCCAATTCCATGGGACTAGTAACTGCATCAGTTATAATGTAATCCATGAAGCTAGCTCCGCTGGTGCCTGGATAGCCCAACCACATCACTTGAATCGGTGCAGGTCGAAGGGCAAATATCTCGTTTCTTGCTCCCTTTGTATAGCCATTCATATTAACTAAAATGTGAATGCCATCATTGTAAATCTGATCAGCTGCTTTACCATTGCATGGAATGAGTGAAAGATCCACAAAATGTTCCGATTCGCGTCCGATCTTATGACGAAAGGTTGTGCCGTCATCGGGACTGAGGGCATAGCAAAAGATCTCCACTTTCGAACGGTCGTGCAAGCCAGGTATAGACTGCATTAAATGTGAGGTAGGATGATTTCCAAAATCAGAGCTCAGATAGCCAATACGCAATCTGCCGTCCTTTGGCAGCTCTTTTGGAAAGTTATATGGCTGCTTGTGCAATACATGGACTTTTTCCAAACACAAATTAGCATGCCGCGCCGCAATGGCCTTGCGGAACTCGTGTGTCAGCGGATACAGCATCGAGTGATGCGGGTGCACAGACGGCAAACGATTCTTCTCAAGCTGCTCAGCCACAATGCTGACCAATTTCTTCATGCGCACATCGTAGTCCGTCCAATCGCACACGATCTGCAAGCAGTGAGCCAGATTGCAATAGGCATCGGGAAAGTCAGGTTTCAGCTTCAGAGCTGTGCGGTAAGATTGAATTGCTTCGGGAATATTGCCCGAGTCCTTGTGAATGCTTGCCAAATTGCTGTGTGCATCGGCAAATGCTGGATTAATTTGTATAGCTCGGGTATAGCATTGCAGTGCTCCGCTAACATCCTGCAGCTCTTTTAGTGTATTGCCCATATTGGAGTAAGCATCAGCGAATGTCGGCTGAATTCTTATTGCTTCCTTATAATGCATTAGAGCTTCTTTCAGTTTGCCCTGCTGCTGCAAGACAGACGCCAGATTGGAGTGCGCTGCGGCAAAGTCGGGGAAAACTTCGAGGGCTTTTAAGTAAAGTCGTGTCGCCTCCTCTATAAATCCTTGTTCACGCTTTATGTTTGCCAAGTTGTTCAGCGAATCGGCATGATTTGAGCATAGTCTGAGCGCAGTATTATAACATTCTTCGGCATCTTTGACCTACAAATAATAATTTATAATTAAACATTGAGTGTAAATAGGTAAATATAAAATTCACCTGTCCTTTTTCTTTGAGTGCATTTGCCAGATTACAGTATGCATCGGGGAAATTCGGCTGCAGCTCAATAGCTCGCCTATATGTGTCAATTGCCAGATCAATGAGACCTTGTTCATAGTAAACACACGCCAGATTTCCATGTACGACTGCATTGTTTGGCGATAGATTTAGCGCACGCAAATATGCTGCTACAGCCCTAAAATAAGTTCGAATAGGAAAGGAGGAAATGTATTAATGTATAGAAATAATAATCCAATTTCAGTTTTGGTTCATAAAATTGTTTATATAATATAAAATTGCTTGAGAATATCAACAAAATACCTTATTTAGGTCAAATATATTGGAATACTTATATAAATCCAATTAAAACCCATCTTAACTATTGAACTGTATGGATTAGATATTCATAAATTAATTATAAATTAATATAAATTATATAGACAATTGTCATCTTATCACAATACTAGATAATCCAGAAGATAATCGTCAATCAGTTTTATATTCTGCCAAGCCTATATAATCGATATATTCCAAAATCATAAATTCAATTTTAAAAAATATATATATATAATAAATATAAATATATTATAGATATAAATATATTACCGTTTCCAACAAAGTCGCACGATATTTATGTAACGTTTCAAATAGTTTTTATTACTTATGGGCGTGATATACTCCTTTGAATCGTATTGATTATCTACTCTAATACGCACAATTGTATAAATAATAATGCATTGGCAATCCATGTTTATATCTTTGCATTTGCATTTGCATTTAAATTCATTATCAAAATTTGTATATGAACTTGACAATGATTTACTAATTGAAAGGTCTTACAACAAAATGTACTGATATTTATTGTTTTAAATATAAACACATTTAATAAAAACATTTAATTGCCGCGCTATGTAAAATTGTTTATATATATAGAAAAAAAACAACATATGACATACGAAACAACCGCAGACAACGTTTGATAATGAAATTTTGTATATGAGAGAAATGTTCTTGAATCTATTTTTTATACCCTGCATGGAAAGACATCTGCGTAGACACGACCAAGAAGTTGCGACTTCATGGTCAAATGACATTTTATTTATAAAAAAAAAAACAGATTGTGCTTTATATAAACTTATTTTTAGCCAACTCAAAAAGTAATTTACTATTTTTTGTATTATTTGAACAATTTAATTTGCATTTAACAATTTCAATATTGTTTAAAAAATTCTATTTGCCAATAGCTAACGCTTACATAACTAAATTAATCTATTTCTATTTTAAACTATATAGATTTAAGTGCCTAAGAAGCTTCATGTTGATATGAAATACAAAAACCCTTGCTACAGGGTATCTCTGTGTCTATTACTCAACTGCATACGCTTTATTTTTGAATATATAGGAAAAGTTTTGAAAATTTTTGCTGGCCAACAGGAACTTATTAGACACATTTATACGCTTAAGTAATTCAAATATATTTTCTGCATTTTCTGTGTTTTCCAAGTAAACATTTTCCAACTAATTGATGTAAGCATGAAAAGTTTTGTGCTCAAGTACAACATGAATCAGAATTCTATAAACAATATACAACAAAAAAAAAACTCCATATTTGTTTTATGTATATAGTTATTTATAGAATGCCAAGAAAATATACGAGGGGTGATCCATCATTACATTATTAAAGCAAAATGTTTTTTAATTGATTAAAATTTATTCGCTTACAATTTGGCACACGCCCAATGGGCATGAAGCCTTCATGAAGTCAATCATTAATGTAGGTCACACTTGGTATATTTTAAATTTAGTTGGTTGACTCTATAGCTTTAAAAAATATATGAAAGATTTAGTGTACGATTTGCCATAAAGCGTAGATACGTTACTATCTGTAGGAAAGTTCAACAGTGATTCAGCCAGTAAAGTTTATAATTCCAAATCTACAGATATGAACTAAGTGTGATATTATACAGCCTTGACATTTACTTTTTGCCTTGGTACAGATTTAGCTTTAAAGTATATATTTAAAATGCTAAATCTCTAGCCATAAAATTTTACCATTACAATACCAGTTTGCCCTTGTACCTCAGTCACATGAATATTGTAATATTTTTTGAACTAATCTACTTTTTTACTAACATGATTTGGGTTTCATTCAATATTGTTCTGAACTCGTATAATCAAGCAATAAATAAGAAAACAACACGTACATACAACATTTATGCTCATCCACACACTTTTAAGCAATAATAATCACGTAAGTCGAACTGTTTCTACTATTCCACCCTATTGCATTTCGGAAATAATTCTTACGACCCTCGTACATATCTATCAACAGCAACATTCACAAGGCAACCACAAAGGCAATAAGAGAAATAACATTTTGCAAAACACGCATAAAAAATTTATCGCCCAAGCGATATATATCGATCTGCTTTGCCCAAAAATTTTTAACATTTGAATTCTTTTTAGTACTACATAAAACGATCAACAAAACGTAATAACAATATAGGAAAACATTATTATTATTGTGTTGTAAGTAAACAAAATTTCTTCATACATGAGCAGAGAAAAATTCGAACTTTTTTTATGATAGAAAATGTAAATATCGTTTCAGAAAACTTATAAAAATCTTTTACATTTAGGAAATCCTAAAGATGCCTTGATTATAGATTATCTCATTCTATATTAATTGTAAGTCTAGAGTGGATAGTAAACATTGAATAACAGATATAATAAAAACATTCACATTTGAGCACTTGTTAAATCTTATTAGAAGGATTAGAAAACATTGATTATTCTACAAATTTATCTTTAAATATTATAAAGTAAATACAAGTGTACGAACTATTTAGTTGATAAATTCTTTCTGCACATTTTATGCAGCAATTTTTCATTTTTTGATATAAAACAAACCTTTTTACTATATACTATACAAACTTATACTATATACTATAACCCTTTTCCACATCGGGTCGGTCGTTCTGGCATTTAGAGATATGTATATGATAAGGAACTTATGATAAGCAATTGTGTTGAATAATATATACATATCCAAAATGCACTCAAATCAATATGGATTTTACCTTATCAGGCTTAAACGGAAGTCAACAAAAAAATTAGTTTATAAAGTTATTTCTAGGAAAATTAATTATATATAGTCAATAAATGTTGATATATTATATCATACCATTATCTTTGAATACTGTACTCATAAATGACTTCTAAGACTTTTTTTGCCATTAACGAATTTTGAACGGCACAAAAAAATATTTAGAGGAATATAGACGTAACTTCTACATACAGAAATATTATTCTTTTTGTATACCAAGGACTTTAAGTTATTTATATAACACTTTTAGTAATCCCAAACTTGCAAAATATGGAAATTTTATACAGGAAAATAAAATATATTTAAATCCAATTTCTTACTTAATAGAAAAGATTACCATAAAATAAATTTAAAAATATTTCACTAACCTGTCAAATATTCTGGCCTCTTTTAGTACATTTCCTAAATTAATATACGCGTCTAAGAAATTTGGATCAAGGGTGACAGCTTTCTCAAAGTGATGAATGGCCAACCAAATCTCGCCTTGGGCATTAAAGACACAGCCCAAATTGCTCCATGCCACAGCGAACCCTGGACATGTTTCTATCGCCTTCAAATAACAGGCCTGTGATGATGTAAAAAAAAAATAGTTTAGATTTGTATCATGGGTAAAATATAAAGCAAAAATTACCTTAGCTTCCTCCAATCGACCGAGAGCTTTCAGTAAATTTCCCAAGTCGCTGCGTACGCAGTATAAATCCTACATAAATATTGATAATAATTATTTACATTTGTAGAAATTGCCAAATTAAATTACGGGATTATATTGCAAGGCTGTTATATAAGCCTGAACTGCTGACTCCATATCCCGCGCAGCCACCAATGCAGCAGCCAAGTTAATATATCCATCTATAAAGTCTGGCTTTAAGCGTACAGCTCGGCGATAATTGTCTAATGCTTCTTGCAGCTGTCCTCGTTCTTTGTAAACATTTCCCAGGTTGCTGCAATTGTAATTGAAATTTATAATAAATAATACTGCTATTGTATTATAGAATTTTGGCTCACCTGTACGCCTCGGCCAGCACTGGATTTTGCTTGATAGCCAATGTGGAGAACTGTGCGGATTTATCAAGCCTTCGGCACTGGAAATGAATTGATGACAACAGCAACAAGACGCCAGTGTTAGTGCTGTCTTGTCGCCATAGCTGCATGCAATGCCTTTCTGCGTTTTCATAGTCGACAGCTTGGTATTCACGATGCGCCAACTCCAATAAACCTTAAAGGGAAAATCAAGTATTATTTAAGGGATTGCAAGGGGTTCATATATTGATTAAATGCCCACTTAAACTAGTTGAGATGAGTTCTAATTTTAATAAGATTTTATATATTTATTACCAACTGACTAACATAAAACTATTTTATCAGACTAAGAGCACCTTTGAACCCGCCTGTTTCAATTTATAAAAGTTTATATACAAATTAAATTATACAAAAACAGATATAGATATCAACACACTTGGAGTTTACTCTACATTTCATGCTGCGATTGCGTTGGCTGTTGTTTACCCAATTGGCACGACAGGTGAATGGTACGAATTCCCTGTGGCCTGATTCCTTTGGTAACAGTCAGCTATATCAAATTTCATTCCACTGCCGGCGTTGTTAATAATTTCAAAAGGTTTATATTAAGTTTTTATCTAATCCCCTTGAAGAATGGTTTTAGTTCTTCGTCGGATGCCCAAGACATTCTATTATTTTTAGTTGCTTTAGGAAACTTTTAAAAAATTATCGTCGACTTTTATTGTCTTCCACAACCAGATACGGCGAGCTTGGTTTGCCGCAAAAAGTCTTCATCGCCTTTAATATTTATAATGTCCCTCTTAATAAAATTTTCTATATATTTAATAATTTAATGCGCAAGGGGCAATATAAAAAATAAAATTGGCATGGATTTTTTTACACTAAAACAGACTCCAAGAAAACTCAACCGAAACACACGCCTACACTCAAACTTTGTAGCATTTACTGTTAAACTTCCCCGTTAGTTATGTATTCTAATAAAAGTTTTAACTGTTTAGAAGATTTTGATGATTTGCTAATAATTATGTTTGCATAAACGAGTTAAACACAATTTATCACACAACAGTTGAAGTTATTCGAACCAATAAATAGTTTGCCAATATATAAATCAATGGAAAGTTTTCTTCACATTTAAAGTAAAAATAATAGAATCAATAAAATGGTAGCTTTTTGATATATTACAAAATATATAATAATCAGAATTTGATTATTATATAGATATATATATATATATATATATATATATATATATATATATATATATATATATATATATACATATATAAACTGATTAATTTTTAATATAAAAACCGACAAGCCCTATATCAATTTGACAGTTAAAGCCTTACACAAAGTTTATCACGTTTAAAACACCTACCCATTTCACACACTAATACAGCTACACGTCTGTCATTTTGTGTACACACATATACACATCTCGGAAATTTTCCATTATATTTTTAAGTGTCTGCTTATATGTATATAGTATGCTGGGTGAATGCATGTACTTAAAAGTTACCTGACATGTATTTTTATTTTTTTGTAAAGATGAAACATTTGCAATTATTCTTACCGACAGTCGATAGAGATTGGTGTTCAATAGATTTTCCAACTACATTGTTGTTAGGTAAATGATTTTGCTGCTGCAGTAGGGAATGTGTTGAAGTATGCTGCTGCGTTTGTCCCTGTCCTTGAGAGTTCATTATTTACGGATGGTTCCTCATATATGTGAGTATATATGTATTTTAGGTTTCAATTTTGTGTTTAAAATCAATAGTAAAACCACAGTAAATATCAAATGTCACTGCAAGTACACGATCTAAAGAAACAACAAAAAATCACTGTGATAATTGGTAAATAATGTATACATATCTATTTTATATCATTAAACACCTCTCAATTGGCTATAAATTTGTAACTTAACAAATTTTCGAGCCACCAGCTGCTACAACAGGCAACCATATATTTGTTAAGTATGGGTTATTTAATAGAGATGATCGATATTTGCATAAATGTTTTTTCTTTCGTATTTATAAATTCAAGAGCCAAGTACTCATCGTGACTACATTATATTTTCAAAGTCACGAGTTTATAGTAACGAGTCGTTTCCACTTAAAATTGTAGAAGCAAATATTAGAATACTAAATATATTTTAAAACAAATAATATACATAACAAATATCCATCCATAAACTACTTGTTCTATAAATTAATTTTTTAAATTAACCTTTCGCATCAATATTTGCATTCACATCCAAATTCACATCAAGCATAATAATTCGATATCATTTATTTTATTATTTATTTAATTAAATAAATGTACATTTTTATATGAATGCAGTTCATTAAATTAAAAATTCAAATTAAATTATAATTGATGCATTTCCTTAGCCTCATTATTTCCAACTGTAGCAAAGGCATACCTCGATTGTTTATGCCTAGCTGTGTTCCATACCCAAAAAGTGCTGATGTCAATATTAACTGAAAGTGTTTCTCGCCCTGATTTAATAATGTGGCTATTAAGTCTAAACTTTCCTACTTTTAGTTTTTTTTTTTAAGTTGCAATTTTACAGCTTTTGTGCACTGTAGCAGCGTTCGTTTTTCCTCTCCGTGCTTGCTCTCTATGTTCCACTAAAATACGTTCCACTGTGTCTTGTGCTATTATCCAGCCGGTGTTTTCAGCAAATTGATTTTAGGCAGAGTATCTGTAGTTTCACATTTACGACTACAGCATATTTGCTGCATCTTGAACCCATTAAATGCAGTGTTGCCGTTTTGGCTAATTTTCCGCCAGATCTGGCTTATTCCTAAGTGGGATTGCGGAAAAAATTTTGAAATTGCGGTTAGCGGAACATCTGGCTTATTTAGGAATCGAAACAGCTATGAATGGTTTTTGAGGTTTTTGTATCAAATTTCAAATTTCAGCATTTTAATGCAAAATTATGAAATCGAGCAAAAAAAAAAAAAAAAGGTCCACAAGTCAAGGAATACATACATATTTCTCATAACACCTGATACTATGTCTTAAAGTCACGATTCAGCTAATTTTGGTTGGCTTTCTAGCTAGATCTGGCTATATTTTCTCGGGAAAAAACGGCAACACTGATTAAATGATGGTTTGGCATTTACGACTATGAAATGCTATAACTTGAACCCTCTAATAGTCCAATACGAACGCCAACGAAATTCGAATTCATTTTAATGTCAACAGAATTCTACATATAAACAATCCATATATTTATTAATATAAATTATTTTATATTAATCTCAGGACCGTGGTTGCCACGAAATTCATTCACATATCCAAGTAAAAATAAATAATTTGTAAAAATGTATATTTAACGTTTTATCTTGCTGATGGTAAAACATTAGTTTTATTTATTATCTTTCATTGGAATACATATTTATTCCGCTGGGACTTCCATGGTACCATTATTAAGTTCGTCAATAACATCATGGGGATGTTTTCCATCAACAGTGCATCCAACGCTTTGGGCAGTGCCAAGAACTTCCTTGCAGGTGCCTTTCAGCTCACGAGCCATTGACCTTGGTCGCATGGTGCGTGCGATTGCCAAAATGTCATCGAAAGAAATGTTTCCACTGTGCTTAACTGCAAAGCAAAATGGAATTATTAGATTAGCAAAGTAAAATTTAGAAATTCTAAATATTGTAATTAAAGGAAGTTTTCGTAGGTGGCGGCATCTATATAAGATTTAAATTACCGATTATAGTTCACTATCTTTATAAAAAAAATTTTAAGAATTTGGCTCAGAATAATATTATTTCTAAACTACAGTTGGAAAAAGTATATTTAGTTTAGTTAAATGAACGTAAAATTTCATTCTTTTGGCCTATTTTATTGAAGACTAATCTAATTGAGAATTAGCGAAAAAATCATCACTTTTTTTAATAGTTCTTTAACTTGGTTTATTCAACGATAAGTACATTTTTTTCCATAGCATGCTCAAGTGACCGGCTTTTTTGGCGACCCAATTTTTAATTAAAACATTAATTAATTTTATAGAAAACATCATTAATAAATCATTTGTTTCACTTGTACTCCCTAAAGTTATAATTTAGTAGTTACTTCATTTAAATCACATCAATTTTTCAACTATAACACCGACTATTGAATGTCTAATCAGAATTGTTTCCTTATCTAGTTTAAATTTTTTTTTCTCACTTAACCTGTGTACCTGGCATATTTCACTGCACTTTAAGTTGTCCTTTCCGTTAAGCAATAAAAAAATAAAAATAAAACTCCCTACATAAAAACAAAAACATTGCAAACTTACTGTTCTTCTGCTTCTTTCTGTCACGTGGAGGTTCCTTCAATGCCTTGATGATCAGTGAAGCTGCGGATGGAACCACTGATATCGTAGCCTGCCTGTTTTGAATGGTAAGGCATACCGTGATCTTGAGTCCCTTCCAGTCAGAAGTGGCCTTTGCAATATCGTCACCTACTTTTTTAGGAGACTACAACATATATTAGCTTTAAAAACGCACCAAAACGTTTTGTGTACTCACCAATCCAAGTGGACCGATTTTAGGAGCCAACGATGAGGTAGCACCAACTTCGCCACCAACACAACGAAGGTACACTAAAACAATAGAAAATGTTCATATAAACAATATACTCTTAGATGAACTTAAAATATTTATATGTCAGCATAACTTACCCAACTTGACTTCCGTGGGATCAAATTTAGGAGGCATCTTTATATATTATTGGTTTCAGCTGTTAAGAGTAGAGGATTATTAAAATATTGTCCGATTTTTATTCATCATAATTTTTAACGTACCGTCACCGAAAGCGCCGTAAAGGGAAAGAGTCCGATAGTGACATAGTGATGAGATACTTAGTTTCCGGTTATTTCAACTATCGAAAAGGTAATTTGGTAACAAAGGAATAGAACACAGTTGTATTGTAGGGCTATCGTAATAGTAAAATAAATAATTTTAATAATTAATAATATTAGTAACCAATGTATATCTAGATTAAAAATTCACGATATATATAATATTTGTACTATGATGCTCACTTGTATCAAATTGCAGCTAATCACAAGTTTAAATCATTGTACACACATGCAGGAGTACATACAATATCCAATTTAATTATTTAAGTTACTGTGTCTCTTATATTATTTTTTTTTATTTGAATTGTACTGAAAAAATATAAAATTAGTAAATTATTGTCGTAAAAGCTTAAAAAACATGAACATGATGATGGAATAATGTTGAGGACATCAGTATGTTTCTCTATTATGTCGTTCCAGAAAGTTGGTTTTGTAACAAGCCCAATCGATATACATCGTACATCTCTATGTTGTTATCGATATATATTTGCTTTGAAATATCTTACATCCCTAATCTAAACCTTCTTTCCGGTGTAGCCGTCGTCGACGGAGGTTAAAATGGTGCGTAAACAAGATTAATCAAGGAAAATTAATGCAATCATATAATAACTTATCAAATTAAAATATTTTTACTAAATGAAAATTATTTCTTTAATAGGCCGCACATAAATCGTTCCGCATCAAGCAGAAGCTTGCTAAGAAACTGAAGCAGAACCGCTCTGTACCACAATGGGTTCGCTTGCGTACTGGAAATACAATTCGGTAAGTATTGGGTTGTAAATAATTTAAAATCGGTGTAGTCTATCAATAAATTGTATTTATACGCAGTGGATACCTATTATTAGCGATTAATAATTTTTATATAAAAAATGTAAATAGTTATTGGAGATGTGATGCCATTTAGAATAAACTATAAATCAACTTTGTAGTAGTTTCAGGTGTTATTAGAATTTGAACCCCCTTCTTTTTACTATATTCGACTGATGTATGCAAGGTCAGAATGTTTCATATTCAATCAACAGAAACCAACCACCCTATGAAAAAAAGATTTATACCGGTATACATGATTGTGCATACAGACAGAAATGTATACATATGTATTTATTATTTCTTCAAAACAAAATCATTCCATGCTTAGCTAAATCAAAATTTTTATCTT
This sequence comes from Drosophila hamatofila, assembly GCA_035045345.1. Taxonomy (NCBI): domain Eukaryota; kingdom Metazoa; phylum Arthropoda; class Insecta; order Diptera; family Drosophilidae; genus Drosophila; species Drosophila hamatofila. Next base: position 3,354,816 of record JAWNPA010000012.1, read on the forward strand.
GTAAGTCATTTTTCATTATATTCTAGTTAGATATTTGTAGTTTACAATATTCATTTAAACGGGACATTCTATGCTTGGGCACCGAAAGCTTATTAAACACTTTTTTTATGTATACAAATAAATATCAGCTTCATTTAGTTATCTTTATAAATACTAACGAATCATTTCTCTTCATTTTCAGGTACAATGCCAAGCGCCGTCACTGGAGGCGTACTAAGTTGAAGTTGTAAACTTATGCATATGCCGTTTTTTGCAGTTTTGTAGTTTGTATCAAATAAATTAATTATTGAAATACAAACTAAATTAAAAATAAATTTATTTCGGGTTGTGGATGGCGTAATTCTAGATAGAAATTACATTCTAAATGGTCTATTATTATAGTTTTTTGAAGATGCTGAATATAAATAAATGTATTTCTAGTATAAAAAACTTAAAATCTCACTATAATTAATTGCAGGGATGTATTCGAAAAATCTAAGAATGAATGTTGCAAAATACACTTGCTTATCGTATGAAGTAAAATAAATTCCTTGGTGGGGAAAATAAGTAGGTATTGTAGAAAGCTTTAACAAAGCTAATATTCCGTCATCACATACTAAATTCAGATGCGGTGCTATAAATGTATTGGACACAGTACATTTGACAAACCTCAAATGTATAATCTAAACGTCAATGCTAGATTTATAAATAAGGTGGAAAGCATTAAAGTTGTGCTCAGACACGATGAAATTTTCGCATGGAAATAAACGATTAAAAATTATAAATATTGCCAAATAAAAGTTGACATTATACAGTATTAATCATTTAACCAGTAGTAAAGCTCATTTTGTTCGTGTCCATCGTTATCCGTGCTGCGGAGCATTGGGATATTTGCTTTGGAGATTGTTATATACTCAAGAGCTGCAGAAGCGAGGCTTGTGATCCGCAAAATATAAAAAAAATTGCATAGCTACATCAGCAAAGAAATATTTTTATTATGGAAAAAGTAAAATTTTATTAAAATATTCATAAAAGCTGTATTCATAAAAACAATTATAACAACAATTATCGTTATCATAGCTTGCAAATAACTGTCGACCGTTTCTCGTTGTCTGCAAATATGTGTCTTTTCTTGACCCTTTACGAAAAGATTCAGCGAGCAAGCGATTTACCGGTTCTTAAATGAGCTCGCTCGCGCTCGGAGCGAAACCATTTTTATACCCTGAACCCATTGAAAATGGGAAATCAGGGTATAATGATTTGTTAAAATGTATGTAACAGGCAGAAGGAGGCGTGGCAGACCCCATAAAGTATATATATTTTTGATCAGGGCGACGAACTGAGTTGATCTAGCCCTGTCCGTCTGTCTGTCCGTCCGTCCGTTCGTCCGTATGTATGAACGCGTCGATCTCAGAAGATATAAGAGCTAGAGACTTGAATTTTTTTTTCGTAGGTTCGTATACTGCACGCGCATATCGAGTTTGTTTTTAAAAAATGATAAATACTCCCGTTATTTTGTTATCGATTAAAAACCTTATCGAAAATCAGTTAAAAAATTATATTATCTACATCTTTAGAGCTAGAGTCTCCAAATTTTAAATGTAGATTTATATGTATTTTTAAGAATTTCGGTTTTTGTCATATTTTACCCCCACCTCTTAAAACACCCCCTGCCCCACAAGTTTGCAAAAACCGTATTTCAAATACTAGAAACTTAATGTTATAATCACGTTTTATCAAGATTGTCCGTCTACGAAAAAAGTTATTAAGCAATTAAGTTCCCAAAGTAAGCCCACATGGCAGCCCATGCTTGTTTATACGTGCGTGTGTATGTGTGTGTGCATGTGTAAGTAGAAGTGGAACGACGAATTATTGAAATATTAGTTCGTGGAAGGGTTCAGGGGATCTCGTAGTCGAGCAGTCTCGACTAAAGCTTTCTTACTTGTTTCTATTCTGTTTTGTTCTGGTTGCTCCAAGACCGTTTCGTCATGTTCAATAAATCAAACCGTCTTTTGCGTATGTATTGGTATATATTCACACGCATAGGAAAGTTCATCGTAAAGCGTCTGTTTTTCAGACGAAATATATGTATTAATTGCGATCGTGAATTGAAAGTGTGAAGTTGTGAAATATTTGTTGTGCAAAATGTCTCTGAATAAAAAGTGCACCAATTCTTTATAAAAAAAAAAAATTTGAAGAAAGTTTGCGTTGAGTTTTTCGGTCGATTCGTTATAAAAAAAAATTTTGAAGAACGTTTGCGTTGAGTTTTTTGGTCAATTGTTCTTTTGCTGACCCTCATTGTGCGAGCGTTTCTCGTTCCGCTCTTTACGCACTGCTCATTGAAAACCCGACAACGGTTTGCTCAACGAAACGAGCTCAACAGAAAACATAAGAGTCTCTTGCTCAGAGCGGAAGCGATAGAGTACGATCTTTTGCTCGCAACGAGAGCGCAAGACTATTTTAACTACTAATAATAAAAAATCATGTTTTTCTTGATTCTATGTACAAATGAATCGATTTTTGTAATGCAGTAACTTTGCATTGCATTGCATCTCGTAAAATGGAAAGCATTCTATGTTATCGAACTTTGACGCCCAATACTTCGATGTTTGCGATAAATAATAATGCATCCCGTTCTTGTTAGTAACAGCTCAGCCACCGTCATAGAATAGACGCGCAATTTGCTAGTGCAAATTTATTATTTTACCATTAATTACATTCATATTCATTTATGATTTGCAAAGACTTAATATAATAATAAGGCAGAAAAGTCAAATTGTTTATCTCACATAAAAATAACTTCAACTTCAGTAACTGGTTAAATACTTTTAAAAGTACTAAGAAGTGACACGTCTCAGATTCATCAAATATTGCACATCTCTAGTCTGAGTATTGTTCGTTTTCTCCGAATGCCAATGGCCGAAGTTAATAATATTCACGAAAAATATGCTTTTCAATCAAGAATTTAATAAATGATAAAAAAAGATTGTTAATGCATGTAAAACCAAAACGTTAAGTGTATGTTTGATTAACGCATTACATTTCGCACAATGTCGAACCACATGAATCATACATCTTTGTGAACGTTTTATAATATAATTTTAATTTTGGAACATAAATCGGTGTACATCATAAACAAGTGCATTAAACATGCGGGAATTTAAAGTGGTTGTGCTTGGTTCCGGTGGCGTTGGTAAATCGGCCCTAACTGTTCAATTTGTTTCGGGGTGCTTTATTGAAAAATATGATCCCACCATCGAGGACTTTTATCGAAAGGAAATAGAGGTTTGTCATGCATATGTATTTTCTGTCACCACAATTTATATGCTCTTCTATGTATATATGTATGTATATATAGACACTTGTGTATCGACATATGTAAAAATACACATCTATGCTATATGTATATATACATATATATATATATATATAGAGATATATGTACATGTCAATATATATATATATATATATACACAGACGTATGTATGTATGTGCATGCGTGCGTATGTGTGTTTGTATGTATGTGAGCAAATAAAAATACTTATTAATTGAAATTGTATGAACTGTTAAAATGTGTTTTTGCTAAATTATTGCTGTCTTTACCATTCATTATAGTTTCATTAATTATTCCGCTAAGTAAATTATGTATTTACCGTTTGTCTGTAGCTTCCATGTTTTATGACTCATTAATAGTAAAGACGTAAAGAACGATACAAATAATATTTTTCTAAGTTCCAATGTATATAAACACAGTCTGTAAAGTAAACGAGTTTGGCAATTTAAAATTGCGGTTGACATAAATGATAATATTGATAAAAATATTGTTCAAATGGATATTTTCAATAATTTTGAGGTGACTGTAACAGGAAGAAGGAAGCATTTGAACTTGTAGAGTAAATGCTATACATACATACATATGTACTTATATTTAATTCAAATATATTATTTAAAGGCCACGTAAAAAGAATTTATGGTTCAGAATAAACTTAAGCAGTGGTTAGTTGGTTGGCTTAAAATCTATTTCCAAGAATTACTTTGGCATAGACATAAATACACACAATATATTTTTGTATACCCTGTAGCCAATGAAAAAAAGGAATTCCGGGTATACTGGTTTTGTGAAAATATATGTAACAGGCAGAAGGAAACTTAACAGAGTCCATATAATAGTATGCATACACCTGCAGTAAAAAAAATAGTAGTAGTTAACTTAATACTTTTAAAACGATTTGAAATTAATATTTAGGCTGATATATATTGTTGTTAATTTAGATGTCGATATTAAGTTACTAAGTCTCTTACAATTTTTTTTTTTTGCCGCAACTGTATATTTATAACATTCTTGTATATACCCAACATGAGTTTCGAATATATCGATAACTCAATACAGTTCGATAGCAGCTCTACACAGGGTATCTGCTAGTCAGGCAGTCACGACTGTTACTTTTTTAGTTGTGTTGAATGAATATCATTTTATGCATGTGATATCAACTATATGTGTTTATCTTAGTTTGTCTTGAGTCACTGATTACTTAAGCGCACTTAAGTTAAGAACTTTTTTTTAAACAAACTTAAAATTAATGGTTCATATGAAAGTGTTTTAATTGAATTTGTCTCTCCCAGTTTTCCAAACAAACAGTTGTCTGCAAAGATCAATGGACTTTGGCTTTGTTAGGAGTTTATTAACCCTGAATCATCGAAGTTTTGAAGGAGACGTAGACATATAGTATATACATACATATTTTTGTCTAGGTTAATAAACTAAGCTAATACAGACATGCTCAGCTGTCTGAAAGCAACAAATAGACTTAAAATTTATTTTTATGCAAGCTTATCATATTTTTTTTGCTGTTATCTTATCCCACTATCTTAACATATTGAAGAGTATTAAGTCACCAAATCTGCACTGAATACACAGATTATGAATATTTGTTTTGTTGGATAACGTCTAGAGCTGAGTTGAAATTTAATGAGGAATTTTGCATAATGTAACGAAAGCAAAAGCAACTGTGGGATTAAGGATTTACGTTCTCAAGGGTGTGTGGGGTTTTTTGTTTTTGTGTCAAGAAGTCTGGAGCACAGAGATCAGAGTATCAACTAGTCGGATGCGCCTGTGTAATTATATAATATTTACTAGATATATTTTTGTTCAGTAAATTCGAGGTCATATATTAATTGATTATTTCTAATCAGCAATGACAAGGCTGGAACACATAACAAGTATGCAGCTTATCTGAACTTATTGAAAAAACCTCTTGGTTCTATTATCTACAGAATGTCATCTAGCGGCTCATCATCTTGCCTTGAAACCATGGCTTGCAAATATCTGTCGACCGTTTTTCTCGTAGCGAGCAAAACCGAAAAAGATCGTACTCTATCGCTCCCGCCCTGAGCAAGAGACTCTTGCTGTCTCATTTATTTTTTCTGTTGAGCTCGTTTCGTTGAGCAAACCGTTGTCGGGTTTTCAACGAGCAGTGCGTAAAGAGCGGAACGAGAAACGCTCGGAAAAGAACATTTGACCGAAAAACTTAACGCAAACGGTCTTCAAATTTATTTTTTTTATAAAGAATTTGTGCACTTTTTTATTCAAGTCTCTTCCCATTTTGCACAACAAATATTTCACAACTTCGCACACTCAATTCCCGATCGCAATTAATATATTTCGTCTGAAAAAAATACGCAAAAGACCGTTTGTTTTATTGAACACAGAAATATAAGCAAAAATATAAAATAGATTATAGAAATAAAACTAAAGAATTTTTCTTATTCATTAAGTAAGATTGCAAAAGGAAAAAAAACTGTTTTACTAATATATATTTCTATTTTTTTCAGGTGGACAGTTCTCCGTGTGTTTTGGAAATATTGGATACAGCCGGAACTGAACAATTTGCTTCTATGAGAGATCTCTACATCAAAAACGGGCATGGCTTTATTGTGATGTATTCGCTGACAAACCATCAAACATTTCAGGTAAGTGAAGAGCCGATAGATAAGCAAAGATACAGATCTTATTGGCAATGAGTAAAAATGTATTGATTTTATTTAATTTTAATTTGACATATTCTTAGACATTGCAAAGATAATGCTGTCAATGTCAAAAACGTCTAAAATTTCTCTTTGTTTCTTTAACAGGATATTTCAAGTATGAAAAATGTGATTACTCGAGTTAAAGGAAGCCAACCAGCACCGATATTACTTGTAGCAAATAAATTTGATTTGGATTGTCAGAGAGAAGTATCAACCGCTGAAGGTAATTATCATTTTATATATAAACTGGGGGTTTGATTATCAGTATAAATCGGTATATTTGATAAGTCAGTTGAAAAAGAAAAAGACGTAAAACAAGCTGTTAAAAAATATTGAATATCAGGCGTCAAGGCTTGTAAGAGGAAGTTAAATTATTGCCTCTAACACATATCATATCATTCGTTCAGACGGAGAGGATACGGACATTATACAAAAGAAATATTCCTGAAGTATAAAGTATGAGAATTTGGATTGAAGTTGAAATAACTTTCAAATAAATTATTGTAGTCTATATTTTATATATAATTTATCTATTATAAATAACTGCTTAATCTGTACTTAAACTAATATCGAATCTTTTTTGCAGGTAATGCTCTAGCGCATCTCTGGGAATGTCCTTTTATCGAAGCATCTGCAAAGGATCGAATAAATGTCAATGAAGTGTTCGCAACTATTGTTCGAGAGATGAATTTAACGCAAGAAAAACGACAAAAAAAGAAATACTGTTGTTGTACGCTTTTATAGAAATTTGTAAATATGTAAGATTAATATAGTTAAAAATAAAATCACAAATATGTATGTAAAAAATATACTGACCAAGTAATAAGTTTAATGTCCGAGATATTTAAAAGGAACGACACCATGAAAAAATAAATAATAAAATCGAGACAACGAGGGTTGCCTTTAATTTGTGCTTTGTTTTTTTTTTTTTTTTTTTTTTTTTTTTTTTTTTTGTATTGGAATGTGATTGTTGTGTGATAACTTAATCATGCTTTTGCCTTAATTTGGTAAGGGTAATTCTTCGAGCTGTTGTCATTCTTGTCATATACCAGCCTAATGGAGCTAACAACTACATTTTAATTAGAATTAATTGTTGATTAATAACTAACAAGCACTAAAACCACAACCTTAAACTTAGAATCATAAAATGAGTCAATACTAAATATTTCAAGGTAAGTGAACTAAAGTTGATGGCGTTCTTCGTCAGTTAATTGCTTCTGTCATTGGTGATGAATATTTTAATTTTACATATACAAATTTTAAACACTGTCGGAGCTTAAGTTAAGTAAATTATTAAAACGAATTTTATTTTATTTATGTAATTGAATAAAAATAAATTTCTTCAAATAACCTTAACAAATAAAATGCATTAAAATATTTAAAATTTATTTACACATTCAAAGTTAATTGATCAAAAAATTCTATATATTCCAAATATTTTGTGTATCGATTAAAATGCTTAGTGCGAGTCCAACATAATCTTATTTTTTGTTCCAATTCCAATGTACCACAATGGACGCTATTGTCATCGATATTTTATTCTGCGCAATGCAGTACTTTTTTTTACATAGTGACTCCAATTATAAGATATTTTGCTGTTTACATTTATATATATATTCAGTTCTTTATTTATGTCATACGTGAAGTTTTTTGTCAATTAATAATCGTTGTCTGATTGATAAACAAAAATGGATTTTATTGACGATTTCATAGAAGAATACAAAAGCAATCCGTGCTTGTGGAAAGCCGATTCAGTTGATTTTCGAAACCGAAACAAACGACAAGAAGCATATTTAAGATTAATTGCTGTAGCAACCAAACATGGAGAGCTATACAACGTCGAAAGGACTAAACAGAAAATAAACAATCTTCGGTGTGCATTTCGGCACCAACTGCGCAAATACAATGAAGTTAAAAAGAAAGGAGAAAAGTATGAGCCGTATTGCCCAAAGCGGAGGTACTTTGAATCTCTCATGTTTCTCAAGGACGAGGAGATTCCCGAGAAAAAAATCAAACGTGAAGACAACCTACCCTTACAGCAGCAAACTACAGATATAACTGTAGCACCGCAGCCTGAACCCCTCGAGGAATATTCGGATGCTGAGAGCTTGCCCAAACAAATGAAAAGCGATAATAAACTATCGCCCAGCAATAGCAACAGCGCCAACGATTTCTGTGCCAATCTCTTTGAGGAAACAGAAGTTGACCCAAATTTCAGCATTCAAACTGTCAACTCTTCCAACAACAACAACAATCAGACAACAATTAAAGAAGTGGAGGTTATAGTGCCAAACAGCAATTTAACCGAGAGCAGAAAATCATTCAATAATTCCATCAATAACACCACCACCACCAACAACAACAACAACAACTCTCTGAATGATAAAATCAACTCCACAGTCCACATTATCGAACCCAACCGCGATAAACGCACGCGATTCATCAAGAACAATAGGAAACGCACCTCGTCCGTATCGTCGCAGGTCTCAAATGATAATGCGGAGACAACGCCGCCTGGGAAGTGCAGGGCTGACATTTCCAACATAGATTTCGATCGTCTTTTTTCGTTAGCTCTTAAGAATGCCGATAATCAATTGGATGATTATTTTACGAATTTCGGCAAAATCATAGCCCACAAGCTGCGCTCCATGGAGCACACACAGGCGATCTATGCTGAGAAAATAATCGCCGATGTTCTCTATCAGGGCCAGATGAAAATGCTATCCGCAATAAGTATAACCCAATTTCTAGGTGTAGATAATGCAACTGTTTATGTTGAAAGTCCTCCAAAATAATTGTTCTCAAATAAAAAATAAATAAAAAAACAAAATCTAATGTTATACACAAAATAAAAATAATACACTGAAATTATAAATGGCGTACCTTTGGCTAATAAAACTATGATCTTTTAATTAAGTTAAGAAAATACTAGTCGAAGCGCAAAATGCAAAAATTTTAATTTTGTATTTCTTAATGGATTTGAGTTGAGCTCTCTGAGCTTGATATATGTATATAATGAATATATGTATATATATATATATATAAATGTATCCAATATTATTCAATAAGTTAGTAACATTTTATTCTGGCCTTAAATGACTTCATAAGATATCTAAATTTTGTATACAACTTATTTGTTTTGTTTTTCTGGCCTGAATCGTGCTCGTAAGATATATATCTAAATTTTAATGTAACTTAACTGTACCTATGATTTCTGAAACTTCTCTTTAAGGACCAAGCTGCTATTCAGAACATAGTTTGATTACTATATAGATGCTTGTGATATCTCTCAATTGATAGATGCAAGCATCAGAAATATCTTTATCAACAAATATGAACTGTTCAGCATTAATAAAGAGCCTTCGCACATCTGTAAAACATTAAAAATTGTTTGCAGATGCCCAAACCACTAATTCCACTGAAGAATGTGTTGTCCTTTAGCTTGATCTATTTATGCACTGTGAAAAGTTGGAGCTAAGAAGTATTGTTAAAGTGTTGGATATTCAAAATGTAAAGCTTATCGAATTGCCAGAACAGTAATTATTAGAGTTTGATGACAGCTACTTCAAAAGCAGATAAGGACTAGGAATTATGAAATGCCGTAATGCTGAACGCCATCCATGGCATAATGCTAAACGCTACAATTACCCTGTGCTGCTCCATGCCATAATGCCATCTATGTTATAAGGAGTACGGTAGGTTTTTATGCTGTGCTGGTTCCTAGGTAATGCAATTTTTTGACAGCGTTTAGCAAAATATCGAAGGATGATGGATATGTTATGGGTATGAGTAGGAATGCAGATCATTCTCCAGCATCTCCCGTAGTAATCATGTGCGATATCAATAAGAATCCTTCAAATGATACAAGAGGCTCTGCTGCTTACTCTAAGAGGATGTGCATCTTGACGGAAGAAACATATGACAGTTTTTCCAATCACAGCACACATTTGCCCAATTCTAAGGCATTCAATGAGTGATAATGTGCAATGCAATAAAAGTGACATATTTTAGAAGTCAAATTGATAGCTATTGAGCTTTACGTCTAACAGATTTGTTGCAGGTTGGAAGATTAAGAGGCCTGAGTGTCAGCAGCGCATTTTGGACTATTCATAGCCATTAAACCATTATGTATCCCGTTGAAGAGCTGCCGTTGACATTGGTTGAGCTTAGGACAGCTTTACGAAAGGGAAGCATCTATGCATGGACACTCTTGGCGACGAGTTGCGGATCTTGTCATAGATCAACATGAGAACAGTAAAGGCCTCATTCCAAATCAATAAAACACTCACAATCAATTTTTAATTTAAAGCCTAACAAATACAATTTCATAAAAAAGAAATAAACACAATGTATTTTAATATATGCAAAAATATTTATTTTATATTAATACAAAATATAAAACTTTTAAAATCTAATAAAATTATTTGCACAAAAATTTTTATTAATTTATTTTATACCATTCCAAATCATCTGGTTTATGGGAAGACGGTGTATTGATGATAGCTTGGGTATCATTGAATATATTGCTGCAAATATTATCGCCGATCTGGAATGCAAATTTGATTTATTATTATTATAATTATAATTATTATTAAATTGAAATGTGATATTATGATATTACCTGAAGAGACGATACTAAATTATCGGGACAGTCTAGTACGTTAAGTCCAGATTCTAAAAAGAGATGAAGATAAGGAAAGAATGTAATTAGTTTAAGAGGTAAATTGTTAGGTATACTTATAAAATATATTTTTTTAAAAACTTGTCTTTAAATGTGTTTTCAATTGAGAAAATAACCAGCTTAAAAGTGATCGAAAAACAAATTTCTGAAGAATGGTTACTAAATAAATTTATCCAAGTATTGTAAATCAGGGAAAAAGCGAATGGGTCCACCTAATCAACCTCTTCAATAATTATTAAATAAAACAGATTCTATAAGCCATCAAAAACCTCTGTACAAGCAGATCCTTTATTTTTGGCAAAGCTTAGCTCTAAGGGTTTGGCTTGTTAGCCAAATGATCTCTGAAGATATACCCTGATAAAATGCATTTGAATATAAATATAGTCAAATACTCTTTATCTTCAGAGATTGATTGACAAACAAAGAATCTCGCTTGGAAAGCTCTTATAATAGCCTGAGTTAATCAATTTGTATAGCAACACCTAATATTAAATTTAGCTAAGGATCCTTTTGATATATGTTTTTATATTGATATATACTTATACATTGAAATATCGATTGTAAGCCCATATAATATATATATTCTTATTATTAAGAACATTTTCTATAATTCCTTCTCTCTGACCCTGGCCTTTTTCTATGCAAGCTAAACTTTCAGTTTCCAGATCAATTTTATTAAAACTACATTGATATAGATTCATTTATCTGTTTTAGGCATTATATATGTCTGAATCATACAACTATATCATATATGTCTCGCTTGTAAAAAATGCTCGAAGTTCTTAAATTCCAAATAAATTTTCTTCATTTTCTTTTTCTTTCAAAGCATTTAATACTTACGTATTCTAGGATCATTCCATGAAGTCGTTCGATCAATATGGTTTATAAAATAAATATCTCCAGACTCGGTAACAGCTTGTTCCCAACCATCGGGTAGTGGACCAATATGAGTAGCTATAGTCGATGAGCTAGTTGGCTTTGTCGTTTGTATAACATCTGCATTGAAAGGCATCAAGTTGGAGATATTTTTAATAATTGATTGGTACGTTAATATGCGTATATAAACATCTATATATAATTACATGTTCAACGAAACCAGTAATTTATGAATATATATTTGATTTGTTTTCTTCAAAGATTTGTATATGCTATTAGAGGAACTGCTGAATGGAATCAAACAATTTTAGAAGACTGTCATAATATGAAATTTTTAAGGGTAGGAAAATCCTGAGGGTATGAAAAGAGATAATTTTGAACCATTTGAATATTGAATCGTTTTAGTTAATTCAAGTTTGGCATGTTAAAGCTATCAAATATCAATGGCATTCCCAGGACGAATATATTTATTCGTTTGCACCTAGGCAAAAACATTAAGAGTCATTTCATTTCTATTCATATTCATTCATTGCAATGTTTTTTTTCATTATCATATTTCATACTTTAACTCCTTTCAAGCCAAGTTCTAAAAGATATAAAGCTATCAATTACACAACTTCAGAATTTCTTATTCTCTTACTCAAATTTTATTTCAAGATGTGAAGAATATTCAAAGCAAGATAAATAATTTCATTAGCTGAGACACGGTCTCCAAGAATTTTGGGGGTATTGATCTATATTTTATATCTAATATATAACATATAAAATATTACAAATCGATATTGAATGGCAGCCAACAAAAGCTTCCTAATTAATATCCTCATAATTTTATGGATTCTATCTCAGGTCTATAGAAAAAAAAATGTAGACTTAGTCAACTATCAAACCTATAGATATTTCATATAGCTTTAGTCTGATTTGTCAAATCAAAAATCCACATATAAAATATAACTTCCAATTATGTACTTAAATTAAAATTTCTTTGACATATCAGAAATATAGACAAACTAAAAACTCTAATGAATATCTTTATTAAGTCAACTATTAACTAATTAATTTTAGTCTGATTTCTACAGTAAAAGAGTTCAATGTAATCTTATAAAAATTTGTAACCTCCATTTATGTGCTTAGGTATGTACTCAAATAATATAAAATTCGATCTATAAATTATATTCTTAGAAAAATCACAAAATATAGGCAAAGACCTGAGTAGCTTTTACTTTATTAAAATTATATTATTTTATAATATTCAAATATATATAGATATTTAAATAGTTATATACAACTATATGAACATACCATTTGGCTTTAACCGAACAGTTAAGGCTCGTTGCTGCTGCTGTTGGCGATACTGAATTCGTGGATCCTCCCATTGCGTTGTTTTTGAGGTGTGGCTGCAAAACGAAAATACAAAAACAAGGTTAGTAAAGCTCACTGGGCTTTGTTCAAGCCAAGTTAAATGCTCTAAATAAGTTTAGACACGTACTACGCGCCCGAGTCTACATTTTGTTGACTGGCGAAAACTGACATTTTCTATTGAAATGCTTTACCAATTATATATAACTTGGCCATCTTTAAATTGATTCGAACAGAGAATTTATATAAATGTATATTAAATATGCTAAAGAGATATACTTTTGAATTAAATTGCATTTTGGCTAAATATTTTTTAAGAAATATTTAAATATTTCTATAATTCCTTCAATAGAATTATAGATTTAATATATACCAAACTATTATGAGTATTTAAATATTTGTACAATTTTTTTTATGAAAAGAAATATTTAAATATATATTTTTAAATTTTTATAAAAATAATTTTTTTTTTCTATAAAAAATTATTTAAATGTTTCTATAGTTCTTTCTAGCGAATATTTAAATATTTCTATAGTTCTTCCTAGCAAATATATAAATATTTCTTTAAATACTTCTTTTTATAGAATATTATAATATTAAAAAAAGGTTAAATATTTCTAAGGTTAATTGAATAGAATATTTAAATACTTCTTTCTATAGAAAAAATAAAAGAAATAATAAAATATTATTTTCTATAGAAAGAATTATATTATATTATATATTATATTAAATATTCTAAATATTTTTTTCTATACTAAAATATTTCTATATTTCTTCTGTGGAATTATAGATATATTAAAATATTTCCTAATTTCTTTTCTTTCTATATAAATTTGGAAATATTAAAATTTCTCTTAATCATTTTTAAAAATAAATAATCAATTACAGCAAAATCCTTTATATATCAATTATATATGTATGTATATGATAAATTGAGACAGTTTTCTGTATTGCGACGCAAATTTGTTTGCTTTTACCTGTTGCATGCATTGGGCTGAAGCCATTTTGCAACGAGATAAAGGAAATACGATATACATACATATACATATGTATATAAAGATATATCTATAATTATATATATAAAATTTATAAATCCTATTCTTTAAAGCCAATGATAGTTTTCTAAGTAATTTTTGTTGATTTAGCACTGTAACTATTTATGCTATATGAGTCAGAATTTTGTGCAGAATTATTAAAGTTATTTTTAACTAATTATTCAATTGTAAATACTTACTTTAAATAGTAAATTTGTCCATCGTTGGTTTTGGCCTGCTCCCAGCCAGGCGGTAAGGCACCTAATTGACTTTGTAATTGAATTGGGCTGACGACGTCGTACGATCTTTGCTTTTTATGAATTGTTGTCTGTGTGGCAGCTAAGGCAGCAACAGCGTCCGGTACTGCTCCTGGTACACCTGGTCCCATGCACGTATTGATGACATCTAAATCGATATTGTTGGCCGTGCTAGCGCTGGCAAAGTCGACACTATTCTCAGGATATGCTGGTCCTTGGTTGGTGTTGGTGTTGTTGGGGGCACTCGGCTCGTTGCGGGTGCGCACATTGTAGTTCTGCTGCAGGGAGGCCGGACTGCTGCGAGCACGAAAATGATGTATGGTCAGACGGCTGTGTGATGGCTGGTTCTGCTGTGTGAGAGATGGCTGCTGGATTTCTGGCTGGGCAGTCTTGTTGATATTGGTTTGGGAGCCATCGTATGTGGAATCGGCACTGTTGGCACGCGAGTGGAGCGGTGCCGGTGGATTGAAAAATGAATTGGGTAGCTTGCGCATACGAAATGGTAATTGCAGTGGAAGCTTCGCATCTCCTGGATTCAATACACTATCGAATAATGCTTGCAAATTATCATCAGAATCTTGATTTACTCGTACAACAAGATTCGTTGATATTTTCGTCGGTGATAGCATATCCTCATCGTCGATTTCCTTGTCGCTAATATTGCTTTTATTGCTTAAAGACATCGTTCCGATATATTTGTTTATGTACACAATACAGTTATAAAAAAAAACACCCAGCCACACAATGTCATCAATTTCATTTGTATATTAATTTTCCAAAACAAGCACTTAAGATCACTTCATCATTTTGTTCTTTTATTCTTATTTTTGTATTTGCAAACTTATGTCTATTAAATAGTAAAATTCCGTGTTACTATAAGACTTAAACAATATTTATATACACATATACTTGTATATTATACCATACCATTCCATACACTACAGAACTGCCAACATAACACAGCAAATTATATAAAGGGTATCATTAAACAGTTTGTCTTTAGAGAAATATCGATATTTTTAGCCGATATTTGTTGGCATTCTAAATAAAATGAATTTTCTCAGTATTTTTTATTCTTAAATTAACATTAAATTTGTTAGTATATAAGTAGTAATAATAACATATAATATAAATGAAAAATATCCGTCTATTCAGTTTTATGTTATTTATTTTCATAGTTTTGTCATCAACTATGAGAAGCAACTGGTGGCATATACCAGTACTTGATTTCGGGTGGTGGAAACACATTTTTATTTATTTACTTTTTCTCTAATATGTATTAATTCTTTTACGTTATTTTTGTAATCCATGAAAATAATTTAAAATAAATATATATTAACAATAAATATTTGGTTGCCATAGTAAATTAATTATATATGCAATGTAAAGGATAGTTTGTAAGAATAGAACACATATTTTCTTAATTGGGCTGACCAAAATGGAATCGCCATTTTGTAATTTTCTAATAAGACAGCACATTGTAGACGTTCTGTCTGTACCGTCTGAACTGGCAATAACATATGTATCTCTATTACGAACATAATACTAGCTAATTTAAATAATTTTGGTTTCTATATCTTATTCTATTTTCTTACACCTAATTTTTTAGTGCATCTCAAAAGTTTGGCACCATTCGCAAAATAATAAATACGGGTTATTTAATGAAATATTATCTAAAAAAATCTCACAAATTTAAATATAGCTTAAGTATTAAACATGTGTCAATGCTACAAATATGAATTTCCAATTAGCATTTTCCTTGCACTGAGCTAGTCTTTTCTTTATTTTGACTTACTCATATCGATATTTTTCACGCTCTCAAAAACATACACGCTTTCAATTTTTCTGGTTAGATACACCTATCGATGTGTGGGAAATGGAATGAGAGAGACATCGTCATATAAATGCATACGATATCAAGAATAACTACATACAGACATACATACATACATATGTACATACATACATGCTTATGTATGTATTGATGTTTCCTCTGCCTATGTTAGTTTTTGAGCTATGGGAAATTTACTTCGTACTGAAAACCTTACCCTCTGTACTCCCTATATTTAAATTAATTAATTAATTTGTTAAGCTTAGCTTTACTTGAATATTCTATAAAGTACTGCTTTGGTATTTCCACATGCAAATACTATACATACACACACACAGCGGCATACATATGTACATTGCACAAGTATAAGATGAATAAACATTAAATATCTTCAAGAATTCCCTATATGGGCACGCCAGATAAGAGAGATTTATTATTATTTTTTTGTTTTTAAATATCAGCTATTAACTGTCAAGATTTTTTTAGAATTTTCTGACTTGACTCGTACTTCTAATGAAGTTACACTTATCAACCTTTTTTTAATTTTTGAATTAGAGATCCTATATTCAAGTGTCTGTAATATTCATGTTTTTCCCGGTTTTCCAGTCTTTTAAGCTGATTTTAATATTCTTATTAATAGTCACATTTTGTAGTAGCTAATCAATAAATATACCATTCGTGGATTGGAATGTTGAGTTCCTCAAAATTATTAAAAATTTTGTTCTAAAAAAAAAAAACTTTCAGACGATTGAGCCCTCAATCTGTTATTTTTAAAGAAAGAGTTTTAAGAAAACAATAAAAATATATTAATTGAACTTATAAGACGAATAACTGTATAAGAAATTTCCTAAAAGCTAGAAACTTTATTAAAAAGTATTTTTTACATGCAAGTATGAAAATACATTTCACCACATATCATAAAATTAAATTATAATTTCGGACTATTCATTTTATTCTATTGCGATACAATGGGGCTCTTTTTATCTATATCCGCTATATTTGCATTGTTTTGAGGTCCAGAAGGGTTGCCAGGACTAGCTGGAATATTGCCTCCCCGCTCCATACTCCATGGATTTGAGCCAGATATTGGCGAATCGGCATGGCCAAAGCCCGTGTGATTATCATGCTCGACGGCATTGGTGCCGTCGTATTGGGTATTCTCCAAACGTGTAATGAGCCTTTCGTCCTCCTCGCCGAACTCACCGCCCATTAATGTCGGCTCGCCGACAACCATCACATCTTGCGAGGACAGGGAGAAGCTCGGGCCCGATGGCGATCTCTTTTGATTCGCTACGGGCGGTGTGCTCGTGTTGTTGGCACCTCCCGAATTGGATCCTTTTCTTTTGCGACGCTTATTAGGCGGTCTTTGGGGGTCCTTTTTGCCGGGCGGCGCCACCATGCGCTGCCATTTTTGAAATAAAGTCGTCTTTAGGCAATCCCGCGGACTCAGAGCATACGCCTTGTGGCGCGACATGAGCTCCTGCATCGGTTCCAGGATAACACACAAGCGAAGGTAGTTCAAGGTTGAATTTGTTATGCCAGCCCGAGTGATATTCTTGGTGATTTGATCCAATAACATGGGATCTGGCGGCAGCGAGGTGCCAATTACAGATCGTGGAATGAGTTCTCGATGGCCTTTGATGGTCATGTGCCATGATTTGATTCTCATGTAGTCATCGTACATAAATTCTAATATAAGTCTTGCGTCCGCACACACCTTTGTGAAAAATGGCTTGCCATGCTGGGTTATGATGGTGCACTGATCGCAATCCAGTGTTATGGATGTGTTGTGAAACGATTCCTTAGCATGCTTCAGTTGGAAATATAGATCCGAGACGCCGCCCTCAAAGATACTGCGAAAGAAGCGTGGCACCAATGTCCGGCCAATTGTATATCTTTTTGGACCATCCTCCAGACAGAATAATATTGTTAATCTGGCATCATCCTCGAAGAATTCGGTTGTAAACGAATCCCACCAACAATTGTCGCTGTCCTCATTGCGCTGCTGCAGGCGCTTGTTCAGCTCAAACACCCGATGCTCTGTGTGACTGAAGTATGAGTTGTGTCTCCTAAAGCCTTGATCGATTCGATCCATTTGCTGAGGTCCACCCATCATTGGATGATTGCCACCATGGCCAAATGGTGAGGCTGGTGGCATGGGATTGAATTGGCTTCCGACGCCAAAAACAGTCGGTGAAGAGAAATGGCCAGCCTGTCCGCTGTTGAAAGGTGTACCTGAGCTGGCTGGTCGGCTAAACTGACCCAAGCCGGAAGACGGCGATCCAAATGGTCCGCCAACTGGTCCATTGAAGTTGCCAGCCGTTGAGGATTGTGAATAATTTCCCTGTATATTTTGCGATGCAACACCCACAGGGCCTGGAGTCGATGAGCCTGACGGAGCTGGCGATGACGTGTATTGAGGAGTATTCGATCCGGGTTGATTAGTATTTTGAAATACTAAAGACTGATTGCCAGCAGGTGAGGATTGACCAGCTTGTGGATATGGATTGCCACTGGCCGAATATGGTAGCCCGCCTTGAGGAAATCCACTTTGATTGCTGGCGTCCGGATTTATTGATGAGGAATTCGATGAAGGCAACATTGCTGAGCCTTCTGTAACCCCCTTCCAGCTTCCTTCGTCAATATTTGATTGAGAAGTCATCGTATTTCCAGTATTTAAACCTCTACGATTCATTCCTACTTCAGTAGTTTTAATAACATTCGCTTAGGTCTGAAAACAATTAAATTTCGTTCACATTAATCACATTCATTAACTTGTATCACTTAATAACAAAAGTTTACTTTTCAATAGCATTTGGTAGTTTGTGACGATTTTTTTATTTGGAAACAATAAACTGTGTTGAAAAGATATTTGTTAATATTGGTTTCGAGAAACATTGAATTGAATTTAGAACTTGATTTCATATCAAGAATCAATAATAGTATTAAATGAACACTTTCAGTTAAACACTTGTGACTTACCTAAATAAAAAGAAATATATATTAAACTTTCAATTATGTATCTACTTTCCAAAGGGAATAATCGTTCAATTAGATAGAAATGTTATCGAGTTGATAAGCATATATCGAAATGAAATGCGTATGTAAATTATGCGTCAGAGTAACGTCACATTTTCAATTATCGAAAGCATAGCATTTTCATATATTTTCTCTACATATAAATAAATAAATTGGTCAATTTGACCAATAACCAGAACCAACGTATGGTTAGTTGTCTAACTTAAATAAATAAATTTAAATATACGAAATCATTATATAAAATATGTTTCATCAACAGTTCGTTTCACATAAAATGAGCTTCATGATATGCAGCAAATAATTTTTTAATTTAGGGATTTAAATTTCTAGCCTGTTGCAAAAAAAAATTAATCAATGTTAATAAAAAATTATTTTTATTTGTTAAAATAAAGTTGTTCAATTTATTGATACTTATAAAATTTTATTCAACAAATAACAAACACGTTCCCAATGAGATAACTAGGATATGCTACATATAAATAACATGCCCAGTGGAAAATAGTATAATGCTATCGATATATTTAAAATTAACCCTGAATCCTACAATCATAGACAATCAATCATATTCATTTTTACAAGTTGAATAGTATGGAACATATTTTATTAAAAACGTGTGATTTACATTCTCGTCATAAATTTTGGAGTTTATTGCCAATACTACAAAATATTACTATAAATTCTACAACAAGGAAATATACCCAATCAGACGGTCTAAATATTAACGTATAAATTCAGCATACAATATTTCGCAATCGTTCCGAGCAATTTCATGGTTCTTATATACATACATATGTACATACGTACATACCTTCAATAGGACAAACACAAAATGTGTGTAAATTAAACTGCTGGACATATGCATTGATAAGTAAATGGCAAATAATAAATTGAGATTGTGCTCAAAATTTCAAACTGAATTAAAGAAGATGGATTTTTGTAAACAAATACGCTTGGAAGTTGATGAATCAGAATCTGTGAATCTAAGAACAGTAATCAAACATATAAATTGCAATTGATTGTATGCTGCATATATTGCAAATGATTATAGCCATGAGCTCCCCAATTCATAAACAATATTGTTTCGCATCACCGCGACGTACGAGAACTACTTCAGAATCTGATAAGGGATTACTCAACAATTCTGAAGAAAGGAATGTGAATATATTGTTAGATGAGTTGCCGCCACAGCCACTCGCCGCAGCAATGTTTTCTTTTCAGTTGATGGCAGATGCTGTTAACAGAGCGCTGCAGCACTGCACAACATCACAGCCCAAAAATTCTACCATGACGCAGATTGAATTTGATTCGAGTAATGCCCCGTCATTTTGTTACTTTTTTATTGATATGCAACCACAATCACAATCTGAGAATGATTATAATTTTTCGGACTACAACATGAATTCTTATCAAAACTACACAAATCTTTCGGATAAACAACAACAAACAAGTAGCTGTCACCAAACATCAGAGGCGAGAGATTCGAAGCTTCAACGACAAAGAAGTCTCTCCGAATGTAGTGATGACAGTTTCATATGCTTCGAGGATGATAACAAAAGTATTGATTCGATGGCATTTGGTTGTACAGATTGTAATGGAACGGATAAAATGTCGGATGTCGATAATAGTCAAGAACATCGGAAGCGGGTAAGTTTGAAATTAATGAATCAAATTTGGAAATAGTAATAAAAATATTTTTTATAATTTTAGGTACGCTTTGATCTAAAACCAAAGGTTCATGTTATGCACACTTGGGACTACGCTTATCGGGCGGCTCGAAAAGGTGGCTGGCAACAGATTGCTCTCGATCGTGAAAGATTTCAGCAGAGAATAAAACGCATCGCCCCTATTCTAAACATTATTCTAACCTCTAACCATCGAGATAAAATTTATAAAGATCGGTTTTTAATTATAAAATAGTGATAGTTTCGTTATAATAATAAATTCTTAATTCCTGTATATAATCTTCTGTTCATTAAAAAGAAATCTATGTAGATAAGTCATAATGACACTGCATAATTTTAAAAATTGTAAATTAACTTTGTTGTTGCAATTGTTAAAAAAGAAATATTTTGTTTTTATATTAAACTTGTGAAGATTAACTGGAAATGATTCTGCTTTTCGAGCTTTTTGTTATACTTTTACATAAATAGGTTAGAGTATTATTTTTGTACACGCTCCAAAGTCGTAGACTAATGTTTAAAAATAGAATTAGGGGGTGGTGTTTTAAGAAACTATAATTTTAAAATAAAAACATTTAAAAAATGTATAGTCTTTATTATCTTCAATTTGTGTTCCGAAGACTTGCATGATCGATTCTTATCGATTTCATAGAAATTGGATTGAAAGGATTGCGACAATCATTTGACACAATCTCTGTTTAGCAGTGAATTCAATATTTTAGATACATATATATATATATATAATTTAAAAGCCCTCTAGCTTGTGTAGTTGTCGATATTTTTCGTATCTTTTCAAGTTAAATTTAAAATAAAAACGAGTAAGAATGCGAGTAATACTGAATACCAAACAAAAATAATCCGTGCTTGATAATCTTATCTGGATTTTCTTTGCGCGTCTGGCTGGTGGATGACGGATTGGTGGCGATTTTGTCAGAAAAATAATATTATGATACAGCAATAATGCAGCATCCAGTTCCGCTCGAGCTCTAATATCTTTACAGAAAGCAATGATTAAAATAAAATATGAATGGGGAGACTTTTTACAGTCAAGTTAGCTGGATGAGTCATTGCAAGTGTTTCTAGAATGAACAGTCGACAAGAGCAAAGTATTGTACAATGTCTTCTTGCTGATCATGCACATAACAATAGTTTGATACATTTGATATATATGCAGCTATTTACAATTTATTTTAATTTATGAACTTTAAAAAATATATATATCCATTGTTACGCTTAATGTTCATTCATAAATTAGAGATATGATTTCTAAGGTTTGAACGTCAGTTTTTACATGCCAAAATTTAAAGTAAAAATTGTGTGAATTTTTGTCTGATTTGTATTTACATTTTATATTTATTTTATTCATTTATTATAAAAAAAAATTACAAAAACATCGTGTAAAAAAATAAAATGTGACATGTGGAAACAAAATATAAATTAAATTAATTTTTTGTGCTAATCGATAATCGATTCAACAAAACGTGCTTTGTTCATTTTTGTTTCACCCCTTGGAACCTTTAATTGGTTCAGCTCTCAGTTCATTCTGGTTCATTCTGGTCCTTACTTTTACCCTTGAACTTTGCCGCGGTTGTTATTAAGAAGTAAATTCTTAATGAAAGAAGGTTGATTTAAAAATATTAAAGTATAACAATAACACAATGGCACCCAACGTATCGATACCTGTGGAGCGCTACGAGCCCAGTACAGCTGGTGTGAATGCTATTCTATTGGGCCCACCAGGCTCTGGAAAAGGGACACAGGTGGGTTGTAGACACATATTTATGTATGTATATGTATATTGTTATGTAATGTATGTATGCTAGCGCTCGAATACCATCTGTGCACACTTCAATAAATTAAATTCATTTAACTAGTGTTTGTGTGTGTATGCAACAGGTTGTATAGAAGAAAGCAGCTTCGACCTTATTTAGTTTACATATACATATTAACTATGTATATGTATGTGTGTAAGTTGGCCGGCAGTCTACACGTTTGTCATCGAGAACACTTTGCAACATATAAATATATGTATGTGTAGGTGTGCGTGTATTTGTATGTAGGTTTCTATGATAAGGCTGCAAGCTTATTTCTTTTTTGGGTTCATTGAGGGCACCTAATCACTAAAATAGTTTTTATGTTCAACTTTCTATTTCATTAAAGTATCTTAAAATTGAATTTTTAATTAATTAATAAATTTACTCATGCCTTTGACTTTTTATTCAATTTATCTAATCTGAATGCCTCAATTTTTAAATGAATATTTTAATAAAGGGCTTTAAAAAGCAATAATATAATGATCTTATCGCATTTAAACAGTTGCGACACCAAATTTAATTTATTATGTAGCAAATTATGTCCTATGTCCTATATTAATAATTTTGACTGGAAATTTTAATTATTAAATTATTCTGTATTTAAAAGATGTGATGCAGAATTAATTTAAAAGTTTTCTATATATATAAATTGTACATTTAATAAAATTCATGTTTTATGTAATAATATTTAAATAAATAAAGGTGTTTATATAAAAGTATATATAAGTTTTATATTTAATAAAATAAATTTAAAAATTTTATATAAATAAAAGTTGTTTATATAAAAAGTTATTTTTTATATAATATATGTTTAATATATACATTTTATAATATTTATTATAGTAAAATATACAGCTGTGTTTAATACATACATTTTATAATATTTATTATATTAAAATATACAGCTGTGTTTAATACATCTAGAGTTTGTCCAGTTCTTAGAATTTCTGCACAATTTTAGCTTTACTAGAAATATAAAACATTTGTAATAGAACCATCTTTTACTCAAAATTCCTAGGCATTCGTGATATTTGCCTGAGCACATTTTTAATGCATGCAGGAAATAATATTTTATCTTTTGTGCATTCAAAAAACTTTAATACCAAATTTAAATTCTAAGATTATCAAAGTCTTATCATACTCACTGACGTTATTTAAAGAGTTTTAAGTCATGAAAAGCAAAAGTTTTGCCAAGAGCTTAACTTATCATAATATTTTCAATTATTTCTTAATTCTAATTTGAAATTGTTTTATTGATATCAAAAATCTAACATATTTATTTCTCTTCTTTCAGGCACCTTTGTTAAAGGAGAAGTTTTGTGTCTGCCATCTGTCAACTGGCGATATGTTGCGCGCAGAGATCGCATCGGGGTCGAAACTTGGCGCCGAGCTGAAAAAAGTAATGGATGAGGGAAAACTGGTATCAGATGATCTAGTTGTGGATATGATTGACTCTAACTTGGATAAACCAGAATGTAAAAATGGATTTCTTCTCGATGGATTTCCAAGGACTGTTGTACAAGCTCAAAAGGTACGCTTCTTATTTCGCATAAAATAAAAAGTTTTTAATCAAATATAATTTATTTCTTACTAGCTTGATTCGTTGCTGGACAAAAGAAAGACAAGCCTGGATGCTGTCATTGAGTTTGCTATAGATGACAATTTATTGGTAAGGAGAATAACTGGACGTTTGATTCATCAAGCTAGTGGTAGATCATATCATGAAGAATTTGCCCCTCCTAAAGTTGCGATGAAGGATGATGTAAGTTAATAGGAGTTTCATTAACTATCCGAGTTAAATAACATTTCGTTTTCTTAATATTCCACAATAGATTACTGGAGAGCCGCTAATGAGGCGCAGTGACGATAATGCCGAAGCACTGAAAAAACGATTGGAGGCGTATCATAAGCAAACCAAACCATTGGTTGACTATTATGGATTGAGGGGATTGCATTTTAAGGTTGATGCTGCCAAGAAAGCCAGTGATGTCTTTTCGACAATTGACTCGATATTCCAACGAAATGTTTCCAAAAAAGTTCAATTATAACAGCCTTTAATGACAAGATTAATCAATGTTTGTTGCTTCATTCTGAAAATAAAACAATAGTTAAATTCAATAGTCACTTGTTAAGAAAGTATATTATATTATTTGTGGCGCTGTAAATTTCTTTGTATAATTTTACAAAAATAAATACGGGTTAATAACATAATAGTATGATTATATCAGCTCTATGTTTGATAACCTGGCTGTGACGAAATGTCATAAGGTATTTAAAGTTCTTTATTAGATAAATGAATTGGCCTTTGGACTTTGACCTTCAAAAAATTTTTACATGCATACACATGAATGCTTCTTGTAGCCTAGCATTGGAAATTCGCTTATCATCCGATATTTATGAACGTAATAATTCAATAAATCGATATAAAAGTAATGGAAGGTCATATTGGTCGGATATATATATATGTACATATATTTCAAATGCAGTCATTAGAATACGAGGCTATAGAATAAAGTATACGATGCTTTCGTCAAAAGCATAAAGGTCGTTTTATTTATGTTTTCTGTCATCTTAAGGGGAAAAAATGGATTGTGCGCTTTACATAAAAAATTTAAATGGGCTCGTAGCTCGTTTTTTGTTATCGGTATATTAGTATATCGGTATATATTATTATATTACCAGTCATATAAAGTAATTTATATAAGATGTTGAAGTAAATGCAAACTAGTGGAAACTAGCTCACTGTCACTGTATGCAAATATCGATAGCAAATGTTTCGATAAATAAATAGAGAAGAATCATATCTAATTCAAACAGATATGTTTAAGCTAAGCAAAAATGTGTGATTTAAATGCTTTATGGTTGGATGTATTGAAAATATTCCCAATTCTGGGTGGAGAGGTAATTGATGTTGTTTATTTACAGTTTTCAGTGCTTCAATTAAGTTTATATTTGCAGATTACTTCCCCGCCGGAGACAGTTGCAGATGAAGTATTTGAGAATGTTTACCGGCATCTTGAAAGCTTGGGAACTATTACAACATTAACATCCATTTTAAGTTTGGAAATTGAATCTGCGATTCGTAATATACTTGTGCCCAAATTTTGGAAACACTTTACACCTACTGAAAACGAAACCCCTAAAGTCAAATTGGACATAGCTGTGAATACAGCAGCGTTTTCAGATCCAAATGCTTTATTCTTCACATTCATCTATGCAATTGATGAGCTATATAATAGCTATGAATGCCTAGAACTGATAAAACCTCGGCTGCTCCATCTAAATAAGAAGCCACTATCGGCGTCAACTTTGGAAAACACCCAAAAGACGCTGCATAATGCATTGTTGGCGCAGCTGCCGCCATCGTTCAATAATTTTGTGGGCGATTTTTACAGCATTCATTTTCGGCTATTTACCAAGGATTTAACTTTATCCGTGAATGCGCTTGGTATGTGAAATGTTTTATATGCTATAGAATATGATATACTTAGTATATTATTATATATTATCCAATTTGCTATCGTTAAAAGTTACTTTACTTATAAATTATATCTTTCTTTCAGATTCGGAAGTATTTACTGATTTACCTTGTGCTGGCTGCAATTTCGATCTCGATCAATGCTGCTGCCAGAAGCTAACTGAAATGGTGACTGCAACAAATGTGAAGCTGTTGAAGATGGGCTTGATTGATCGCTTGGCTGGCAGCGCTTTGACAGCGTTGATCAAGTTGAAGATCAAGGAACATATCAACGATACCTGCGTTGGCATATTCGATAGAAGTCATCTAAAGCAACTTGAAACGGTAAAAAGAAAGTCGTAATTATTAAATATTTAACACCACAGAGCTGGAATGTAGGGCAAACTAAAGTTAGTCAGTGGAGGGTTCCCTCGTCTTTAAGTTTTTATACTCTGTAAATTGATATAAGTATTGATACGACTAACCAATGCTATGATTATATATTAACATATTATATTTCCTTATTTTCTTTTAGTGGATTAACGACGTTGTTATGACATGGTTAACTAGCATATTCACAGAATGGAAATCAAAAGATGATATATCTCAGGAAAATATTCCCACATCGGTTCAATCGTTTAAAGTGAAACTCACGTATTTTATGTATGAAACATTTGCGCAAAATGTTATTAGTCAATTCTTTAGCATAATCATAGGTAAACTTGATAATCATCTAATCTGCTTATACTTTGATTATATATATTAAACTAATTAATTTCGAATGCTTTCAGATTATCCCGATTCTTCGCCTGCCATAGATGATCTAAAGATATGTATGGAGAAAATTGATATGCGTGTCTATCTAACTGAATCACTGAGAAGTTCTTTAGAGGCAAGAATTCTACATCCCGGTGTGAATACCATGGATATATTGACTGGCTACGTTGCTGCAATCAAAGCCATACGTCATCTAGATAACACTGGCGTGATATTAGAAATAGTCACAGCTCCCATTAAAGATTATTTACGAAAGCGCAACGATACGGTTAGACGAGTTGTCACTGGCCTAACTGAAGAGGGGCCAACGGATCTCTCTGAAGAATTAGCTAAAGGAGAATTCATAAAATATGGCAAAGATGCTGGAAATAATGAATATAGCAATTGGGAAAATTGGGAGCCGGATCCATTCGGAATTGATCCCAATGTCTTGGAGTTAAACAACTCGAAAGTAATTCGGTCTGCAGATATTATATCCATGGTAGTCGATATTTATGGCAGTAAAGAACTATTTATGGTTGAATATCGCAATTTGATGGCTGATCGTTTACTATCACAACTCGATTTTAATTCCGAAAAAGAAATTCGTAATCTAGAATTGCTTAAAATCAGATTTGGGGAATCCCTACTACATAGCTGTGAAGTAATGCTGAAAGATGTTACGGACTCAAAGCGCATCAATGCGCATATTCATGGCGATGAGAATTCTGATGAAAGTAAGTAACTAAATTCTTAAAATTTAATAAAAATTAAATACCTTTTTTAATATACATATTTTTTTCTTTAGGTCCATTGTTTGATATATCCTCGCTTATAATATCGGCTCAATTTTGGCCGTCTTTCAACAAGGAGAGTTTGCAGTTGCCAGTTGAGCTAGAGAATGAATTTAAAAAGTTCACAAAAGCCTATGAGTCTTATAAGGGAAATCGCACTCTCAATTGGCGCACGGTGACTGGAAGAGTCAATATTGTCATTGAAATCGGAGATAGAGTCTTGGAGATGACGGTGCCACCAACGCAAGCTGTAATTATTTACCATTTTCAACATAAAAGTAAGAATTCTATTTCACTTATAGCAATTAGAGCTCTTACCAATAACTTGTATATCTATAGATGAATGGAGCTTGGAAGACCTAAGCAGCCTTATAAAGGTGCCCCCATCGGCGCTTAGGCGACGCATAAGTTTTTGGCAAAATCATGGCCTAATCGCAGAAATAGAACCGGGTGTTTTTGGGCTTTTGGAGAAAGAAACTGAAAAAACACAATTCGAAGACGTCAACATTACAGATGCGGACGAGGAGGATTTAGAATCAGCCATGGCTTCGGCCAGTGATCAAAGGGAAGAGGAACTTCAAGTAAGTGTAATTTGACTTATAATTAAACATTCATTAACTATATTAATTAATTTCTTTCTAGGTTTTCTGGTCTTATATTGTTGGCATGCTTACAAATTTGGATTGTATGCCGATAGATCGTATTCATCAAATGCTGAAGCTGTTTGCTTCGCACAGCGGAGGAGTTGAATTTACCCAAGA
This sequence comes from Drosophila hamatofila, assembly GCA_035045345.1. Classification (NCBI taxonomy): domain Eukaryota; kingdom Metazoa; phylum Arthropoda; class Insecta; order Diptera; family Drosophilidae; genus Drosophila; species Drosophila hamatofila. Next base: position 3,383,157 of record JAWNPA010000012.1, read on the forward strand.
TGAGCTAAAACATTTTCTGCAAAGAAAAGTCCGCGAGCACAAACTTTTGTTTTCTGGTGGCGTTTATCAGTTGGCTAAATAAAATATATTTGTTTACTGTTTATTTATTTGTATCTATTTTTTTTTTATATAACCGGACTAACCATACAAGGACTTGGCTGAGAGATGATTAGAAGCGAAATAAATAAATTCTATATTCAAGAATTGAGATGTCTTTTTACTAGACTCTCCCAATGGAAGACTTAAAGGTGAATTAGTTATTGATTACACCCAAGAGCAAAACGTCTAGTAAGAATATAGCAGAAGGACAAGTCTATATTATAAATTGCATACATTTCAAACATCCAGGGTTTTAATAAAAACATAATACATACTACAACTTACATATAGGTCATTACAGTTAAGAGACTTAAGCACAAAAAAGACAACAGAAATGAAGTATTTCTATGCATTTATTACACAGTTTCTACAAATTCATCAGTACGCATAATATTATAATGTGATTTTACAAGATGTGTTTTATTAGGATTTCTGTTAGCATTTGTTTTATGAGTTTCAAAGCTGGAAACCTATTATATGTTTATTTTTTTATTATTATTTTGTTTTTTTTTAAATAAATTTCATTAGAACTACTATTTAATTAGATCCATTTGACGATTTTGTAGAACAGTTCCCGCCCAAAATGTACATTGATTTGTTTGCGTCCCGTTCACTACCATAGATTTTTCCAGCTTTCTTAGCCATCGATCCTAAAAGATCTTGTGACATTTTATGGGCAGATCTTAATGACAACGCCCATTCCTTCAAACCAATTTCATCCTATAAACAAACATATTTTTAATAAATAAATATTCGATCAAATCTGTTAGGCAATATAAATACTTACCGAATTTGTCAAAATAATTCGGCCATCTCGGCTGCCATCATTGACACGAATTTGAATACATTGTTCATTTTTATAGTGAACAAAATCGGATGAAACATCCTCCACTTGGTCCAAAAAAATAAGTTCTGGTTTGTTATTACCACTCTCGGAGTACAGCTCCAAGCTGAGGCAAATAAAAAGTATATATATTAACAAAATAGTAAATAAATTACAATTATAATACCCTACCGATTTGGATATAGCTTGGCATATTTGGTTTGCCATAATGATGCAAATGATCCGCCTAATTTTTTAATATAACCATGCAATATGCAATCCGATTCTTTTTCATCTGCATCGAAATGTTGTTTTTGTTTAGACTTCTTCTTTTGCTCTATTTTGTCAGTTTCCGTGTTTATTGTTTCGAATACAGTCTCAGCTACTTCCTGTTGCCATCTAAAAAAAAAAATTAAACAATGTTTATAAATTAGAATATTATATATTAAATTGCAATACGTTTGTATAGTAAAGATTTTCTAGTCTCCTGGCTTATGTTCTATTGACAATTGCTCACCTTTCGGATATAGTTAATGAGAAATGCTTATAGAGATCCTGATCATTGTCATTTAACTTAATACCTTTCGTATCTTCTTCGTCGAAAGAGCCAATATCAAAGGCATCGGCCGCATTCACCTCACCTCGAGGCGGTACCAAAGGTGGAGTGTATTTTTGGATATAAACCTGATGCCAGTCAATGCCAGAAAAGAAATTATGCATTTTGACCTCATCGGCACTAAAATGAAAAAGAATGAAAGCATTTTAATATTACAAAATTTTAATTGTCTTGAAGGTTTACCCATTTCCCATGCAGCCGAGACGCTTTGGCACATCTCTTTGAAGAAGCATATCCAACAAATTTCTTAATTCTGCTGAAAATGAGTCCGGAAGCTCAACATTCTGTTGAAAGAAAAGACTTTAGTACTTACAAATTGTATCAATTGAAATTTCTTACCATGGTTAATGTCATTCTATCGATTTCATGTTTATCTTTTGTTTTGTGTTGTCGAAATGGCGAATGTCCTTTTAGCAGCTTGTATAGCATGCAACCAAAGCTAAACCAGTCTGCGCATGAGTCGTAGGATGTTCCTTTCGATAATACTTCTGGTGACATATATCCGTGGGTGCCCACTGAAGCGTGGGGTTTCTTTTTGGAATAATCGCATGCTAAACCTAAATCCGATATTCGAATGTGACCATTTTCATCCAGCAAAATATTAGCAGGCTTCAAGTCGCGATACACAATGCAGCGCTTATGCATATGCTCCAAGCCCAAAATAACCTAAAGAATATAATATTAATAACAATGCATATTTATTCATACTCTTTTACTATTACCTCGGCTGCATAGAATTTCATTTCATCTTCACTGAATACTCCATGCTGTGATAGGTGGTAATGCAAGTCGCCGCCATTCATTAAATCTAATATAAAACATAATTTATCCGGGGTGTGAAATGCATACGTCATGCACACAATGAAAGGGCAATCAATCTATATTAAGTAAATTCAATTGATATTAGTAAGAATATATTATATATCATACTCTTCCAACTTACTCCTGTACTAACTGCTTGTAGCATATTGCGCTCGTTCAACGCCAACATTTCGCCTTGTTTCATTTTAATCCGCTTCTTGTCTAAACACTTCATTGCGTACATTTTGCCAGTATCGGCTTTTCGACATCCATAGACCTCGCCAAAGCCACCTCGACCAATTATTCTATGTACGCTAAAGTCATTCATTGATAACTGAAAGTAATTATGAATTGTTTTTAATTATGTTTTATTATATTGCAATAAAATAGTGGTTTACTTACTTGTATATTTAGCTCCAGGTTTTTCCATTGGCAAAATCGTGTAAATTTGTCACTGTACAAATATCAAAATGGTATTATATATAGGGCATATTTTGTATACAATCAAATTTATATAAATACATTAATGATTTGTGAGAGAGCAATCCAAACATATTTAATTTGAAATTTACAAGCATAGAAAGTGAGTTTGCTGTTTCTTTCCAAGTCTTTTTATATTATAGTATGATAGAACGTCATAGTACTATGCTTCTTTAACAAATTTTGCACATTAACAGAACTTGCTCAATTTCAGTGATTTTGTTGCTATCAATTTACTAAATAATAGGTATTCTATTAACTTTTATTATTATTTATTTTTCATAAATTTATACCGATTAACAACGCTTACCTTTCTAGAAATTTTTTGAAAGGTCTGCCTTTGAGCTGACCAAAGATTTCTTCCATGTAAGGCTGCAAAGAAAAATAATTTAAAATATTTAAAATTTTAAACTTGTCAAGTCCAAGTTTTATGTAAAAGAAAAAATATCAAAGAATTTCAACTATACCACAGGGAATAATAATAATCTGACATTCTTAAATCCTAATTTAATGGAATTTTACAATTCAATGAATTTTCAATTAAACAAATTATAGAAACATAACAACATAAATTTTATATAAAAATATATAGGTTTTTATGCCTGCAAGTTACGACGTTGTATGACGTCAAAAAATATAATGTAAAGTATTTTCTTTATCAGTCAACTGGGATTAGTTTTCTAATAATTATTTGTTATTGCTGATCGTTGGATGTTTTGATTTAAGGTTTTTATGTTTCACTCCAATATGTTTATATGGTGCTGGTACATCAATAAACTTCTTTATAAATGCATAAAAGTTGCGCTTGAACTGCAATTAGGGACTTTGGGAAATTGCTGAAAAGTTTATAGAGGTCATACGGACAGACGTATATGTCTAGATCAACTCAATTCTTTATCAGGAATTTGTATACTTTAAGAGGTCTACCAGGTCTTCTATCTGTTACAAACATTTGCATTAAACAAATATACCCTGAATTTCTATTAAAAATGACTAAAATTTAATTCTTTTAAAAATTTCTTTTACATACAGAAAATTTTCAATGAAAACATACTTCAAATAAATTCACAGGAACTTCATTTTTCAATAAATACTTTTGGACATTTGCAACGGCATCTTTGGAGTATTCCTATAAGAAATATAAGAGAAAACATGTAATTTCAGTCCATAACACATCTAGAATACTTACATAAGTGTGTGACAGCATTTCTTCCATTATAAAATTATCATAAATTTCTCTGGCCAGCTTTTTTCGCTCGTCGAAACATTCTGTTTTCTCGAAATTTTTAATCTTAAAAGTATTTCAAAATGTTACTTTTAATTATTGCATATAAATTTACAGCTCTTTAATAGTAATACCTGCTCATAGAACTTCAACTGTTGAATTGGTTCTTCAGAATCATTCTCACAGAAATCCTTAAACAACAAGTATCCTAAGACGATTTACAATAATAATTGATTATTATCGGTTAGATTGTGATATCTTAATATATTATAAGTACCTATAATCTGATTAAAAATGTTGTGAAAGTTGAGTTCATTTTCCTTTTCAAGGTATTTGTACATAACGCTTCTAACGCTGTAAAGAAGATTTTATACAGTTTAAGTACAGCGCTATGTAAAAATGAAGATGTTATAGAGGATATTTTTGATAATTGAAGGATACACTCAAATAGATAGTTGGGTATATATAATATATTTATAAAATCTTTGTGCATTCTCACTTATTCACTTATTTCTTATTGATTTGCTCAATTCAAAGTCTTTCTATTGTTAGAGGAAGTTTTCCATTTCCCTAACGTTTCACTATATTTATAATTTATGTATTTTAGTCTAATATTTTTTTACCGGCTAATTGACATCAATTCTCAATCAATGTTTATTCTTTTTATCTTTGTACGCTTGACTAACGATTTGTATTTGAAATAGTAAATAGCAATGATTCCGTATTACCCAATCGTGTTTTCAGCCTCGCACGGCTAATTTTCAAAGAAAACTTGTACATTTTATGGTCGGTTTGATCTAGAAATTTAAATTACTTTAGCCATATCAATAAATTTATGATACAAAGTGTTTATAACTGTATAAAGAGAATTCACGTCTTCGCTACTACTTTTTTTTTTGATGTTGTCTACAAATCTTTTCTATAATCCTTAATAATTTTACTCATATATCATTCCCTTAACTATAGAATTGTAATAGTGTATCGATATAAAAATTAAGTAATATAAAATAATTTTAAATAGTTCAAAGCTAAGAAGCCACTACTTGACCATGTGATGATAGACTTGCTTAAATAAACTTTGATCTAATGTTATTGGGTTAAATGTGGATTTCTTGAACATTTATTTTCTCTTAAAGATCTTTGAACGCTTTATAAAATACCCAAAAATTAGTAGTGGCGAAATAGAGCAATAAAAGCTATATTTATCAAAGTAAATTTTCCTTCCTCTATTCTGAACTATATACAGGGTATACTGTAATCGGGCATCCTTGACAAATACTAGGCTTTATAAGGAAATTCCATTTTTTAACATATTTCATTACTGGAAATCTAGTATTTTCATCAGTTTCTAATTAATAACTTAACTTAAATTAAGACTAACCTTTAATAGTTTTTATATAACTAATACTAATATACTAATACAGAAAGGTGTATGCATATGAAATGAAAAATGAAAAAAAAAAAAAAACAATTAATTACATCTACATCTGTTCAATATAGATCATTTCGATAACAGATCCGCATCCCAGCTTCCAGCCGACGAGCTCCTCATTTAGTAATAATTGTAGACTTTTGGGGAAAGTAAATGAAAGTGTATATCGATACAAAATGCATTTATTTTCGTATTCATTCGTGTTCTAGTAATATCCTGTCTGTATGACTTTGCGAAAACTAAAAAAATATCAAAAAGTGGGAACAAAAATATCATATTTAAATAAAGAAACAAAAAAGAAGCAACATGATAAATTAACTACGAATCTACAACTTTTATAATCTATTCATGGGTAATTTTGTATTTATTATTAGGGTAAATGCTGACATTTGTTGTAGTAATAACATTCAAACAAGCATCAACAGTTAACATAAATAAGAATAACATAAATACAAAAGTTAAGCAACTGTTAACTTTTTCTGCTGTGTAGTTCATAAAAAGGATGACATCGAGTTTAACATAAATTAAAAATATTATGCGACTGTTAAATTCTTCTTCTGTTCTGTAGTTCAAAGATATGATTGGCTTTGAGTTTAACATAAATTAAAAATGGAATGCGACTGTTAGCTTTTTCTTCTCTATAGTTCATAGAAAGGATGACTTTGCATTTGAGTCGATATTAAATCCACTTCTACATATAGATTTCTCATTTCTAGGCTTTTATAGCTTGCGGTTTTCACATTGTTCATAATTTTAATAATATTGATTAGCTCAAACAGTAAATTCATATTTTTTTGTTATTCTCATTGTCACCAGTTTTTACCCGTATTATTTATTTATTTCTATGATTCGATATATCACACCGCATTTACTTTTTTACTTTAAATAATAGGCGTAGCACATATTCAATTAACTATTTTTAAAACTTAACCAACTGAATTATGAATGTGAATGACCTATTAATAAGCATTTATGACATTTGTTGTAGAGGTTTACACAACCTTAGCAAAAAGTCTATTGTAAAATTTCCTGGCTTTACCTCTGCATTCCACATAAAGTAAAAGCTTTCGTAATAGCTTAGTCAATCAAGCGCTTTTGTGTTATATACGAATTCTCCCCAGTTATCAATTTAGCTGTTTATTTATCTAAATTTATACATTCATATGTTTTGCAGCTTTAACATAGGAAATAATTCGACCGAGTTCGGACTTTAATCATTTGCTGTTAAATTATTTATAATAGTCGCTTAGTAGATTACACTTAATGCATATAGGTATTACTGAATAGATAAGCTGACCATGATGAATATGAATCACTAGCAAAAGTTTCCAGCAAAATAGTTCACTTCAGAAAGGGAAAAACAAATTGAAGGGGTTCTAACTAAAGGAAAATAGAACATTACAAGATGATTATCAATTATCATTAGTAAATGATTTCCCTTTAATTAGCATTAGAAGATGATTATCAATTATTATTAGTAAATGGTTTCCCTTTAATTGTTATGGCAATTAAATACGTTCCGTGTTATTATAGGGCGTAATAATAAGACCCCCATGGAGTTTTAGTCGGATCTATAGAATCTATATACATTATAACATCAGCGTAGGCAGTAAAAATCGCAAATTAAACGAATCCCCAATGAAAAGTATTTTTCGATATGCTATAGATATACACAGAAGTTCAGTAAACTCATTATGAATGGAATGGAGAAACCGGAAGTTAATAAAAATGTTTAATAGTTCCCAGAGACAATATATTTATCAAAGCAAAATTATAAATAAAGAGGATTGAGATGTCGCCTGGACTCAGGGTCTACTAAATGGCTAGTACACCTACCAGGACAGCAGTCTCTATAGGACAAACTAAAATAGCATAGCTCAGATCTTAAATGCAATTTCTCCTATAGATTTCGAATAAAAAACAATTTGTTATTATTTCCATTTTTGCATTTGCATATCTAACTCAAATTATGACTACAATGCTTAATAAAATTATTTAAAATACAATTTTCGAATACATAAAAGTAAATAAATTGAATAATATCTATATATAGAATGTTTTTTCTTTTCTTATATGTATGCACATTTTTTTGTTTTGGTCTACTGCTATATACGTCTACTTATACAATTATATTTCGTGGCAAGACTATTGATTGAGTTCATTTAAAAAAAAATCAAATCATTTCAAATGTGTATATACAATTTGAAAACATACAAATGTACACATTTACACATAAACATATGTAAACAAAATAGCCCTTTTATGTATACTCATGTGTGTGTATCTACATACATGTATATATACATGCATATACATATATATGTATATATAAAACTTTTTGTAGGTCTATATGCTGATTGGATTAGTATTAATTTTAATTTTCTAATCTTTTAGTGGGCATACTAATATTTCTAATTATGTTTACTCAAATTGGTATGTACATATTTACACACATTGACACATTTATCACACACACATACACACAGGCATACATACGTACACACACTTCCACACTTATTGACATACATATGTATCCCTATTTGAATAAATTCATTAAAGTGAATACCTGGGATCTGGTAGAATCAACTTTTTACTGGCTCTTGCTGCTGGCGTGCATTTTGATTTTTCCATTGCCATCAAATAGCTGACATCAGCTAAAACAGCCTCTAAATCTGCCATTTCAGTAGTTTTGTACAATATGTGTTGTGTTTACGTTTTTAGCACGTTTGGTTTAATAAATTGATGAACTTTATGGCACAAATATGAGTTTTTCAATATTGCAAGCACCAAGGATATATATGTATATCACTTAATATTTCATTGTTATTGCGCAAATGATTGTTAGCAAATTAAATTAAATTTAGCTGTCCCGAGCTTAATAATATATATCTTGTTTTGAACACGACTTTGCAAATGCCGTTTACTCATGCGTATACAGTAAAAGTATTTTAGCGTATTCGTTACTCGCAGTGAGTAGTTTAGAAAAATAATTTGTGGGCTTGTATCAGTTACAATAATTTAAAAATCATGTATCTAGCAATAATTAAACTTTAGCAGTATTTTTGTAACATATCACATCATATTTAACATCAAGTCAAATAAATTTCTTTGTATTTTTTTTTAAAACAATTTTATTGTTAATTATCTTGTTAAGCTTAGCTAATTACATGAAGCATAATTTGCTTAGGCAATAATGTTATTCCCTTCTTAATTTAATATACTTTAACTATTGAGGATATTGGAATGTCGCATGCTGTTTCATTTTTGCATTTTGACGATAGATTGAATATTGAAGTGGCCACTAAAAATTAGAATTTTGCTTAATTCACCTATTTTAATCAATTTTTTTGTTTGGCTTTTATAGGCTTTAAAAAGCCAATAGTTAATCAATTATAGTAACTGCCACAGAACTTATTAGCTAAATTTTGGAATTATTATATATTTTAAAATTCCAAAATGTTTTTAAATAAAGAAATATTTTAATATTAATAAAAGAATTAACAAATATTTTCATTTAAAATTTATTCGTTATGTATTAAAATTTTATTTTTTAATGTAACGAGTAAATACTTTCGACAAACGAAGTTGCGATGTAATCAGACGTTCAAGAACTGGTTCATCTTCTCAAAAGAATCAGTCGTGCAATGTTTTTATTCTCATAAACAGTAAACTTCGTTGCGGCACAAGTTTAAATAAAAGGAATACAAATATGGATCGTAATAAAACAAATGCTCCAAATAGGGGTCAAAAGAAAGTATTATTAGGTGCCGAACTCTTTGCTCTCGGTACCAAAAGTGGCCGCGATGATTCTAAAGCCAAAATATTACCAATAAAAGGCATGCCGGGCTCTAGCGGCAGCTCGACTGACAGAAAAAGAGAAGCTTCATCGAGTCTTAGCAGTCATCCCAGTAAAAGATTTCGAGTTAGTCTTAAAGACGGATGCCCCGACCTGACAACCACAGCGGGAATTCCACACTACGAAATATGGGAACAAATCGCCGAGGACTGTGATTTATCTAATGCCATAGAAACCATATACGCAGCAATTGAGCAAAACGATAATGAGCTCGTGGTGCGAATTATTTGTGGAATCATCAGGCATGCCACATCGAGAGATGCAGCTAGATCCAAAGTGGACAACGTAGCATACTTAACCTTATTCTACCTGGCAAAGGTTCATCCACAGTTTTTCAATAACGATGTCATTGCCTATGCTCTCTTGTCATTTTTACGTCGTGAGACTAATGTCAAAATGCGCTATAATATTAATCTTCACGTCCTCTTTGCAAATCTACTTGCTAGAGGATTTTCCGATATATCCCAGTGGCCAGAAGTACTGCTGCGCACTTACGTGGATGATGCTGTTAATGAGCGCTTTTGGGCAGACAACGATTACTGCGCGCCTTTAGTTAAAAATATTTGTGCCGCCTTCAAGACACGAACTCCACACTTGAGTCTGCTGCGCTGGGACGTGAATACGACCGTAACAAGCGGACAATCCCATCGAGAGAATTTCACTGTAGATGACGATTCGGGTGACAACTCGACCCAGAGTCTGGATGCCAGCCCATACTTGGAAGCAGATCAAGCAGCCGATGCCATTTGTTCAGTAAAGTCCAGATTTGCTGACAGTCTTGTGCAGAAATTGGTGAGCGATGCTATTAGGGATCAGCTGAATAAGCGCCAGCAACAGGATAATTATACAAGGAACTTTTTGAAATTCCTGTGCACCACTTCGGGCATCGGAGAAGTGCGCTGTCTCAGCATTTCTCGTCTGGAATTGTGGATACATAATGGAAAACTTGTCAAATTCGCCCAGCAGCTATTATCATATATATGTTTCAATATCAAAGGCAAAAACACACAAGACAACGAAGTCCTTCAAGTGTTAGTTAAAATGCGACTTAAAACCAAACCACTTATCAATCATTATATGTCATGCCTCAAGGAAATGATACACCTGCAGCCAGATATCTTGAGCACAATCATGAAGCTTGTCGTCCAAAATGAGCTCTCAAATACAAGGAATCCAAATAACATGGGAATGCTTGGTAATTTAATATTTAAATTTTTTTCAAATTTAATCATAAAGATTAATGGAATGTGCCCAATAGCTTAATTTATGATATCAATTATATGTTTATTTATTGAAATGATTTAAATTTTATATTAATTTAAATGATATATATTATTCTAAATAGTTTTTTACATAATTTATATTATATATAATTTATATTATATATTTAGTCATATGATTTAAATAATATATTTATTTATATGATTTACATTAAATATTTATTATATATTAAATAATAATAATTTTTTGAAAATATTTAAGCTATATATATGCTTAGATGATTTAAAGTATATATTTATAATTTACTTTATTTAAATTATATAATTTATTAAATTGATTCAAATTATATATTTATATGAATTAATTTACATATTTATTTAAATGGTTTACATGATATGATTTAAATGATTTAAATTATATAAATTCAATAATTTATTTTTTTTTTTTATGATTTATTTTATATATTTCTTTAATTAATTATATAGTATATGATTTAAGTAATGATATTATCTTATTTCGTTATCTTTTAAAATTTGGGATTTGGTTATCTTAATAGTTCTCACATAAAAAAACTTTTCTCTTTTCATTACTCATTAATTGATTATAAAATTGAAAATCTCTTTATAGCAACGATGTTTCAGACATCTCCGGATCAGTCGGCAATTAATCTAGCTGAAATATATCAGGAATTTCTACTGCAACGCGATGATTGTTTGAGGACCTTGCGCGTTTTTCTACGAGAACTCGTGCGAATGCTACGCTTCGATGTGAATCTTGTGAAGTTTTGCAAAACCTTTTTAAGCGAAAGAGAAGAGCTGACTCAACAAATTGAACAATTTGACTTTAAAGAGAGGATATTTCATTCTGTCGTCGACATTGTTTGCCTTTGCATGTTTCTATCGGCCACGCCACAAGCACGCGAAGGAAGCTTATCGCTGAAAACGAATCGTGACGTAAAAAATAATCAAGCGCTAATACGGCTCTATAATCAGATGTCCCAAATACAATTGGATTCAGTTTCCTGGATGTACGAGACAGTGCCAAATCTTTATAAAATTCAAGGTGCAGAATATCATCAGGCCTTGCACAAGGTGCTTTTGCTTGACAACCCGGAGCAATATTCGCGCTGTGACCAGTGGCCGTCGGAGCCGGAGAGGGGAGCCATATTGAGAATAATATCGGAAACTCCCATTCACGAAGAGACGTTACTAAGAATTATATTGATAGGCATAACAAAGGATATTCCATTCTCCATTGCAAACACATTTGACATATTACTGCTGGTGATAAAGCGAGTGTCCGGAATGAAAGCAACCGATTTCCCAGCAGTTCAAGCGAATAAATTCGACATCATAGACTTTCTGTTTAGCATGTCGGAATATCATCATCCGGAAAATATTCAACTGCCGGAGGACTACGAGCCACCAAAGTTGGCGATCATTGCGTTCTATTGGAAAGCCTGGCTAATATTGTTAATGATTTCTGCCCACAATCCATCAACATTTGGGGCATTTTGCTGGGATCACTATCCCACAATGAAACTGTTAATTGAATTATGTATAACAAATCAATTTAACAGTTTCGTTTCGAACAAGGATGAATTGCAGGTGAGCAATGTGAAATAATTAACGACTTTCAATTTTCGTAATATTTCTATAATTTTTTTACAGATAATTACTGTTGAAAGGGATCATATTCTTCAATTCGAAACATATTTGGCAGCGCAAACTTCTCCACATGCTGTGATCACTGAGGAAAATGCGATTTTGATTACTCAGCTAATGCTAATGGATCCAATGGGAACACCCAGAAAAGTACCAAATTTAGTTTTAGAGCAACTTAAGTTTCTTAATCAAACATATAAATTAGGGCATCTGTTTTGTCGCTGTCGAAAGCCCGACTTGCTTCTAGATATCATCCAAAGGCAGGGCACAACTCAATCAATGCCTTGGCTATCGGATTTAGTACAGAACAGCGAAGGTGACTTTAGTCATCTGCCTGTTCAGTGTCTCTGTGAGTTTTTGCTATTCAATGCACACAGCATTAACGAAGAGAACAGCCGCGATAAGGAGCTGGTTGATTTCATCAGAAATCTAATAATGGATTCCAGCTACAACAATCAAGTTGTTTGTGAAGTGTTAGATTATATATTCCGACGTTTGTCGTCTACTGTAAAACAGTCGAGAGTTGCGGCTTTATCTGGCTTGAAAATCATTTTTAAAAACTCTGGCAAATATGAAAACGAATGGCTATTGAAATCGATTCAACAAATTCCCCATTTCTTGGAGGCCAAAATGTATATAATTCCCCAACTACGAGCTGCTTGTCAAGTCGAAAATTGCCCAGAACTTATAATGGCGTATATACAATTCATAACGAAACATACACTGAATGATCCTGTTAACGAAATGCTGGATCATGTTATAGATATGGCACAATTAATTGTGGAACGTAATACGATGTTTCAACATATTATAATATCACAAGACGACTACAATCTGAATCCGGATGATAACCGAATTCAAACATTGAAATGTCTGTTTGTAATGTTCAACAATTATATTATAAAATTGCGGGAATTCCACGAGCCTTATGAATGGACAGAATATCCGGATTTACTGATGGTTCAATTTGAGGATGGCATGCAACTGCCTCTCCATATAAACATAATTCATGCATTTATTATTCTCCTAACGTATTCCAACAGCAATATTAAGGAATCTATACCAATCCTGGATTATTGGTTCCCTCCGGGTCGACCTGCGCCCGTAGCTTTCTTGCCAACCATGCCTCAAGAACAAATTCAGCTTTTACCGGATTGGCTGAAACTCAAGATGATTCGATCCTCTGTCGATCGTCTGATTGAAGCAGCTTTGAATGATCTGACACCGGATCAAATAGTGTTATTCGTTCAAAATTTCGGCACACCTGTAAACTCAATGTCCAAGCTATTGGCAATGCTTGACACTGCGGTATTGGAACAGTTTGATTTAGTTAAAAATGCTATACTTAACAAAGCATATTTGGCGCAGCTGATTGAAATCCAACAAGCTCGAGGAGCTAAAAATGGGCATTACACCGTACAGGCACTAGATTTGCATTCCCATTCTCAGACCGTTCCCGATCTACCAAAAATAAATGCGTACACTCAGGAAGTCTTTCATCTAACTAAATTCGATCCAGACTCTGTGCAGAATGTCAGCAACAGAAATTCCGAAAAGGAAATCGTACAAATTCTACTTAAGAGTCCTAATCAGAATATGATTACGACTAACGACTATCGCAATTTAATTCACAATTTATTGGATCTCGTCGTTTCTCCAATGTCAAAAGATGCTGATTTCCTAACGTCCATATGCGAAGTTGTCAATCCATCATTATTGGATTATACACGCGCCGACAAAATCAATATCAACACAAGCCGAGGTGCCTCCACTTTACTAAGAGCATATTTCAGCTGTAAGTTGTCCAATGAAAATTATCTCGTTATCGAAAAGAAACTAAAGCAAAGTGTTCGAATGTCAAATCAGTTAGGCTCATCTTCAAAACAGGTTTTCAAAACAGAACTATTTTTAGAGAGCCTATTATTTATGCTAAAAAGTTCTTATCAATTATATTATGTAAAACGCAAATCGCAAAGTTCGCTGCTTGCGACAAAGAAAATAGTACGGGAGATGATTGAAGACTTTGAGAATCTTAGCAATGATAAAACTATTAGCGACAAAGTCGTTTATAATATTTTCAACAATGGATTATTCATAGATTGGCTTGCCGAAGCAGATCCTGAAATAGTATGCACAAAACTGTTGAAGGAAAGTTTCCTATTTTCCAATTCCTGCAGGGAGTTTAGATTTTTCCTTCTGTCCCTTATCAATCATCAAACAAATTGGAGTACAATCGAAAGAATTGCAAAGTGTCTGTTTAAGGATTATAAACTTGACTACGATTTCAGTACCGTGCTAAACTATTTCGAAGCTCTGACCACAAATCCAAATCTGTGGAAAGGGAGGGATAAGTATATGTCGAAAAATGTGCTACCAAATTCATTCTTTAAGTTGGAAGCTTCGGAGCTAGAACCCTTCGTACACTTTATTTTATACGAAGGAATCTCAGAGGTAAAGAACGATACGAATGGAAACTATGACTTTAAATTGTGTTCGCGCATGAATCTTTTGTTTAAGCTGACGGAGAAAAACAAAAATCTAATGGTGAAAGTTATAGAGTGCGTGGAAAATAGTCAAATTACGGATTTGTTGAAAAACAAAATCTTGCAACAGCTTTACATCATGTATCCACGTATCAAATTTATTAAAAACATCAGCGCCGATGTGCAAAATAATAAACTGCAGAGCCTAAAGGGTTGCCAAGCTGATAAAATATCAAATAACTTGATAACGTGCCTTGGAAGTTTGGTAGCAAAGAAAGACTTTGAAACTCTATCAAGTGATACCGAATTGCTGCTGCGAAAGTTGGCAGCATCGCATCCTTTACTGTTCCTTCGCCATTTGGGCGTATTATCTTCAGTTATGCAAGGCAGGGGACAGAATAGCATGAAAGCCTTGCGTGAGGAACATCACTTCCATCGTTTCGTACAGATATTACGAACTCTGGAACTACTGCAGCCAATGATTTTCGAAGATGCCTATAAAAATGAGATTCAAAGAACCCTCTCGTGCTATTTTATATTCTTCAAGCATCACAGCTCAGTGAAGGAGGCATGCCAAATGCTGGTGAAATTCGTGCAAATATTGCAATCTTATATCAATGTTAATCCCTCGAGTGCATTGCTATTTATTGAGCAATATGTCGGAATTTTGACAGAATTGGCAGCCAGGTATACGTCTATCGGAAAGCTTCAAGCACTTGTGCAAGCTGTTGCTCTACTTCAGCACAAAACGAATACGTGCTTAGAATTGGATGACGAAGAAGTGAAGGTGGAATATGAACTAGATGGACATTCGGAAACAAAGCCAACTAATAAAAACTTTGCCAACGAAATTGATTCCTTTGAGGGCACCAGTAATGCCCAGGATGTCTGCAGAAGTTCATTTTCAGTTATGACTCTTGGCTCTTACAGCAAGACGAATTTCACGGATGTTTCTCCACATATTTTGGACTTGATCAAAATTATTAAACAATCTAATATTGAAGAGGTGATACTAGGGCCGCTGCAGGAAATGGAATGTCTGACATCAAAGCGATTTGTATTTATCAATGAGTTGTTTGAACGTCTTTTGGAGTTAATATTTTCCCCAAGCGCTCAGATAAGATCCATTGCCTTCATCATATTGATAAGACATTTGAAGCACAACCCTGGTAACTCAGATATCAATCAGTGTACTTTGAACGCCTACATTCAATGCTTAAGAGACGAGAATTCGTCCGTAACAGCGACTGCGATTGACAACCTGCTTGAAATATGCATTTTGTTGCAGGAGCACGCGGTTGAAATCTTATGTGTCGCATTTTCGCTTGGGATCAAATCTTGCCTCAATACAAACAATCAAATACGTAAAGTTATGCAAACTTTAGTAATTCAGCATGGATATTAATATTTTTGTTTCTTTCAAATATTACATTTGTGGAAATCTGTGAATAGATCCTTATATCATTCATTTATACGAAAATAATCATGATAAATACGGAAATGTAATAAAAATACTGTATAGATTTTAAGTATTAGAATATACGTTTAAAAATATATGAAAATTGTTTAAGACTAACAAAACGACTGCGTTATTTATTTTATATCTAAATAATAGTTTATCGGATAATTACTAGGGTAGGGAAAAGGAAAAAAGACAGCAGGCGACGCAACGTGAAGAGTCTTAGAAGGGTGGACAAAGGAGTCATAGCGAGCTACCGACTCATGGGTCGTAACAGCGACTGAAGCCTCAATTTAACGAGAAATTGGGTGAAACCCATATGTAGCCCTCTCTTCGGAAGGTATAACTTTAGCTCCACACGGTAGAGGCGGTTTCGCAGTGGAAAAACACCGAATCTGCAGTCATAGCATACCAACGGACCATAAAGCTTCTGTTGAGCTGTACAGCTTTCAATACACGCCATTGCTGCTTTTTGTTGGAAGTACGGTCAAATTAAATATCACATTTTGGAGCTACCAAGAGCCCTTTGTTTAAAGCGGTGTCTGGACAGTATCACCGTTAGTACTTAGTTTTGGGTACAAATTTAAAGAAATTCAGCGAGCTGGAAAAGCGTAAGCTTTAGATAGACAGTAGGGTGTATCAATGCGCGTCCACGTTTCTTTAGTTTAAAAACCGTTCCGGAAAACGATGTCAATGCAGAGGATAATTATTGTGCTACAATGCTAAAAGTTTTGGCTTTACGCAATATTAAAAATCTCAATTAATAAATCTTGTTCTTATAATAATACAACTTCGGCTGACGGATGATGCGACAAGCCCTGAAATTGCGGTCGTCGGACAGCTGGGAGCTGGGAGCCCGGAAATCGTCCTCATTTTTTATTATCACAGGTGAGTCACGCAATACCAACAAGTAGGTCTTTTCCGAGCTGATTTCATAAAATTTATTCTAAAACGCAAATTTTGAGGTGCCATAGATGTTTGTCAACATCACTCGGTAGAGCTGACCACACCAAGAAGACTGCTTCGCAGCACCTGGATGATAGAGCTGGAGAACCATCAATAGTGACGGTACTCGATGGTTTTCTCATCGATAATATCGATGGTTCCATCGAAATTAGTTGCTATATGAAATTCAAATATTTTGCAAATGAAATACATACTATGAATGCTAAGGTTCAAGAAAACAGTTTTATTCAGTCCAGTTTTCTTCAAAATATACAACAAAGAGTTTCATTCAGTTGCTTAACAAAAAATTATTACAAACAAATTAAGAGATCCATTCAGTTTCAAATGTTACTATAAATAAGCATAATTTTCTTGATCAGCTTCATTCTCCAAACATTGATTTTTGCTTTAATAAAATGATTTGGTAAACATACTTTTCTTTTAAGCAAGTTCTTGTGACGATCGTAAAATTCTGCAAATCAAGTACCACTATTTTCTCGATATATCGACATATCGAAAAACTAAAGTTCCATTGACACTATCGATGGTCCCATCGATGGTTCTCCAGCTCTACTGGATGATTATCGGTAGATGTAGAGCCACATACTCTCAGAGATATGTTAACAGCAGTCACACAGACAAGACTCCGCGCGAAGTAAAAGGAAGCCTAAGTCCGCGGACAACAGCTAGTTTGCTGTTTCTGCCACAAGATTAAGCTTAACTGTCAATTAAGCGCGTACGGTAGTGCGATGCGCAGAGTATGTACTCAGTCTTTTTACATTAGAAATTAATATATATTATATTATATAGTATATTGATGTAGTGCAATATCTGCCTTTTATATATGTATATATATAAGGGACGTCAGGCAGATATTGCACTACATCAATATACTATATTAATTTCTAATGTAAAAAGACTGAGTACACACATATATATATATATATATATATATATATATACATAGCCTCGCATTTAATATGTTAATAATGTCTGGATTTGTGGGTACTCCCATTAGACTTATTCACAAAATCTTAATTTCTTACCTTGCGAGGGCCTAAAGCACATCGCACGTCGAATACAACTTGCGAAAGCAAAGGCGCTTTTATTTCGTGATGCAACAATCGAGTTGAATCGCCAAACTCATTCAAATGTTATCGAAAATATCGCCGCGCGACGATAGCTCGATAGCCAAAATAAGATTTCGCTTAATTTGAAGAATGGATTGAGAGGGAAGATTTCTTCTTTCATTTTCCTTTATACGATTGATTATTATTTTAGTTAAGATAGCTCCCTCGATTTACGATAATCATATGCGAAATCAGCACATCTCAAACCTTGGCAAAAATATTGATTTTATTTATTTTGATTTATTTTTGCTGAGTAAATTTCATCAAGTTTTATTGACCTGCGTTTTGCGTAGGTTGCTTCGAAGTCAAGGTTGTTGGCCCAATACAAACAAAAAAATACAATTCTTAAATATATTCAAATTAATATATGCATACAAATTTGAAACCGACAAAATTTTTACATTTCAGTGTTTGTTTGCCTGTCGCTCTGTCTCTGTGTCCGTTTGTCTGTTATACAAAACTTATATAAAACTAATTATTATCAAACCAAAACAAACGATTTGAATTGTTTGCTAAAAATTAAAAAATACGGGTACTCAAAAACTAAAAAAATAAATATTTTTTTAAATAATATATTAAATATATATAATAAAAGAAGTTTTATAAAATTATAAATATTTGTTTAAAAAAGTTAATTGAAATATGTAAAATTCAATATATATTATTTAAATACTTTTAGTTCAGATCTTGAGTCACCCTAATGTCCAAACATTCATATGTAACTTGATCATTGCATTCTTCTATGTCTTAGGAGCTGCCACCTGTGTACATTACCTTTAGTAAGCAAATATACAGTTTTTTTTGGACTCTTCTAAATTTTATTGGTGTTTTCTGTGTAAAATTTAGTTAAATACATATTTTAAATATAGAAAAGAAAAGAAATCTAATTGAATTGAAAGTAAAAAGAGAGGTAACTTTCATTCATGGTCATTTACAAAGTGTGTGAATTACTTTTACTCAATTATCAACTGAAACCCAGATTTTTGTTGTTTATAATCTAAATATTCAATGAAAACGAGTGTTTTATGATCATAACTTTAATTAGTTTTGATTTATTTGCCTGCATTCATACATAAATACACGCATACATACATACTTACGTGTTGCTTACCACCAATTGATCCATGCACACACATAAACATACATACATCGATCCACCCATGCTCACACACACACACATGCATATACACGTTTGTTATTCTCTGTAATGTGTGCGTACATAGTATATATACATTCACTTATGTATTTTACCACTTAGGTAATATTATGTTGCAAACTGTGTGCTTTCTAGCTTAGAGCAAGCTTGAATTAATTAATATTAATATAATTAAATAATCTCAAATATGAAAGTGAAATCGTTGACGTTTTCTGTAACTGATATAATTAAAAAAACCCTATATCTAAAGTTTGTGTAAAGTTTGTTTAGAAAATGTGCTCAAGTGAGTTGTGTCTGACAAATAGATACCCTGTAGCAAAGTGCTGCTATTTGAATCGGTTTTTTGATTATCTACAAATCTTTAAGACATTAATGTAACGTCCAAATCTGTGCTTGCAACAAAATCTAAGAGTTTAGTGCTTATCAAACAAGTTTTATAACATTTTTGTGGGAAATATGGAGAGGCATAAAAGTTCGGAGATTTTCAAGGAATTTATAAAATTTGAATATCAAACTTTGATTTTAGCTTTTATAATTTACAAGCTATGTGTAAAAAAGCATATCAAGTTATCGATTTTTATCGATAATAATGTAATGGCAAATGATATTGGTGGAAAATAGTGGTAAATTGAGCGTGTGTGGTCTCTGCTTATTTGAAATTTCAAGTTTTTGTTGCTCGACTGGCCAAACAATTTTTAAGCGAGTTATAATGAGGCGTGCCAGAGGTTTGCCTCAACAATTATATGACGCCAGCTTTACAATTGTGGAATACGGTTTTGCGTCTAGCCATGCCTTAAGTACCACCCGCATTGTTGTCTTAAAATCAGGTTTTCTGAAGGTTGCCATTTTATTTCTAGCCTTAGGAAAAACGTATATTTCTTTGTTATTAAAAAAAGCTTTGCGACTTAAAAGATTATAAAAAGTGGACCAAGAACCAGCGCGTGGTTTTACGCTTGACCATAAACTTAAAAGTAATTGTTTTTTTAGTTTTCTACTTCTGTGAGGTCTTTTTTAGTTACAAGAAATTACCTAAGTTCTTTTCTTTCGCTCTATTCTTCTACCATCATTTTATCATCAAAAATATTCTATAGATAAATACCTTTTGGGAATCCATATAATATAGTATAGTATCATTAAAATAAACTTAAATAATAACAGGAAAAAATATATTATCAAATTGCAGTGGACCGAGCAGGCCCTAGGGAAGAGGCAAACAGGAAAGAAACTTTCTCTGATCAGGATTTGCGGTCCTCTTAATGGAAATGGCGGTGCAGTAATAGATCCTACCACCCGTATGTAACAGAATATATAATAGATTATAATGGCAAAGCTCACAGACTACTGATAGACAATTTGCTTTCGGAAAGTAAAAGATTGCAGTAGATCTCTTTGGAACTCATTTTTCTCTAGTGCCTGTTTGCAAAGTAAAGAAATTTGATCATAATACAAAATTACAGTTGATTAACTAAGACTATGTCAGCTTCAATACTTAAAGTCTGGGGGTATAGTGATGCAGTGTGATGTTGGAATTTATATTTTCAATAAAAACTGGATAAAAATTGAAGTACTAAGTCGCTGTATAAGCCAAAAATTATATTTGGTTTAAATAGGTTTTCCAATATCGAAAACAGTAAATGTTGTGCACGTCTCATATTGACATAATTTTAAGAAATGCTTGAATAATTCAAATCGGTGTATGATTTTTCATAAAGTATACACAAATTGGAAATTTAAAATATGGTATTAAAATATGTCCATTTTCTCATAGGTGTTAACATTTTATATAATATATATAATAAATATAAATATTAAATATTTATATTAACATTATTTTTGTATACAGTATTTTTATTTCACAGCATTGACTTTCATTACGCATAAAAATAAAACCATACAAGCAAATCAAAAATTTTTGGGTTTGGTTGGGTTTGGTTTGTCAGTTTGTTCTTAACAAAAAACTATAAGGCAACCAGGCCGAATTATGTGAATTCAAAGAGTTAGAAAGAAAAAAACAAAAAAATCCACATAAACTCAATTTTGCACGTTTCATGAAAATGACCAAACAAAGCTATTTTTAATATTTTGTCCAAAAGCCCTTATTGTTATATTATTATTATTATTTATAATAACAATATTAATGGTAAAATTTTTTTTTTTTTTTTTTTATTCTAATCCCTGATATCCTTTTCCACTTTTTCAGATACGAAGATTAACCAATGAGCCGCGTCCTAGCGGAATAAATGCATCAAAATGACGTATCTTTTATTTCTTATTTTGCTTGCGAACTATGGTAAGTATTTTTTTTTATATAAGAAAATAGACTTAATATTTATAACAAAACTAATTCCCGTTTCAGCTTCCTGTTCTGATATTCCAAAGTTAACCCAAACTGTTTATGGCTTCTTGGATTTTACAACAACTATTGGCAATACTGTTATGGTCTTCTCGCCACAAAGCTCTCCTGTATTAGGTAAGCGTTTTCTGGAATATTGCTCAGACAGAACTAAAACTTAACCAGTAAATGGGTTTTAGTGTCCATCTAGCTGTTCTCAAACTAAACTAGATCATTTTCAAGAAAGTCTCATATATCCCATTAAATTGCATTTCAGAACTAACATCTCAAAAGCCAGCGAAGCCTGTGGATATTATTGACACTAAGCCGCATGTGCCTGAAACTAAGGACAGTAAAAATGGCATAAACCCAACCCCACTATTGGGCCCAAGTCTAAGTGAGCAGCCAACAGCGAATTCTACGATCGCTTTAAGCAGTCGCATCAGTTTGCTGAATACGCCAATCAAATCTGTGGATTTCTCTGAGTATGCTCTGCTATCGCGGCAGCCGGAGGAGTTCGCCGAAGAAACCTTTCGCTTGGTTAACTTGAATACGCGTGTCGATCATTCCAAGCGCAACAACAATTATGGCAACTCAGCAGGCTTGCTGCAAAGGAAAAAGGATAGCATTAGCCGAAACTCGAATTCCCCATCAAAGGAAACGGCAATCATAACTGCTAAAACTTTGGGCAAAACTTCACAAATTCATCAGACAATTTCGAGCAGTGAAAGAAGAAGCAAACCTCGTCACTCCTCAACAACCTCAGCTCGAGTATTGAAGACTGTGACGCCATCTCTGCCAAATTACAAGACGTCCATCGAGTCTAATCACGTATCCACGAAGAGTACTCGTAAAAATAGTCGTGTTTCTGGAGAAAAAAGAAAATCGTCGAGGAACAAGGGCAAGAGGTAGAATTATGTATATCATATTCATATATATTTATATATAAGAGGGAATATCATGTATCATATATAATATATATTTATATTATATAATATCATATGTCATATTTAATATATTTATTAAGTATAAATAATAATAATAGAATAATTAATTATTATAATATAAAATTAATATATAATATTTTATCTTTTCACTAACAAAAATTTCTTTTATTCTTTCCAGAAGGAATAAATCGACGCAGTCGTCTGTCATTCAGGTGACGCCGTCCCAGGTGGAGACAAGTTCTCGTCGCTCATATAGAACTAAAACGAATCTGATTTCTGATGATACAAATCTAACAAATTTCAATCCAAATACATTGAAGTTGAATAGGCGTCCAGGTCGTTGGCAATATAAGTCGTCTCCAAAGCCAAAAGTTAATATCAGAAAGAGCGCTACAAATGTTGCAAGAAGTGAAACACAAACGGAGTCTCAAAAGGACATTGACCCAGTCCTGGAATCTGTTGAGAATAATCCACAAATTCAGAAAACGCTTGACCTCAACAGGGATCTGGATGCTGTTGGTTCACAAAACACAATTGTGGCCGACAATGATGTGTTAAAGCCCAACAATTTTGTGCAAACTTTAAATGTCGAAATCTCAACGCCAAGCAACTTTGAAGATACCTATTATGAAATAGCTACCATCAAGAGTCCATACATTTTCCAGGTAAGTATACGCTTTCTGTCAATATATTTTTAGATGTATGCGTCAGTTAGGCGTATGAGAATATTTCCTAGTATTCCTAATACTCTATTATTTTTATACCTTAACCCATTGAAAATGGGAATTCAGGGTATAATGTTTTTGTGAAAATGTATGTAACAGGCAGACCCCATAAAGTATATATATTCTTGATCAGGATACTCGTGTATGCTTATCATATTTTTTCGATAACTCATTCCATTTCTTTTTTATCGATAGTAATCGAAAATCTGACTTTGTTTTTTAAGCCTAATTTGAATACTGTTAGACCTAGAGATTTCAGATTTACTGTATAGATTTATGTGATAAAAACAAAGATTTTGTCATTGCAAATTTTGGATACCACGCCCCCTTCGCCACAAATTTGAAAAAAAACGTATATCAAGTACTAGAGACTTTTGCTTTGTCATATACACACATTCGAATGTTATTATCACGTTCTAAAAGTTTGATGAAGATAGTCCCACTACAAAAAGATTTATTCAACAAATAAATTCGCATAATATAGCCCACACGGCAGCCCAAGCGCAGTAACTGGTAACTGCGCAGTTAGCAGAGCGTGTGTTTATGCGTTCGTATGGATGCATGCGTATGGGTGTAGAATGATTGAAATATCAGTACTTTGTAGGGTTCAGGGTATCTCCTAGTCGATCAGTCTCGACTAGAGCCCTCTCACTTGTTTTCCTATAAACCTTAATAAAATAGAACACATTTAATATTTATATATATTTTTTAAAATTTATTTTTGACTACAAATATATTTATTTTTACCTCTCAGGCTGGACTTGTGAAAAAAACACGATTTGTCACTATAACTTCGACTTTGGAGAAAACACTTAAAACAGATAATATTGAGGAGTATTCGGAACATGATGGACCTTTAACTGAAAACATTTTGGAGTCTACAACTCAGATGGTTAAGCCATCTATGGATGGAATTGTTACCACCTTGAAGCCTATTCATTATACAGACAGCCTTGAAACACCGGAACTTGAGACAATAACGGAATCATTTTCATTCACCCAAACGAAACTGAAGACGCAAATTTTGCCTATCATTAATGATAAGCTGAACGAAACGTCGCACATAACTTTAGTGCAAACCTATGATTATACAAGCTTTGTGACTGTAACTCAGACGATTTCGCCGTTCCGCGATAATTTTGTGCCTGCCAAGAACTTTAAGGACTTTGAGGGCATTTTGGATGAGGCAGGCTCAGAAATTAATTTGGATCTTGAATTCGGCGATGAGACAAACTCTGGACAGTTTGAGGCTAAACCGAATGCGAATAGTATCTTAAATGTTACAAATGCTATAAATCCAGTTGACTCCGTACTGCTAAGTCAATCAGAAATTAAACCGGAAATTTTAGGTCAACCTAATAGTGTTATAACTACCACACGGCCAATCATTAAGGTTGATACAGTTTGGGAATCATATGTTATACCTCTCGTCAGGGGTACCGAAAGTATTCTAAGAACATTGTCGAAATCTGTTGGGGAGGTGAAGAAAACTGAATTTGTTACTGAAGTCTCTACAATTTCCTTGCCAGTGCCACCTATGTCACAATTTCCATATTCCATAAATCCATTCTTTAATCCCCTGTTGGGTCTTCCACAGCCTCAATTAATCACATCGACTTCCATTTATGAAACCCTCATCACAGCCACGAGTAGCAAAGTTCTTAAGCTAACATTTGGTGCAAGAACTGCCTATACTACCTTATTTTCAACTTCTGTTGTTCCCACTGCAGTCTCGAAGCTCGTAACAGCCACTGTTCCCATTCAGAACTCTGGATCATTCCAAAACTTTTATCCTCCCCCATATCCACCATTCGCCTATGTTGGTTAAAGTGCTCGAATTTATTGTTTTTCCAAAACACAACACAAATTGAATAATACTCTTAAAAGTTAAGTACTTACAAGGTTTGGTTTCTCATTATTAGGGTATTCAGACTAAGTGAGGTTAGACGAATTTTATTATCCCAATGTACAGTAATCGGATTACCGAGTTATAAACCTAAAATACTGTAATGCGTGTAACGCAACAAGTTGTTTTTTTTTTTCATGGAAAATCTTTTAAATATTTTTACACTTGAACCCATTTTCCAAACACACGAGTATATAGAATAATATAGTATTCACGCATATATGTATATGAGGCTTAGCCATACAAATTGTTGACTATTTCGCAAAATTCGGAAACAAATGCCTCTGATAAATCCTACAAAAAATCCATGACAAACATTTACTTCATTTAAAATCTTTTATTTTTCATCACTAAAAGATCTATAAAATATATATCAGCATAAAATCTATTTGATATATATTTCATGTATAAATATAATTAAAAATCAATATTATTTTCATAGAAAACATACTTGAGACAAAGATATAAAATATAAAAAAATTTGATAATTTCGCCAAGCTTTGGTTATCCAATTGAGAAATAGCAAAAGCTTAAACTACTCAAGCAGTAAATTAAAAGTTCACCTCATTAAAAAATTAAAATTCACAAAAATTGAGAAATTATATGCAAACAAAATTGATAATGTTGAAAACAAATAATAATATTGACAATCCATAATGCGAGTGCAATCATTAAAATACAAAAATATTTGTTTAAGAAACAAAAAATTTTATGTTTTGGTTTATATTTTAAAAATACAAATTAAAAAATAAATTGTAAATTGAATATTGTTTACCCTTTAGAATTTATATTTCCTGTATTGTAAAGTTCTTTTTTCCAAAAAGTAAAATTGGTTTTGAAAACAAATTGAAGCAAAGTTTATTTATCATAAACTTAGATGACGAATTTTATATAAAACCCAAATTAAATACTCAAAAATTTGGCCGTAAGTACAGATCTATGTAAAATATTTTATACCATATACATATGTATGCTTTGAAGCCAAACTTAAAAGCCGTTAAGTCTAAAGCAGCTAAAAGCTCAGATTCCAACAAGAAGCCAATTTCATCAATGATGCAAAACGAAGCAGGGAATCATTGAAAAAGTAGTTTATGAAGAAGTCAGTATATATATTTTCTTTAATAATCGCTTAATATTCTTTAATAGAATTATCAACATTATATATTTACTTTAAAATGCAAAATCTAGAGAAGTCCAATTCAGCAAATTAATTTTACGAATAATTATGGGAACAATCGATACCCGCGAACACATGGTCACATGCAATCGATATATCGTCGGATTTGATCATCGCTAATTTTCTCATTTATATTTTGCAACTTTCAGTTTCTTGCATAATTTGAACTTGCGTCGAAGTCCAATAAAGTTCATTTAACAAAACGCTCGCTCAATCATGCAGTGCCCGTTCCTAAATCGCTTCAGTGCAAATTATCTACGCAACTATGCTGAGATATTGTACCAATCGTATGGAGTATTCTGTCCAGTTATCAGCAAATCCAATAAGACAGCCCAAAAACAACTTTCTCTTTTAACACCAATTCCATTTTCTGTGAAGTCTGCAAGGTCATACTCTGCGAAAAGCTATTCGGTTGATGCTAGCTCGGCACTAAATGATGTAAGACGTGGCCATGGAAACGAAATTGGCACAGCTGCAGAAAATTCAACTTTCCAATACGAAAAGTTTTTCAATGAGCAAATTTTAAAAAAGAAAAAAGATCATTCATATCGTGTTTTTAAACGCGTGAATCGGTTAGCTGGCGATGGCCTCTTTCCCCACGCTCTCGAATACTCCTCGCAGTCGGAGAAGCCCATAACTGTTTGGTGTTCCAATGACTACCTGGGCATGTCAGCCCATCCCAAGGTGAAACATGCTGTCAAGGAGGCATTGGAAATGCACGGATCTGGTGCCGGAGGAACACGTAATATATCGGGAAACTCATTGCATCACGAACGTCTTGAAAGGAAGCTAGCCGATCTCCATCAAAAGGAGGCGGCGCTGCTCTTCACCTCTTGCTTTGTGGCCAACGACTCAACTTTATTTACGCTTGCGAAACTACTGCCCAATTGCCATATATTCTCGGATTCGGGTAATCATGCCTCTATGATTATGGGCATACGAAACAGTGGCGTACCCAAGCACATCTTTCGTCATAACGACGTCAATCACTTGCGACAACTGCTGCAACAAGTGGACAAGGCGACACCGAAAATCGTTGCATTCGAGACTGTGCATTCCATGACCGGTGCTATATGCCCATTAGAGGAACTGCTCGATGTGGCGCATGAATATGGTGCGATTACCTTTATCGACGAAGTCCATGCAGTCGGCTTGTATGGCGACCATGGCGCTGGCGTCGGGGAACGAGATGGCGTGCTCTCTAAAATGGACATTATATCGGGAACCCTTGGTAAGGCATATGGCAACATTGGTGGGTATATAGCCAGCTCGGAAGCACTGGTTGACATGGTGCGATCTTATGCTGCTGGCTTCATATTCACCACCTCATTGCCACCAACTGTTCTCTGCGGTGCACTTGAAGCTGTGAGCATACTGGCCTCGGAAGAAGGTCGCCAACTGCGAAGTATCCATCAACGAAATGTTTCGTACTTGAAGAATCTGCTCAAAAGAGAAGGTAAATTTGCATTTTGAAAATTGAATAATTTATCAGCATTCATTAGCATTATCATTAGCATACAACTGAAGTAAATACATTTATTCGGCTTAACGAGCTGTGTCATGTTAATCATATTTAACTATCTGTTTTCGAATATATTTGGGCGTAATGGTTTTATAAATTGATTTTATTAAAGCAATATAGTTGTTTAGAGACTAAATTATTACACATCATTCAGTATGTATTATATATTTTTATAATATATATATTATATATATTAGACATATATTCATATAATGAATATTATATATATTTATTTATTATATATGATTTTAAAATCAGCTCACTAAATATTGAACACTTAGCATGACTTGAGTTATTTTACCCATGCGCTTTTATTGTTTATACTCAATAAATCCACTGAGTCTTACAACAAGCAGATAATGCGTACATCACAATTTAGCTCCCGACTGATAAGAAAAATGTTAACCACGATGACAATGCAATAATTGTTATTTGTATATATTTTGGCCGAATTATTAGCTATTCTTATAATAAACTTTGTATAGATAGTATTTATAAATAGAGTCATGTAATTTAAAATAAATACTCGTATATATTCATGTCATGCACATTTTCAATCAATTTAAATTCACAAAATGAGAACTGTTAAAGATTTATTGCCCATGTCTACTTTGATGTGCACAGTCCAAAACTTACATATACATATCGCTTTCAGTATTTGAGTATATAATGAATATTATTGATGAGCTTGACTGACAGCTTGAAATACATAAGTACTTTGCCTTTGCCAACTTTGTTTGCTAATTAATTTGGCTAGATGTCTCTTCTATTTTGTTATTGAACTGTAAAAAAGTATTATGTAATGCGTTACACCACCTGATCGAAGAATTTAAATTTCTTTGAATATATTTATAGTAACAAGTGACTAGAATTTTCCTTTCTATATCACAAAAAGAACGGATTTATTTACTGCAGCTATATTCAACTTTTTTGTTAGCGTTAAAAATGTTTTTAATCAATTTTCAAATTATTTTTATAAGCAATCCAATATTTTTATTAGAAATATATATTATATATATGTATGTAAATATATTATATATAAAATACTTTGAAAATGATTAAAAGACATTTTTATTGCTAATATAAGATTTGAATTTAACTGCAGTAAATTAATCCGGATTTTCGCTTCGCCAAGTCGAGATTTAATCTAATATCTTACATCTAAATGAGTATTATAAATCATTATAATTAATCTATTGATTAATATCTGTTAAAAATTTCAGGTTTTCCCGTTGAAGATACGCCAAGTCACATTATTCCAATTAAAATAGGAGATCCCCTTATATGCAGTCAAATCTCAAATATGCTCATGGACCAATACGGACACTATATGCAATCGATAAATTATCCAACAGTTGCACGCGGTGAGGAAAAACTTCGTTTGGCTCCAACTCCTTTCCACACTTTCGAAATGATGAACGCCCTCGTTTTGGACTTGAAGAAGGTGTGGCATACGCTGAATCTTTCGACAAATGTGCCGCTTACGCCCAACGGATGCATGTTTTGCAGCAGCGACAGCTGTTTCCATCACGAGAATTGTCCAGATCTTGAGTGTGGCATTCCTAACTGCCCGCGCTTAGAATTATCTGTCGCAGCTTAAAATCATTTTAAGTTGTCTTACCCTTTTGCTGGCTTTGTGTGCATTACTAACAGTAAATAATGGTTACGGTATTATTTTATTTGATGTTGCTTTTAAATGTTAACAAAACTATATTGGTGTCTTTAAAGTGAAATACAAAAGTAAAAATATTGCTTGATTTGAAAAAAAAAAAGAAAATATGTATTTTATTGGGTGAAAAACAATGTAATTTTTGTGTATAAGAAGTTGAATTCTGTATCGATTTTAAATAATTTCAACATCGCCTGATATTTGGCAATTAGTCAGTGGGCTGTCTTTTATCTTATACGACTGTACTAACGAAAGGGTAGGTTATGACAATTGCGTGTCCCACGAAAATTGGACTAAGGTCTGCTGTTTGTTTTCGTGTGTATTGATCTGTATTATGCTCCCCCGGCGAATTGCAATAATTTGTCATTAATATTAATTATTATTTTGCGTTTGGTTACCAATATTGCTGTGCGAACACAAATTTTTGCGTGAGTCCAACTCCTACGAAGCAATAAAATTCTATTATTTATGGCCAACAGTGCTAGAAATGAAATTTTAGTATCAAAATAATATTTTTTGCCCACTTCTACTATACACTATTACACTAATAACGATAACAGATGCAAATTGCAGCGAAATCTGTATATGGCATCGAAAGCGAGAGCCAAATGCTGCACAGTGGAAATGGCCGTAAGCTTATCGATATTTTGCCGGCTCGATTGATTTAGGGCCATCGCTAACAATAAACATCAATACTAACATATGTTAACATAAAATATTGCGAATCTCTAATTTGTGATTGTTGGCACAATTAAAAATGATAAAGGCTATACTTGTATTTAACAATCATGGGAAACCTCGTCTTTCAAAGTTCTATCAATATTTTGTACGTATGAAGCATTCGAATAGATGTAAATTTTGTATGTTAACAAAAAGAGAAAACAATACGTATCCAAAGAAAAGAGTCGATGAAGTAGTTTGTTTTGAATTTTTTTAAGCAACAAAAGTTTAAATATACATATATAATTTTTTTTATAAGTTTATATGTGTCAAAACATATTTTACCACAATACGAGAAAACTTGCTATTTTCACAATTTTGTCAACAAATTTATTTGTCTGATAATGAAATTTAAAATGCCTTTTGATCTAATATAAAATCAACAGCATTTAAGTATATCTTTCACTACATAAATTATGGCTGAACTATGTAATAAATCGAAGTACATGGCGCTAAATAATTTTATATTTATTTCTAATAATAGGATGAAAATCTGCAACAACAAATCATTAAAGAGACGTTTCAGCTAGTGTCAAAGCGTGATGACAACGTTTGCAATTTTCTGGAGGGCGGCAGGTAAACCTATAATCTAAAATATATAATATATCTAGATAAATACAAATATTTCTAAATATATGCACTAAACGAAGAACTAGCTATTAGACCTATCACAGAAAGTTTAGCCCATAAAAACTATAAAATAAATGAAGACACTACTAAATAGGGTATATAAATTTGTTTTATTTATTTAATTTTTTTTTTTAATATGTTTACTTTTTCAAATGTAATATAAAGGTCTATACCCATTCAGTTTATAAAAAAATCTTTAATAATTTACTTACTAACTTTTCTAAATAATCAATTAGCGACAGGGGTATTCACTGTACAAAAGAGGAATTAACTTAATATATAGAGCTAAAATTATTATTATTTTTTTTTAAATTCAAAATATGATATATAAATTATAGCTTACTCGACTTATGTTTTTAAAACCTTCGTCTTTTGATATTTAAAAATGGCTGTTTTAAAGCAAAGCTATTGCAGCAGATATCGTTTAGCTAGCAAATACATTAATATTTAATTAATCAAAATAAGAATCCCTGTATATTAATTAAAAGTTTTAATCCCTTAGCTTAATTGGCGGCTCTGACTACAAGCTGATATACCGACACTATGCCACACTCTACTTTGTCTTCTGTGTGGACTCCTCGGAGAGTGAGCTGGGTATACTGGATCTGATACAGGTGTTTGTGGAAACTCTGGATAAGTGTTTTGAAAATGTATGTGAATTGGATTTGATATTCCACGCTGATGCCGTTCATCATATTCTGTCCGAGCTCGTTATGGGCGGCATGGTGTTGCAAACAAATATGAATGATATAATCACGAGGATTGAAGATCAAAATAAGTTGATCAAACAGGAATCGGGAATCTCGGCGGCGCCAGCGCGTGCGGTTAGCGTTGTCAAAAGCATGAACATTCCACAGCAAATCAAGGACATTAAACTGCCAGACCTGCCACAGGCGATAAAGGATTTGAAATTTTGATTCGAGGTGTGTTTATTGCTTAAATTTTGATTGATATGTTTTATTAAATTCTGCTCTTTCAATAGGTGTGCCGCTGCAAATGTTATTATTAAACTAGTGACTTAAGTAGCAATAGATGAAATCTGAATTTAATTTATATTGTCCATGTAATAAAGAATGAAATAACTATTATTATAACAAGTTTAGCAATTATTATAATAGTTGAGCAAATAACTATGTAATTTTGTATGTAAACTGGTCTCCCCTCTAATGTCTAGACATTCCCCAATTTTATTTGACTATGTGAGAAAATTGAAAAATATTATAAAAGGTTTTTTTAGAATTGTTATTAAAATTTGAAATAGTTGTGTCTCTGCTAATTACTTGTTTATTTAGTTAAAATTTGATTTACGCTCTATAAGAAAGTAAGTATAATCATGTATTTTGAATACAAGTCCATATGACTTGTTATGCTACTACGACGAATACCTTTTGTAGCTCTTAGCTTTATACAATTTATTCCAATTTTTAGATCTTTGCTTTTATATAATAACTTTTATATAATAATATAGAAATAACATTTATTATCATTTCAATTATCTGCTGGAATTAAATCTCTCCTGCGATGCTATTTTCCTTCCTTGCTATTCTTTGTGCAGTCAAATATATTTTTCATTATTTTAATTATGGATTGAAACCTTATAGAAATGCTGAAGATGTGAATGGAAAGATTTGAATACATTGGCAATTAACTTGCCCAGGACTTTGGCATTTATAGAAAAAGTAGCAGCTTAATATTTATTTAAAAAAAAAAAAATTGATTTAAAATAAAATTAACATGTTAACCCCAATGTCCAACATAAAAGATTACATATTGATCAATATGTTTAATTAGTAGAACAGTTTATTTAAGTCTCAGCTTCTATGGGGAGTATCCGACGAGTACATATAGTAGGCATTCATACAAATTAAAAGATTATAAATATTTCATATATGTACATATGTACATATATACATGGCTACATACTGGCTTTGACAATTTATAGTCTATCTGTAATTTATTTCTATAAACTTTTAAGAACAGAATATGTGTTCGTCGATCATTGGCTTTGACAATTTATAGTCTATCTGTAATTTATTTCTATAAACTTTTAAGAGCAGAATATGTGTTCGTCGATCATTGCCAGTGAAAGAATAATATTTTGCTGATAAATAAACTGCTGAAAAATATATTTAAAGCAAATAAGTGATGTTCCGAAATTTAGTTTTTAGAGATGCTATAGAATCTTAATTTTAGACTGTTGAGATGCCATTGATAAAATACAAATTTCAAATGAGTTTGTACATAAATATTTATATTATATAAATATAAATATGATTTTAAATATATACAACAAATTGGCGTTTTGCTGTTGAATTTAAAAATGGGAACATTTTCATCAAAGACAAAGAAGAAGAACAGTTGAAACGGGCTCAACCAACTGCATAATACTCGTTT
This sequence comes from Drosophila hamatofila, assembly GCA_035045345.1. Classification (NCBI taxonomy): domain Eukaryota; kingdom Metazoa; phylum Arthropoda; class Insecta; order Diptera; family Drosophilidae; genus Drosophila; species Drosophila hamatofila. The sequence continues at coordinate 3,416,569 of JAWNPA010000012.1, forward strand.
GAGCAACAAAAATAATACTGTTTAGTACATACTGAGTTAATTTTTAGTATATACTGAATACTACGGAAAATATACTGAAATCTTTATGGATGCCACGCCTTCAGAGGGTCTCTACATGAGTTCGTGTTTCGAATTTCAACTTTCTAGCTTAAGCGACATTTCACAGAACTAATATACTCTCCCTCTCACAAACGTAAACGGGTATAATTGAGCCTCAGATTGAGGTGTAGATTACATGTTCATCTGCTCGCACGCATACATATATTAATAGGGCAATGGAATGATTGTAATATTCAATTAAATCGCTTGCATCGGGCAACATCGATTCCAGAGCTTGAATAATGAGTTTGTGCATAATTGGGGCTGGCACCGCTGGACTTTGCTGTGCTCGACGTGCACTTGAGAATAATCAAATTCCGACAGTTTTTGAACTTTCAAATCAAATCGGTGGCACATGGATTTATAATGAGAATACGGGAACAATAAATGGCATCGATGTGCACAGCAGTATGTATGAGAATTTGCGGTGAGTGGAGGACCATATTACTATGTGTATATACATAGATATATACTAAATAATAAAATAATAAAAATAAATAATAATATTTACATATATTTAGTACAAATTTGCCCAAAGAGGTAATGGGATTTCCGGACTTCGAAATTGGCGCAAATAAAGATTCCTATATATCATCTCAAGATATTTGTTTTTTCTTGAATCGTTACGCTGATCATTTCGAATTGAGAAAACATATCATATTCCAATCCTACGTATTGCGGGTCTTGAGAAAAAAGGATAAATGGCAAGTGAGTAGAATTTACAGCTTTAATAAATTTTGATTGTTTTTTTTACACTCACGAGTCAAAGAGAGTATATTGGTTTTTGTTTAAAGTCTGATATGCTATGCCTCTCTATCTGAGTATAGATTCTTGACTGTCCCAATCTGATCTCTTATTTTTTCTTTCTAGGTCCTTGTTAAGAATCTCTTGACAAATACTATGAAATATTATTATTTTGATAAAATACTTATTGCCAATGGGCATTATCATACCCCGAATTATATACAAATTCCGAATGCAAATCTGTTTAAAGGCGAGTACATGCATAGCCACGATTATCGAAAGAGCGACGTCTTCAAAGGTAATTCACAGAATATAAATATTTTATTATAGTTAGAAAAATCTACTTTCTTTTTCAAACGTTTCCTATAGGCAAACGCGTTTTGGTAATTGGCGGCGGACCAAGTGCCTTGGACTTATCGAATATCATATCGAAGGCGGCAAAGGAAGTTACACTTAGCCATCATTTGGAGGGTATTTCGAACTCCATATTTCTGGAAAATGTCACAACTAAACCTGATGTCAGGGAGTTGAACGAGAAAGGAGCATATTTTGTGGATGGATCTTACAAGGAATTCGATACGATTTTCTACTGCACTGGCTATAAGTATTCCTTTCCGTTTCTCAGCATCAATGCGGGCATTTATGTCGAGGACAACTGGGTCCAAATGTTGTATAAGCATTGCATCAATATACGAAACCCGTCAATGGCGCTGATTGGTCTGCCTTTCTATGTGTGCGCAGCCCAAATGATGGATCTGCAGGCGCGTTTTGTCTTCAGCTACTTCTATGGCAAAAATCAATTGCCGTCAGCTAAGGAAATGACTGAGGAAACAGTCAAGAAGATGAAAAGTCTGTTGGCCCAAGGCTATAAGAAGCGACAGGCGCATATGCTGGGCAATAATCAGGTAAGTCTTGAGACTAACTAAACAAGTTTTAACTTGGTAGGGGTATTTTCTAGTCGGGTCAGAATACAATTTCTCACAGTAACACTAATTTGTTTATTTTTTTTTTCAGATGCAATATTTTACGGAATTGGCCAATGCAGCGCAGATTGGCAACATCAAACCAGTTATGGCAAAATTGCATTGTGAAAGCAGCAATTTATTCAATGAGAACTTGCTTCACTTTCGAGAGGACATCTTCAAGATAATCGACAGTGAAACGTTTGTTAAAGTTAATTGATGAGAAACTATATTTTTTATATTTTAATAATAAAAAGGAACAATAGATAAACAAAAAGATATGTTATAATTTTGTAGAATTCAATAAATAAAAAACTATGCATAGAATGAAATAAAAATATATAATAAATAAAACAAAAAATACGAAAAAAACTAAACAAAAAATATAAAAATTAAAAATTATACAAAAAAAAAAAAAAAGTTAAAATCATCAATAAAATGTATCAATAAATATATAAAATATTATTTTAGAAAAAAAAAATTAATAATTATTCCTAAAAAAGAGAACATAAATACATAATATATATACATATAATACAATATTTTAAAAAAAATATATTACAAACAAAAAATAGAGTAATACATATATTTATTTAATAAATATATTAAAATTCTGTTTCATTGTATTGTTTTTATCATTTATGTATGAAATAAATGCAAATTTAACAAATTGTAATTTTTTTAGAGGAATTCTCACAATGATTCATATTCTTTTTTCTACTCATGCAAGTTTTTAATTGGCGAACAGTCATGAACAATGTAATTTCCATTGTAAAGCTAGCAAGAGCATTTTTAGCTGACTAATTTTTCAGTGTTACATCAAAATGAAGTTTGCTGCTTGTATATTTCTTAAACTTCTTCAAATTGTGAGTATATATACTTGAATTTGTATATGAAAATGAAGTTTTATAAATATATAAATTATATATTTGTACATTATATATAATAACAATATATTTTGTAGTTAATTTTCGTATATTATGTTTATATACAAAATATTTGTTGCTTTTCCTAATGTCTAACTTATGCTAGAAAATATATTTTAAAAAAATAAATTAAATGCACTAAAGCTAATAGCATTCATAATGCATAAAGAAGCTAGCTGAAATCTTTCATAATTCGCTCTGAGACCTTGGACTGAGGCTGTTACTCTATCTACCACGCCCATGTGCCCAATTGAAATCTGTCGAATCTGTCTATATTTCTCTCAAACTTAGTTAATAAGTATATTAATCATAGGGCACTCCATTCATTAACTGCATTTCTTTTATTTATTTTATATATACATATATTATAAAAGTATTTTTTTCTTAATATGTTATTAATATATATATTTTTATTATTTTTTGTATATTTTACTATTCTCTAGATTTTCACTGCTTCAGCAACAATTCTCAAAAAGCTATCCGATCGGTATTCGGAGCGTTTGCTAACGAGCAATAAAAAGAACCTAACGGAATGGATGCTTTTGAATACGATTTCTTTAACAAAAGAAGCCGATGATTTTGGGGATCTTGCCTATATAGGCTATATATTTATATCCACGATCTTATTGCTATCGAGGTAAGAATTTAATACCTTAATAAATAAAAAAAAAATATTTTTTCAATTTCAATTTAAATTTATTTCACTCTTTGTTATAACAGATTTTTTTGTGAATGGTATCTTACAATAATTTAAGAACTAGGCCTTTTCTACTTAGATATTTATTAACAGACATTACATATGGCAAATACGATAACATAATTATTTGGGAAAGAAAACAAAGAAATAGAAAACCCAATAAATAAATATTTTATAATTTTCTTTCAGATTCAAAGAAAAGAACCGAAATTATCACATAACTGAGATCATTTTACTGAGCTTTGGAGTATTGTTTTTTACCATACAAGGTATGTTTAAAATTGAATTTTGCAATTATCTATATCAATACCTTGCTATTCTTTTTTATAGGACTACTAATTTTTGGTATTATCGAAGAGTTACCTGATAATATTTTAGTCTTTGGCTATTCCCTTGGAGCCGTAACGTTTCTCTGCGCAATTCTTTTTGCCATTGATCTATTTTTTTTCAAACAGATGGCCGATCCCAAGAATGCAATGTCTCAAACAGACGTGGAGAGTGCAATTGAAACACCCACTAAAGAAGTTTATCAAATAACAAATATTCCCAAAGTGAAACAATTTGAGCAATGTTGTCATCCATCGGCTGCTAAAAATGTTAAAAAACTTAAATATCTACGCACGGATTTATAATTTTTGATCATTTTTCATTAGTTAATTGTTTTTTAAACTTAAAAGAATTATAAAAAACATTTTTATGTAAATATCAGATTTTACACAATATTTAATTTGATTTTTTTTTTACTTTTTACTGATGCATTACATTATTTAAAATTTTCAATTTTAAATTATTTGACCAGAAAAAAATAAAAATAAATGCAACAAAAATGTATTTCATTAAAATGATTTCATATTAAAAGATTTCATACATCATTTTTTCCTAAATAATAAAATAGGGTTGGGAACAGATTATTTAAAACTATAAACATTTATACTTTAATCTTTCATTTTTATTTTTATTAAATGATTTTCAATGTTTTTTTTCTTTTAATATAATTTTGTAAACTTCAGTAACTTTATAAGAATGAAATTCAGAAAAGAAAAAACCAATTTATAACTTATATAAAAACGAATCATTCTGAAGTTGCTAACTTATATTGGAAATTAAATCTAATAATATATGTATATAAAGTACATATATAAACAAGTTGAAGCAAATAATCACAAGGGATTGTGATTTGTTACTAAAATTTGATTTTATTCAATATTAATTTTTACAGCGTTCTTTTCTTCACTCAGTTGATTGTATTCTACATTTTTCTTGAGGAGTTGTTGTTCATTGCTTTGTGCTGGCAAAGCAAAGCCCTGGTTAGAGACAGAATTGTACACGGCCAGAGCTTGCGCAACAAGTCCAGTTACATCTCCTGGATTTGATGGCAATATCATCGTATTGTTCGACTTTGCTAACTTCTCAAAAGCGACAATGTATTGTTCGGCCAATGTTAAAGATGCTGCATTTCTACCGTCCTATAATTAAAGATAACATAAGAGTTTATTAAAGTATTGAATTCATATGCATAAATCATCTAACCAAATATTTGCTTTTGTCTAGGCATATTTTTGTACATTGTTTTTGGATTCGTGTGGCGAATCGGAATTCAATTAGGTAATAGGCACATCCTCATTTTCTTTCATACATAGGTCTCATCTTGTTGATTTTTTTTCTTACCGTATGCGCTAAAGATTTTGATATAGCTTGTAGACTACGTGCTCTGGCATCGGCGACTGCAATTATGGCAGCAGCCTCTCCGCTTGCCTTGTTAATGTGCTCTTGCCGTTCAGCCTCTGCAAACACAAATAATTAAAATAAAGTTATATATTATATTCAGCTTTACACATACCTGACGCTAATATTCTTGATTTTCGTTTGCCTTCAGCAATATTTATTTCGGCTTCTCGAACACCCTCTGATTCAAGAATTGCAGCTCTTTTTCTTCTTTCAGCTTCGACTTGCATTTGCATCGCCTCATGGACTCTAGTCGGTAACTAATAGATAAAAATATTATCAAATGTGTTGGAACTTAATTGAAATATTAAATAGTTACCCTAATATCTCGGATTTCGTAACGTAAACAGGCAATGCCCCAAGCTTCGCTGGCTTTATTTATGGAGTCGACAATGCTAACATTTAGGGATTCTCTCTCTCGAAACACTTTATCCAATGACATTTTTCCTAGTTCAGATCTCATTGTCGTCTGCGCCAGTTGAGTTATAGCGAATTCGGGATCCTCTACACCATAGGAAGCTAGAAAAAGAACAAACTTGATGTGCTTAACTTGTCTAGTGAATTGTGTAATAGTTTGTTTATCATACCTCTATACGGATCAATAATGCGTAAGTAAAGCACGCCATCAATGCTGAGTGTGACATTATCGGATGTTATGGCGCTTTGTTTGGGTACATCTATCGCGATTTCCTTTAAGCTTTGCACATATTTGATTTTATCGGCGACGGGTACAAGTATATTGAGACCGGGATCTAAAATTCTATGAAACCTTCCCATACGTTCCACTACCCAAGCCTTTATTAAATATTGTCATAGTAAAAATAACGATTGTTTAATGTAACAAATTTGTATTTCACTTACCTCTTGCTGTGGGACAAACATTACAATTGTGTTCATTGGCGTGGAGGCTTTTCCTCTCAATTGCTTAACGATGCTTGTGCCGGCAATCAAAAGTTCTTTCTAAAATAACCATTATATCATTACTTACATAATCATTGTATTGTTATTATACTTACTTGCGGCACTAATCTACGCGCTGAAAATAGTAACCTAGACATTTTCAAATATCCAGACCTTGGTACTAGACAAATAATATAATTTACTTAACATCATGTTCCTCAGCACAGGGTGATTCAATAATAACACAGACCGGCTTTCCAACACTTAATGCCTCGTTTTCACTGTCACATTCAAGTCGGTCGGTATTGAAACTAATCCTAATGTAGTAGATTATGATATATTTATTAAAAATATATTTGTAATTGTCCTTGATTTTACGCATTTGCAGAAAATCAATTATATTATTTGGGATAATACATATTTATATACACATTATAATACATATATTTTTTACTCAAAACCCTCTGCGCTAATGTCGATTTTTACATATTGTGGTTCCAAAGTTCCATAATGTTATCGCTGCAACAAAACATTGTTTATATTAAGTTTGCTTTATTTGCTTTATTTAAAAAACAGGAGATCAGTGTGTAATTGAATAATAAGTAACTTTTTTCAAATTCAATGCAAATCACAGGTTAGAAATTTCATTAGTTTACATTTTCTCTGTTCCCTTAACAATTACATGTTCTTAAAAGTCCATATGCTCACAATCAGTTTTGCCGTTTTTTGCCGAGCAATATGTATTCATAAACATGCATTTGTAAACACTTGTGAGCCTTTTTTTTTTGCAATATCTAACAGATAATTGAGTAACTTAGCATTAAAATACTAAAATTTGATACAAAAACTACAAAAACCATTCATAGCTGTTTCGATTCCTTAATAAGCCAGATTTTCCGTTTTCCGCAATTTCAAAATTTTTTCTGCAATCCCACTTAGGAATAAGCCAGATCTGGCGGAAAATTCGCTAAAACGGCAACACTGCTCACAATACAATTACTGCTGATAATCTGTTGAGCTTTTAATATCGGAATTGTTGTCGTGACCGATACTGTTAAAAAAAACATTCCTTCACAGGATTATCGATAGTCTTGAGCAATATCATGTGTTCTATCTATCGATAGATTATATATATTCCAGTTCTATCATTATGGTACTTATCATAAGCAATTCGGTTTTCTAACCTTAGCTAATATTTAATATTGATTATATTATATAAATTGTCATTCATAGAAAATCCGCGCAATTGTTTAGAACTGATTTATTCGATCTGTCATTAAGATAAGAACGTAGTTTTTAAGAAGATTCTATTCTAAATTGTATGCTGAAACATATGTAATGCAATCCCTGCGGTCGCTGTTTGTACAGAAGTCAATCATAATGATGCGTGGAGCACAGATTATTAGTCTGAATGGATGGTGTCACCGGCAGCGGTCATGGACGTCCATTCTGCGGCGGTTATACGTAACACAAGTAAAATGCACAAATCCTTTAATTCAGAAATGTAATATTACACAAACGGCTTCTGAGGGCAATCGTGAAAGTAAACCAAAAAACAACCCGGCTTTGGATAACAAGCCCAATAAAAGCTCGGAGGACTTAGATCGTGCCTACAACGTGCTGAAGAGTACGTTGCCAAAACTGTTCGTCGAGCCCCTTGACTACTCCATTTATAGTCCAAATCTAATATTTCAAAATAACATAACTGGCAAATATACGGTAGGTCTGTACCACTATGTTAAGCAAATAGCGATTCTACGAACCGTGGGTCATTTGAAGTATGCGTATGTTAAATTTGAGATTCTCAAAATAACGAAACACCCGGACGATTGTACGGTTCGGATCAGATGGCGAGTGAGAGGCATATCGGGCTTAAAAGTAATGTTTCAATTTTGGAAGTACAAAGTGTGGCAGCTGCAAGAGGTCCTCAAAGATCAGGAGGCGTGGTACGATGGATATTCAGTGTGCTTCCTAGGCGACGACGGCCTTATTGGCAAGCATATCGTTGACAAAATAATGCCCGATGAGAGTCGCGAAATCGTTGACAACACATCCGGCTCAGCGTTGCCCACTGGCTCCGTGGCGGCTACGGCGACGGCGACAGTATCACAAAAGATCAACTTTCATCCTCATGAATATTTATTGTATCCATTACGAAATTAAACTAAAATTGTTGGGGCCACATCGAATGTGTGTCAGCGACTAAACAAATAAAACTTTTTTTGTTTAAATATTCATATTGGCGTTGTTAAAAACCTATATTTATTTATTGCTTAAATGTAAATGTTGAACCCTTCATTATGTACTTGTATGGACGCAAACGTATACGTTTCGTGAATGTACTAATATAGGGTTTCTCTTTGTTGTATTCCCGAACACTCTGCATGGCACCTTCCGTTTCAAGGAATATATCAAAGCTATAAATTGTACGAAACAGCTGGGAATAGAGCAGTCGATTGCCCTTCTTCAGTTGTGAGGGCTGCAAGGAGTTCGTCCAAAATTCCATCATCTGCAAAGTGAATTAAAAGAATTAAAAAAAAGTCAACAATATCTATAGCTTTGCACTCACTTTAATTGCCGCATTGTTCATTGAAGTATGTCGTCCATTCCAGTGCACACTTAGTATCCAAAGTGGAATATCTAAGGGATAATTGCTGGGTATTCGAATGAAGCATTCCATTTTGGCAGAACCACGAACAAGTACAGCCCTATATGAGGTGTACGTAATTCCATTGGCTGGCGACAAATTGTAAATCATTCCTGCGTTTTGAATGTTGAACTCCTCGCTGGAGATTGCAGTCCACTGCACCAGGCAACACGATAAGCCATCTGGATAAATATTCTCCTTCGAGGCAGACAAATCGACATCTTTATAGGTCAAGCCTCGAATTTGTTGTGTTAGTCGCAGCCACGATCGCCAACGTTTCAAGATGCGCGTGAAGACTTTTCGAATCCACTTATGCAAATTGAATTCGTGTTTGAAATTTTGCTTATTGTTCACTGTTGCTATCGAACACATGTTTTGCAGCCAACAATATGGTTTTCCGTATCCATTTTCAACCAGATATTCCAAGCACTTCTCCGCCGTCAAATTTAAATTTTGCAACTGTAAATGGAATTTAAGGAAGCTATTAGATTTGAGATAATATAATAGTTTATTTTTAAGTCTGTAAGTCTGTCATTTTGTCATCTTATTATAGAATTAACTATAAACTAATCTGTCCAATCTTAGGAGCGCTTGAAATTGATGAAATTAGGACTTTATTATCATTTAGCTACACTAATATATACATAGTAACATTTGTAAATGAAGAAGATTAGTTCGTATATGCTATACTCATATCAACATTTATTTCATATGCTTTAAGTTTTCTCTTACCTCATATTCTATGCCTGGAATAGGAATATGATTTCCTGTATCATCAGGATATAAATGTCCGAGCAGATCCTCAACCATATTTGCATCTCTGAAGAAAATGAAATAAATTATATTTCTTTTTAATATAATAATAATTATACGAACCCTTGAAAATTGGAGTTGTTTATACTGTTTAGTTGTGCTCGCACAGTTACACATTTAAGCAATTCCCAATATCTCACAATTAGTATCAGCTCAAAAGACTTATCAGGGCTTTCAATCTGAAATATAGATATGATATTTTATAAGTTAAGATAATCAGATGGCTCAGCAGTTTACTATATATAAAAGAGAACTTTAGATATTTGCTGTTTATAAACTCAGATATACATATATCCTTCTAGATAGTTAAGGCCAACTTACAACTAGATGTATATGAAGTGGATGACATTTCAAGACTCTATCCAAGGTATTATCAGGCACAGCCTCACACGAAGTACTTTTCTCGGTGAAATGCCGACGTTCCTTTAATGTATTTTCTGTCTCCAAGAGCAGCTCCTGCATTTGCTGATCACTCTCGAAACCAACTACTTTCGATGCGAATTCTTTCTTGGTACGTTGAAGGGCTTGCAGATTAATAAACAATATATACAAAGCTCGTGGCAGATACTTAAATATGGAGCTCAGTTTCCATTCGACATCGAGGGACAGCTGCAGTGCATCGTGCAAGGGCTTGGTTGATTCGAGGAGCGTGCGTAGAGCTGGAGCAAATGAGAGATATTTCTGAGTTTGCTTCAAATTATCTTGCAATAGTTCCTGCTTTGAGGTAAGTAAGGCGCTATACTGATTATCCAGTTCTTTACGCAATCGCAATTCGCATTCCAAGCGATACAAATGCGTCTTGTGATCGGACATATTTGCCTTATCACTGCCATCGGCGGCAAACTTTGTGGCATATTCTTTATCTGACAACAATTCCAAATAGCTGTCGCGACTCTTGAATTTCTGGCAACGCACGATTTCCTTCTTCAAATGGCTAACTTCATACAGCAGATTTTGCAATTGCAATCTGCTCAGATCCACTTTAGATTTCTGCAAATGCAATTCATCTCGCCCAGATTTGATTTTTCGCTTGACTTTCCGGTTAGAGTGTTTCAATGCTACAAACATTAATACACCTGATGATTGCTTTAATTCCAAAACATGCCCCTGTAAAAAATAAAATATTTTATATATTTTCTTGATTTTTAATCCAGTTTGTGTACCCACAGCGCTTTTCAATTCAAAGAGATCGTTCATAGCTTCTTTTAACTTAACAAATTGTGTGTTTAATAAGTCCTCCATGTTCATATTGCCTGTGTATGAATTTTTTTAGTAAAATATTGCCGCTTTAAATAACTTAATTAGCACTAATGTGGATTACAAAGGCAGCGTCTAGCCGACTATAGAGATGGAAGATTTTCTTTATTAATATAGAGATGAAGCAGTCCCAATATCGATATGCAACAATGAATGTTAATAATCGCTATTCTACTCGCCGCCTTTAGTAAAGTAATTTAATTGTTTTTTGTAGCTCTTCATTTTTATTGGTAAATAAAGGTTAACAAATCAACAAATCTATATTACATTATGTATGAACCTAATATTGTTCCACGTTAATACTTTTATATTGCTTATATACTCAATGGAAACAAGCTATATTACTTAATTGAAATGAGTTTTTCGTTTGATCGATATACTACATATTATTGTGCACATCTCTATCTCTTATATGAAAGGGTTTTAATAAAAACTATAAGCCTCCCAGATATTCAGTGAAATTTAAAATTAAACATTTCAACAATGCTGCGGTCGATGTATCAAAGGTCCAATGCTTTTAAGCTTATGCTTCCAACTCGCCGACTGCAACAGACAGTTGCGGAAACCCAGATCAAAGTAGGTATTCTGTTGCGAGTCCAGTCAACGTACATAAGTCGTAATAAGTTTTTTAATTCCTTGATAATTTTATATATTAACTAATGGGGAGGATATTTTAATGAAGATCAGAATTTATATTCTGTACTTCTATTATCTAATAGATAATTACATCAAAAGAATGTATGCATTAGTTGTTGAACCATTTTCTTCAACGAAAGAACGAACTCAAATCATTATTTTATTACTAGCCACCCGGCTTTTTACTAAACTAATTAAAAATAAACTTAAATATTTATTAATAAGGTTGTCTTTAAATAAAAGAGGTTCCCTCAAATCTATAGCAATACTTTCATATTCATAATTTCCACACATTTTGAAATAATTGCAGACTTAAAAGCAGTTTTCCAATTTGCTTTTCCATTCTATCTTTTGGAGTTTATAATGTAATCTTAATGTTAATTTTACTTAGCTTAGTAGTAAGTACTTAATTAGCTTACTAATACGTTTTTCCATTTCAGCATATACCAACACCAGCGCCACCAGTGAACCCAGTAGTTAAGTCGAGTCCTAATAAAACAGTTGGCAAATGGTTTCTAGGATGCAGTGGCATGGTCTTTGTTGCTGTTGGACTAGGTAAGTGGAAAGTAAAATATCCAATTTATAATATGATTAATATATTGTTTATAAAGGTGGTGTGACAAGGCTGACAGAGTCGGGCCTTTCAATGGTATCTTGGAACTTGATTGGCGAACGTATGCCTCGGAGTCGAGATGAATGGATTAAAGAGTTTGAGAAATATCAACAGTATCCAGAATTTAAGCTGTAAGTGAACAGAATAAATGTATTATAAAATACTTATAATTATTTAATACTTATAGAAAGAATGCCAAAATGACTGTCGATGAGTTCAAATTCATTTATATGATGGAATATATACACAGAATGTGGGGTCGGGCAATCGGCGCGTTTTTCATACTGCCTGCAGCATATTTCTGGAAGAAGGGCTACTTTTGTGCAAAAACAAAGAAAATGGTTGTGGTATTAGGAACTCTTATTGGTCTGCAAGGATTAATGGGATGGTATATGGTTAAGTCCGGCTTGGAGAACAGATTTGATAATCCAAATGATGTGCCGCGTGTTTCACAATATCGACTGGCCTCACATTTAGCTGCAGCATTTGTACTCTATTCCTTGTTCCTATCGAACGCAATGTCCAAGTTGATACCAGCGGAATCGTTGACGTCGGCAGCGAAGCGTATACCTAAAATTAAAATGCTGTCACACTTGACGAAAGGCATGGTGTTCCTGACGGCAATTTCTGGTGCATTTGTAGCTGGACTGGATGCTGGATTAGTTTACAACTCATTTCCGAAAATGGGCGATGACTGGATACCTGATGACATTTTGCAATTTAAGCCCATGCTTAAAAATGTAACAGAAAACCCAACAACGGTTCAGTTTAATCATCGTGTCTTAGGTATTAGCACAGTAACTTTGATAACAGCTTTATGGCTGACAATGAGAGGCCAGAAATTGCCCAAGCGTGCAAAGTGGGCTATCAATGCAGTCGCCGTTATGGCCTGGACACAAGCTACCTTAGGTGTGACTACCTTACTTAATTATGTACCTGTGCCTTTGGCTACAGCTCATCAATCTGGATCATTGATACTCCTAAGCACCGCCGTGTGGCTTTCGCACGAACTGCGGCTTTTGAAATATATACCCAAGTAATATTACCCAAATAATAGTACTTGATATTTATATTGCAACTTGTAAATAAAATCACGTTTTACATTAGATAATTTAATGTTATAAAAAAAAGTGAGAAATTATAAAAAAAAATGTAAAAAATTATTTAAAAAAAAAAATGTACAAAACTAAAAAACAAAATTTTAAAAATTATAAAAAAATGTAAAAATATAAAATAGGAATGTGATTTAGTTGATAAGCCTTTTCTTACTGGAGTAAGAGGTTGCACCAATATCTTTGCTGGATAAGGATCTCTGAAGGATTCTTTGATCAAGTGGTTTTAGAATTTTTGGAAAGCTTCACTAGTTGTAAGTAAACACTGTAAGTCCCAAGTGGTCTGAGGTACACGCAAAAGACAAAAGGCACAGCTAGAGCAGTTAATCAAGGACATTGTAGCCAAATAAGAATTGCAGTTAGTTATCGTGTTACCAGGCATAAAACCTCTCGGGGTTAAAAGATCATGGCTTTATTTTTTCACCTTGCCCGCTAATCCAACTCTGTGTACCTAGAGCATATAAAGTATTTTAACACGGGAGATTTGTATGTTATTAAATAAATCTAACATATTAGAATAATCTTGATGGAAATTTGAAATTTGGCGGTTGACTTCAAATCAAGCAGGCGCACTATGCAAGAAATTTTAGATTATCTAAACGCAATCAAATTTTAATTATTTATGTCTTTTGCAACAAAATTTAAAATTTACCCAGTTTAAAATTTTAACCCAAAATTCTCGCATTCAAACGAAACAGATATTTTAAAATGTTACCTATGAAAGTAACTGTTCTTTCCTGTTAACGCTTTTATTAACTGCGCAGAGGAAATTCGTGCGCAAAACCAAATACGAAATTGATATATATATATATACATATATGTATGTGACGAGGTGCGCGAGTGTTTTGTGACCATCAGAGTTAGTTATTGAAGTTGACTGTTGTTTTTTTTTTCGTTATTTAAATCATAAATATAAAATGTACATAAATAATTAACAAAAACTTGACGCTTAATAATAATAGACAAAGTATTTTAAAGAGACAACACTTAAAAATTTACTGTCTAGGCACAGAGGCTGTTTACGAAAAATCAATAAATTTATACACATTAAATATAAATGTGCGAAGCCCAAAACACACAAATACAAAGCAGCTTAAACGGAATTTAGTACTATAAAAATGTATGGCCTACCTCCAGCTGCGCTTGATGTGAACGTAAGTAGATATAACCGGTGATTAAGGGATAAAAATAAACATTTGACAAAGTAATTATAATATTATAGAGATATATCTATAATCTATATATCTCTCCTAATTAATTTAATATCAAATATACATACAAATGCAATTTAGATGTTACTCGAATAGGTTATATAGTCAAGTATATATCCATGTAGACAATCCCAGACTTTTGTAATCTATACTCATCCTTTTTATTAGTCAGACAACATCATATTTAATCGTTTTTATAACTAAGGCTGGATTAATTAGATGATTGACAGCGTGTGAAGGAAATGTGCAATAGATCCTAACCTCGACTGTACATTTTTCGAGAGTATTTTAGGTATATATATTATATAAGGTAGCAAATATCAAATGAAACTTTACGGCATATCTAAAATAAGCCACAGGTCCAACCACAACTTCGTATATGCCTTACTCACTCTCACACTCTCAATAAGTAAAAGAAAATGTCTTGATTAAAACAAATTAAAGATTTTTATATAGCTATAGATATAATAGATCTCTCTCTCATACCACTCCCTCTCTCTGACTTATATAATTTTCAAAAATCGTGTCTTCGTTTGATTATTTGTGCAGAATCAGCGCTTTCGACTACGTGATATTGACAACGAGCACATCATGTCAACTTTTGGAAATATTGGACACTCCTTGAGTATATCTGTGGAGAGATTTATAACGATTGGTGAAATAATTGCAGAGGAAAATACGGATATTAAAGTGGATATGTATGAGGCGGCCAGAGAGGCGAGAGATGCAGGTAAAAACTAAAACGTTATATATTATATAAGACTATCGATAATAAATTTACTTATTATATGTTCAACTTAAGATATACCCTATATATAACTCAATTGAATTGTTTTCTTTTTATTTTTAGGAAAATCGATTGAACAGCTGTGTGAGCTTTCCCCTTTGAGTGGCATGGAGGTTCGTCATCATATCGAACCCTTGAAGGACTATGGCGCCATTATATTGGCAGCCAGATCTCTGCTATCGTCTATAACGCGAATTTTACTGCTCGTCGATATTGTTGTGGTTAAGAAATTGCTCACAGCAAAGAAACGGGCATCGGAGAGCTTAGAAAAGTTAGAGTCTGTCATGAATTTTACGGAATTCGTGCGTGCGTTTTCTATTTTTGGTACCGAGATGATTGAACTGGCCTACCTGACGGGACATCATCGGAACTCTTTTAAGGAGGAGCGCAGACGTGCTCAGATGTTCTCGGCACGCCAAATTCTAGAGAAGTCTATATCGATTCTATTGACATCGTCGAAGAACAGTTTGATACACAGCGATTGCGTGATAGTTAAAGAGAATCGCGACACCGTCTTTTGTCAAATTCGACGGGCCATGGACTTGATACATTTCGTCATTAAGGATAGTATTTTCGACTCGGCGAAGCACATGGCCTTTCGCAACGCGCGCTGCAATTCGAACTATGAGAACGAGAGTATCTATACGACAATAAAGCGCATTATCAACCTCATCAAGAAGTTCAAGCTGCAGTCGATTCAGTACGATTGCAACAGCAACAAGGAGGGCAACAACAATCCGGATGCGTTATATTCTCTGTTCGATGACGAGGACTGGAAGAGCGAAAAGAACCTAACTCCGGCTGTGGGCAGTCATATGATAAAGAATACAAATTTTAAGAAACACTTAACCTACGAGAGTCTGGACCTGCGGGATGAGCTATCGGTGGCGTTTGACAAGCTGTTCGAGAAGGCGCATGACTTTACAGACTCGCCTTATATAAGTCATGAGCATCGGAAGAACATACTCATTTACTGTGAGAACTGCAAGGTTGAGTTTGAAATGTATTTGAATCTATTGATCAAGGATCAGCACGATAATCGAGGGGTGGGAGCACCGATCCAGAGCAGGGATCCAGAGCTGGGCATGCTGGGCAGTTTGCAGGAGTTGTGCAAACAGCTTGTTATATCTGTGTCCAGTCAGATCGTGGACTTTAACGAATCACTGAACGTTTGCAAGAAGATTGTGAAATCATTTTATGCCTTGGCTATGGCACACGATCTGGAGAACCTGAATCAGTGTTCGACAAAGTTTCACGACTGCTGCGATCACATTTTCGACATTTGCAAACTGTTGCAGCACATCGCACCGACGGAAGGGCTGCAGGTCCATGCCAAGTGCTTGGCAATCAACCTGAGGATCTATGGGCCACAAGTATTCATTGCCGCAAAGATTCTGTGGAAGTATTCGAACAGCAGTGCTGCGAATGAGAATTTTGAATCGTTTTTGGAAATGTGGAAATGGCTAATCAATGAGATCTCAATGATAGCCAAGAAGATTCTCGCTTCGGTGGACACAACCAAAGCGGACATAGATACCCAAATGGAGGTGAGCATAAAATAAACCAATTTAGAAATGTTTATAATTTTTAAATTGATTTTTTATTGCTCTTTCAGAAATGTGAGACAACAATGAAATCATCGAAGCCATATGCCGCTGCGCCCACGGATGAAAGAGAAATGGTGGAGTACTCCGGATTGGAGGGTAAAAGCAATGGCGATGCAACGAAGTGGACGGACGATCTATCGGATGATAATGATATTTTGAAACGAGCTAAGAATATGTCAGCTATGGCTTTTCTGATGTATCAATTTACCAAAGGCAGCGGTTCTCTAAGAACCACACAGGATTTATTTACACAAGCTGAATACTTTGCTGAAGAAGCCAATCGACTTTATAAAGTTTTACGTCATTTTTCATATCAGGTGTGTGGGCTTGGTATGATAGAAATTGTAAAATATTTCGGGATGCCAAAAACTTATTATTATTCTTATAGAGTTTCATTCTATTTTAAAGCTGCATGAACAGGAAGCTAGAAAGAGCAGGCAACAAAAAGTGGCAGATAGCAGAGAGAAAGAGAGTGAGAGAGAGAGAGAGCAGGGAGCAGAGGGAGAGAGGAAGGAGAACGTAAAACGGAAACGAAATAGCTGAACTGTAAATAAATATTTAAAAAAGTAGCTGAGAGAAAGTAGACAGAGAGAGAGAGAGAGAGTAGAAACAGGGACCGAGGAACAAGGAGTAACAAAAAAGAGAGAGTAAACGGAGCTAAGCTCAAAACAGGAAGAAGAACACAGAGAGCACGAAGCAGCAGTGAACAAGAAACTGCAGAAAGCAGGAAACATTGGGAAGCGGGAACACGGAGCGAAGTAAAGAGAGACGAGAGTGGAGAGTACTGAGTAGAAAGCAGGGAACAGAACAGGGCGCTCGAATTAGGACATATTGAAGATCAGGGAGCAGAAAACAGCAGGGAAGAGCCAACAAAGAGGCAAGGAACAGAGAGTTGGGAACAGAGGGCTTGGGACAGATAGCTGGGAAATGTAGACATTGTATGAACTTTTTGGTTCTGCATAACAAGTTTCCATCTACAATTCTAGGGTTCTTGATAATCTGTTGGTCAAAAATAAGACGAGTCGCTACTAAACACCATAACGAGCTCTCCAAGTCCAAGTCGAAGTTTTATTGCAAATTTACAAATAATTTAAGAAACATTTTATTTAATGACATTTTGAATATATAAAATATGTAAATGTTTATATTTTCAGGTACCTGCAAGTGATAACAAGAAGGATCTTCTAAGTATTTTAGATAGAGTGCCGACTTGTGTCCAAGCTCTACAATTTACGGTTAAAGATCACACAGTCGGCAAAGCAGCGACATTTGTGAAAGTTGATCACGTCATAAGGGAAACCAAAAATCTTATGAATGTGATAAACAAAGTGGTCTCAAAATGCTTTGAGTGCGCAAATAAGGTAAGTTCAATTAAAATTACAAAATCACCATATATAGAGCCGGTTCACAAAGTAAAAGTTAGTTTTGGTCTTGTGCAATATATGCTAGTTTGTCCGTCCGTAAAATCACACTTTGTATTCCACACATAGCTCACTTGCCCGAGAGGCCAATCAAATCTCACTTGTTCAACACAAACTAACTAGAAAATAGTATGACAACTAGATTAGTAGTATCCAAATTCGTAGGCTAGATTGGTTTAGTGCACTACTAAACGAACAGATATATTCTAGGCTACAGGTCTGAAAGCTGGACAGCTGGACATGTCTTTGGCTTAGTTCAACTAACTTAGCTACTAGAACCAACCTGATGGTTCCAATATTTAACTGGGTAAATGGTGTTGGTTCTCTACTAAGATATTACTTATTGACATTTTTACAATTTATACAAATGAAATTAATTATTGATAATATTTATTTTTGCAGTACAAATTAAATTTAACTGGTATTACTGGAGGACTGACGTCGGGCTCGGTGCGCGGCGATGACAACGTCTCGGGAGGAATGTGCGACTCGAAAGGAACAACCAGCAGCACCGAGGGGAGTATGTGACATTATGGAATGGCTCGAAGAGCCAAGGGGGATGCGAGGAGGACGCGTGTATCATTCTTATTGTTTTGATCATGGCTAATAGCGAAAAGAATTTATCACTCTCATTATTACTTAGGTCTATACATTTGTTAACTAATACAAACTCTGTATTCCGGCAGTCGACTGACGACTGTCAATGTGTATGTTGTAACATATTTGTACTCTGTAAGATACATCTTTATATATTTTTGACTAATGCGAGAAACTAAATCACACACACACACACACCCACACTCAAACCCACATACATGCACTCAACCATCAATTATATATTCACAATTAATGTACGTGCTTTTAAGTGATCAAATAAAGATAAGTTGATGTGCTTTTTTGAAATTTCAAATTTGAAATCGAACGGTATTTGGATGCCAGCTATTAGAAATGTATTTAAAAAACAAATGAAATAAAAACAAATTGTATTGCGTATTGGTTATTGGCTTGTTCTTTCTTTAAATAAGTTTAAGCTGATCAATGGCTGCAAAGGTTGCTCTGAAATTAGACTTTGGTGAGGTTTTTGCTATGTCTTAAAACTTTTCCCACGAATGGGTGTGCTCTTACGATGTCGATGCAAAGGTAAGCTAATGCCAACACACTTCCTCCAACACTAAGACTTTGCTGAATTGGAGAATATCTTCGGATATTGTGCAAAGAATTGAACCTTTTGTGCAGCCCATATGTGGTATGAAAGATTTCATTTAATATGATATTTATAATAATAATGGGATGTTTGTAAGTCATTTGCAATTGGATCTCTTGACACATTTATAATAGTGTAAATAGTAGCATATAGTACTATAGAGAAGTAAACAGGAATATATAGTAGTATATTATAGTAAAAAGTACTATACAATTGTAAGCAGTCAAAAGTAGTAAATAGTAATAAAAATTAGTAAAGTATAGTAAATATTTGTAAAAAGTAGTAAGCATTTGCAAAAAAAAGTAAAGAGTAGTAAATATTTGTAAAAAGTAATAAATAGTTAAATATAGTTGTATTTAGTAATATATCTAGTATATACTGTAATTTAGTAATATATCTAAAAGTATATATTGTAACATATGTAGTTTGGTATCATCTTATGCTATATAGCCCTAGTCTAGAAGAGAACATGGAATTTACTCAAGATTGATATATTACTTAAGTTTCAGGGATCAATGTGTAAGCGGCTAGTTTTACAATCAAGCCACTCTATATGTTTTATAGAATATCTATAAATGATATTTTTGCATAGACATCCATATATTATATTTATTATAATATGATTTCATAAATTTATATAGGTATCAGGTCATCGCCGACAAAATTCAAGTAAGCCATATTGTATATATTACATATGGAAAAGTTACAACACGTTTTACGTCCATTTTTCTAATTTTCCTTCGCTCCTTTGTTTGATAAAGTATAAAAAGCAAAAAGATAAGCGAACATATGTTTCCAATTTCTGTACAAGATTATTTTCAACCAAGTGCACATTGAAGTGGATATTTGCCAACTTCTTAAGCTCTGTTTGTTGAACTGTTTACCACACATTATGGGAAATATGGTGGAAATGACGCAGAAAAGCCAGAGAATAATTTTTTCAACTCCATTGCTGTCGGACCAAAAAATACCCTAAGTTTACAATTTTACAATCATTGTAATCTAAGGTAGTGTAATATGTATATAAATTATATAATATGTATAATATAAATACTCGCTTCACGAATATATGTATTTAATAACATATATTTGGTATTTACATATTTTTTAAATTGTATTATATATTTTATAAACATTTCAATAAATATATTTTTAAAAATATTTGATTATTTATATTTTTATAAATGTCTCTAAGTATTTTATTCTGCATAGCATTCATATAACTTTTTATAGACAAAGCTTACAGGGTATCTAAATCCGACTAACTTAATAATAACGGGTATGCTTTTCAGTGGTTTGTCCTTCATAAATGACGTTATTCCCTCTTTGTTATAGACACCCTGTTTTTCCAACCTTCCACAATTTGCTATAAAATGAGCTGTCGTCGATGTGAAGAGAACAGTATTTACTTACATTTCATTGTGCGCTTTCTAGCTTTCTAGTTGAATTGTGACATAGGATTTCTAATAAAATATATAAAAATAAATATATATAAAAATTATTAAAATATTTTTTATATAAAAAATAAATATATATAAAAATTAAATAAATAATAATTAAAAAAAAAAAAAACTTTTAAAACAATTTGGCTACGGAAAAGTATATGTTGTTGGCTACTAAATCTTGTCTGTGCTTATGAACTTTATTTTTATTTATTTTATTTCTTTTTCTTCTTCTTCTTCTTTTTTTTAATAATAAAATCTAACAAAAAAATACATTAAATAATTTAATAAAAATAACATGAAGTAAAAACTAATCTTTGATTTTTTTTCTAGCTTTAGGTGGATGTCTTCTTACTGGACTTCACCGATGGTGTGTGTCACGTCATCAAAAGGACTACATACTCCAGTTCTGAGCTTCTTTAGCGAAATTCCTTCCGCAATTTTAGCTAGATTTCCTTTCACTATCATTCTTTAATTGCTTATTGCTGATTGTCTTAGAACTCTGCGGTAATTCTAACATACAAGAGATTATTGTGATTATCTTCTTTGCCTACGTTGCTCTCTTTGTTATCTTTTATTGATAAGCTCTTCTTTAAGAAGCTGTCCTTAGATGGGGTCGTGAGTCTAATTATTTTTTTATTCATATGTTGGACATGTGCAAAGGAGTAATAATACCTAAAACACAACTTTATTGGTAAATTTTTCTCTGAATTGGGCTTGAGATTGTTTATGTTAACTTATGTATATAATTTATACTTCCAAATTAATATAACGGACAGAGGGAGTACTCTCTTTCACAAATAATACAGTTATTTAATCTCTCTCCCCTGATACCTTTACGTTCTTCTGTCCTTTATTCTTCGTGAATTTGGAATGCCAGAAAATTTGAATGCAAAATGTATATAAGTATATTATTCTTAAACCATATTTGTACATATATATATATATATATATATATATATATATATATATATATAAAGTCCACTTAATCAATAATTATATCCCATTTCAGTTTCATTAAAAATTAGATAAAAGCGAACATCAAATTTTATTTTCGCTTTTAAAAAATAAAAAGAAAACATTTATATTTATAATACCCATCCTAACTATAGATATAATATATATAAACAAACATAAGTTATATAAGTCTAATGTATATACTTTATTTATATTTCAATTGAATATTTTTTGTATTCTATTAAGTAAAATAACTTATATTTTTTTATTGTAAAATAATTGCATGTCTTCTTTTGTATATTTTTCATTTTATTCAGATTCTTCAACTGTACAGTTAAATTTTGGCAGCTACTACATTCTACAGTCCAACAGAGATATCTTACCTGATAATATATTTAATCTGCTTTCGAAATTAACTGTCCTGCCATTGGGCCAAAAGAAAGCTTATCCCGAAAAAAGTCAATCGAATCGTCAGGCGAAGCGTGATCTAGACAGCATTGGTGGGGGACATTTAATCAAGAAATCCCTATATTATTAATCTGAAGTCAATTATTGTTATGACCCAATATCACTTTTCGAAATGTAAAGTCAATTAATATCTTTACCCCAATCCACTATTAATGTACAAATTATATGAGGTAATAAAGCAATTTATGTAAAATACATATGTAAATATTAATGTTTATACTGATTGTCTCCAAGGAGTAGTCTTAAGATATATCCACTAAAATTGTGGGGAATGGAATCTGTATATATATAAAAACCAGAAAACCAAAATGGCTCCAAAATGGATACTGATCCATTCTCTGTCTCATAATTTTTCATATTTTCACGCTTATTCTCATTCTCATTTTCAATCTCATTGCAATTCTCAATCTTATTTTTATTCTGCTTCTCATTAAAATTATAAATTTTATACTTTCTTACTTGGAAGTATAATAATGAGTATCTCTTATATTCTCATTCTTACTTTCATTTTCATTCTACAAAATTTGATTTTCATTCTCATCCTAAATCAGATTTTTCACTATTATTTATTTTATTATCTTATATCTTTCTTATCTTATATTATTTATGTATGCTCCTCATTTAAATTTTCCTCATTTATATATTAAAATATATTTATATATAAAAATATATATATATATTTTTTTTAAATATAATTATATTTAAATATACATTATATTTTATTTTTAATTTTTATTATGAAATGAATTTTTGGCAAGAAGTGTAAGGGGCAGAGAAAATAATAATAAATATTATTTATTTAAATATACTTATTTAAAAAAAATATATAAAAGATCATAATATATTTTTTCAACTATTTCCTTTGGCTTAAAAAGCTTTCTTGGAAAACGTAGATGGAAAATTAGTGCTAAGGTAAGTGATAATCCATATTGTACGTCTAATAAGGAAGTAGGCTATTCGAATATTAAATTAACTTGATATTTATGACATTTTTAACGATCAAAATGGTATAGCTATTCCAACTGTCTACAGCCAACCATAATCCAAATTTACTCTGACCTATTAATTTTAGAGGCATTTAAGTATTTTTTAAGCCCGACCTAATAGTTATTAGGACTCTACAACTTCACAACTAAACAGAGCTCAACAGTGCATCTTCCTTATGGAGCAAGAGTAGTCAAGAAATCTATACTTCTTAGACAGAAGTAGTCAAGAAATCAGTACTTCTTACACAAGATCACTTCTTGGGCCTATCCAATACTCTTCAGACACATGTATTGGCAATAAATCTCAAAGTGAACTAAAAACTAATATATCCTTGATACTTTTCTACATTAGATTTAATCTAATTTTAAATTTAATTGCTTTGCTCTTCTTTTACAGAGTGCTCTTCGTCTTTAAGGATCTTGCGCAGCAGTCATCAAAGTATCAACGTGATTTCAACACTCAAAACGATCTATGGGATTTGTCAGCCAACAACAACGATCATCGAGCAAACCGGCCAGCTATAGTTAGAAAGGATTTGGCTTACAACAAGAATGCCTGGAAGAGTAAAACCAAAAGAAACTTCGACGAGATCGATAAGGCCTCCGTCAGCTTCGGCATTCTCAATCCACTTGTATAGTTGACTTATGACTAGACTTTGTATACTCATCTATATAATTAACGCAAATGCGCTTTGTGTCAGGGGAAAAAAGAAATGAAAAGAAATATATATATATATATACGATATACTCAACAGAAACTAGGAAAACGAAAGTATTTGTAAATATACCTATATACAGCAATATCAATAAAAACAATTGTAATTGTTAATAACATGTTTATTTATTCTTCTTTAATGTTGAGTTTTGTGAAAGGTCATACCAGATCTAAATGCAGCGCTTTTATTTTTTTTTTTTGGTTTTTTTTTTTTTTTTGTTTCAAGGGACTATTTAAATACAAATTACATTTGATAATTATATTTAAAACAGTAATTCAATAATATATTCTTCACTTTATTTGTTGAATTACGACGATAGGGATAACCTATAACAATTCATATTGACGAAGGTGCATCCTTTGAATTATGTCCCTACAATCATTAAAAACTCGCTTTATGTTTTCTGTGTCAACGGCGCATGTAAAATGTGGGTAACAATAGTGTTTACCGTCTCCACTTGCTGTCGATATACGCTGCAGACATAATAATTTAAAATAATTAATCAAATTACAATTTTAATTAGATTTTCGTTGGCTTACCAGAAACTCGTCACGTATAAAATATTTTGCTCTTATTACTTCTGGGTCATCGTTAGATTCCATTATTGCGTCACCTAGTTTTTATGAAATCAGATATTATTAACATCAATATCAAAACAAATACAAATACCAACAACAAATATTATTTATTAGGATATTCGCTTTAGTTTTTATATACCTTTATTTTGCTTGTAGTATTCATAGTCATTTTTTTGTTTCACTTACTTGGCGTTTGATATTTGTTAAACTCGGAAAAATATTCCGACAATTTACTTTTTCCAGCCTTAATTTTCTCTGCTAACAAATCTTGCTTATTTAGAAAAAGTATAATAGAAATTGTGCGTAGCCATCTATTAAAAGAAAAAAAACATTGATTAATAAAATATTTTTATTTTTCTTTTTTTTATAAATAAGATTAAATACCTGTTATTCCAAATACTTTTAAATAAGTCTAAGGATTCACGAAGCCGATTTTGAGTGGGATCCTCACGCAAAACCATATTATAACTTGAGCATGCCGTTACAAAGATTATAGCAGTAACATCATTGAAACATTGAATCCACTTCCGACGCTCGTCGCGCTGTCCTCCCACATCGAACATACTATTTGAAGGCAAGAAATAATTTCAAAGTTATTGCAAATTAATACAGTTAAGCACTTATTCAATTGAAACTCACTGAAAATTAACTTTGTCCACCTGAAATCTTGTTTCAAATATTCCAGAAGTCAAAACACGGCACCGAAGAATATCTTGTTCATTGGGGGTATAATTTGGATTCTTAATTGTGCTAACTCGGTCCAAAAAGCTAAATTACAATAAAAAGAGGAGAAAATTAAATAAATATATAATATTTCGAGGAAATTTTAAAATAAATATTGAATATGTTAAAGCTTATATTACTGTTGGCTTTGCTTCATTGTTAAATCTAATCTTACAAATATTTCATTTAAAAATACAAATACAAATACAAATATTTTAGCCAGGAAGGGGGGCGTGCTTATAACAAGATCAAGTATACATCAGTCAACAGTCAAGAAAAAGAGAATTAAATGAATTTCCTAAAAATATTTTTCAGTTTTACAAAGAAGTTTTAGCACAGTCCTTTTTTCTCTTTTTACAATTAAATCTAATTTTTAGACTCGCTTATAAACTAGAAGCTTTTCGCATTGCTTGTCTTCAAGTCGAAATTCTTGCAGCGAAATTCCAGTTTCAGATTATTAGGACAATTAGCGAGTATTACGCAAGCGAATATACCCAATTACAGCAGAGTTATTTTCTAGCTCACTCACTCCAAAAAGACGTTTTAAAAAAAAAACTAAATATTGTCTACGATCCATTTACCGCATAATCCACATTAATTTGGCTTTAACTTAATGTGCTAAATAAAAGAGTAATATATATTTAAGTTAAAGTTATTCAAAAAACATTTTCTGTGCACACATCACATCACATTAATTAAAACAGAAATAGTAATAATTACACAGTTAAACAATATCTCTTAAGCTTTATACCAGCAGTTCGACTTTTACTTACTATTTTGCGCAGTCAATTAATTGATATTCATTTGACCTCTCATAGGTTTGAAGGACCCCTTTGTCTTTCCATAGTTCTTCTGTGTGTTCATAAAATTCTGGAGGATAGTTAAAGTCAGGACCTGTAAGAGAGATCATTATAAGTACCATTCTAAAATATATAGAAATATTATTGTATAATAAACTGTTCTTGATAATCTTAAATCTACATCAAACTAGTAACTATTTATTTATCTGTTGTTTTTGTTAACTTACTAGAGGCGTAATCCTGAATATATTCCACCCTGGGTTCATTTTCTTTCTTTTCTAAAGCTACAGGTGGATTTAGTGTGCTCATGGCTCCAGTAATAGTCTGCAAATAATAGATACTTCATTATTAGCAACTATATTTTCAAGTATTTTAAAGTTTTTATTTCGATCTGGTAAATTTACACTTAAAATATATTAATTTTTAGATTTTTGTACTAAAAGCAAAGCAATTGTTAATTGACACATATTTTAATTGTGATGTAACCTGTAAGGAAGGAAACTATAAACAACTCAAGGAGCTCTACTCAAGGGTCAGAAGATACCAACTTTAGATAGAAGAAGATATTCCTTACACCAATTATATTATATTATACAGAGAAAGGTTGGAAAACGATAGAGTAGTCAATGTCTAGTACCAGTTATCAAAAACATCCATTGGCTAACAGCAATATTCGTATACAACATTCGACAGTTCAACCAACAATACAGAACTCCGACACCACCACCAGAAGGAAGCAAACTAAAACTATTTAGGAAGCCAAAGCTTCCATAGAAAAACTTTTTAATCAAATATAAGTTCAACTGTATTTAAAATCCAAAATCTAAATACAGAAGCCGCATAAGATATTGGGTGAAATAAGGCTGATAAAAAAGTTATTATTTGCCGAGTCTTCACAGCCAATCTCAGGATCAGCGAGTTAAAATATTCAGACAGACATACAGGACTACATAGATTTGACTGTTAAAAAAGGTTAACAGCATTATAGAAGAATACTTTAATAACAGAATTAGATATTTCTTTAACTGAGAATATTAAAATATTAAAGTTTAACTAACAGTAGTATCAAGTTTTCAGTTTTAATATGGATAATATTAAAGGAAGTTGCGTTGGAATGCTTTAAATGGATACCTTTATCTCTTATCTTTATTTATTATTTGCTGCTTTTGCTCTTAGGCAGAAAATAGATACATATATATTACAAATTTTGATAGACATTCATTTTAAAGTATAGTCCCCTTAAATGGATAAACAATAATAAATCTCTCACAGCTACTTTAAAGATAAATGATAAAAAAATACTTACATATTATATAAAAATTTCTTTCATTTGAAAATTGTAAAAAAGTAATTAGTTATAAACATTCTTATCAGGATAACACACGCTCCTATGCACACTTGCAGTTTAATATTTTTTAGATTTGTCTGCACAGCAACTCGATTTATATAATCAATCCATTGAAAGCCTCTGGTTAGGAGTTAAGTGGGGCTTCAAAAGACAAAATAAAAAATTCGATTGAAATATTTCAAAACATTAAACAAATAAGGCATTCATTTATACCCAAAACCTAAGTCTTGCACATTGATTACCCAAATACCAAAAGATAATTTCCGAATATTAAGAGGAAGTCAAGAGCCGAACTTTAGATATTGATTTGATAGAAATGAGAGAAGGCAGATTACAAAATATATATAATTTTAAGCTTCTCCTGTATAACCATATTCCAAATATTCAGTTTTTTCTTTATATACTGTTAAGGGTCGTCCTTTGCCCATTTCTTTTGTTAAATCTTTCATTATTTACTTGTTTTTTTAGTAGTATTGCATCTCATCCAATCTCACTATAACTTACAACTAACCAGATCGAATAAAAGCTTTTTTTCTTTTAGATAAATCCAATTATAAGAACTTATAGAAATAAAAAAGAGAAAATTTGTTAAATATCATCAAATTGACTTACCAATATAGCATCACGAATATTTTTTTTAATATCATCAATTTTCTGTTTTTTCTCTTGTTCAGAAAATCCATCGACGTGCAATATCCGCATTTGTTTGACTATAGTTGATTTACCGGACTCACCCGCTCCCAGCAAGAGCAACCTGTGCGTTGCCCTATAAAGCTGTTTATCTTTCTGCAATTGCCTGGATATGGCATCGCTTCTTCGCTTTTGACTTTTCGAATCCTCCGAGTTGACATCTGACTGTTTTGAAGTTGGAGAGCCAAAGCAACCCATAGCAGTCCACGGAGTCCACCAACACGTCGCTCGATTTTCTTGGTTGGCGTCGGGGGACTCTGCACCCCTAGTACTTTCTCCGTTTTGCTCCAGTATAACAGAGTCTTCGTATTATTTACGTAATTTTTCTTTTCTCTCTCTCTCTCTCTCGCTCTCTTTATATGCTATCCAATTGTGCGGCTCCGACGACTTGCGTTCAGATGTCCCCACTTAGCGATTGCTTATGATTAATCTATATATGAAAGCAATATAAAAAAAATTAAAACTATTACTCTAATCCTATTTTAAAGAAATTTCAAAAAATATTACTAATGCTTCATATATATATATATATATATATATATATATATATATATATATATATATATATATATATATATTATGATATCATCTGTCTCAATGTAAATTAGAATTTTATTTTTAATAATCTATCCAATAATAATATATGTTAAACTTGATATTGACGACTCTAAAGATTTCATTTCAAAATTCATAATTTATATAATATATATATGTCTTTTAATTTTTATTCTTTAATTGATATATATATATATATATATATATATATATATATATATATATATATATATATATATATATATATATATATTCAATTCACATTAAATATGCAATAAATGTGTTAATGGGAAGCAAACTACCTCGACCTTTTCTAATTTAGTCTTGAGATATGAACGCACACAAAAGATAACATCTAAGAAGCCATATTACCATATAAATCTCATTAATATTCATCATGATTTTTGTATTTGAAGAACTTAATCAAATTGCTGCACTTTAAAGCCCGTCTAAAGGCTCGTTTAAATGTTTCAGGTATCTAAAATCATAAAATTTGGGTTTTTAACATTTAGAAAAAAAACAGCAAACATTTCATAGCTTTTCATTTCTCTGCTTTTCTGCACTTGGAATTTTTAAAATTTAGAAAGATAAATTCAACAAGTATTCATAGTCTAATTTGGAGTACTCGACTAGGAGATACGCTGCACCAACCATACAAATATATATAATATATATATATATATATATATATGTGTGTGTGCGGTTATGTGTGTTTTAGCCCTAGAGTTTTCAATAGCTTTTTGATATTTCTCTAACTCAAATTCAAGTCAAAATTTATCACGAATTACCTAAATTTTAGTATTTTAAATAACGAAGTTTGCTCTATTAGCAATTTGAAATTGAATTGAATTTGAATTTGATATCTAAAGTATTAGTTAACTGTTTACAACATTTGAATTTGACGCTAACAATTAATTTGGCCAATAAATCATGTTTGTAGTGACTAAAAATATTCATAGTGAAATATATATTTAATTGGTATTTCGCATGGGTAACGCTCATGACATTTCATATTTTAGCACTTTTTTTATAAACATATTTACATATATGTGTGTAGATATAAATGTATCTGTATAATAGTTATAAATGTTAATTTATCTGAGCGATGCTAGAGCACAAATTATTCCAGTGCCGTGTAACAGGTGAAGAGTGGGTTTGTTTTGCGCATTCAGAACACATATGTATGTACATACATATATATGCATATATATATATATATTTATTATATATATATACATACACTTCATATATGAAATAATAATTTGAGATATATACACATCTGTATATTTGTATATGTATCTTAAAAGGAGTTATGTAGTTTTCATATATATATATAAAAAAAACTATATATATATATATATACATGTGTATATTTAAAATGTAGATACTTAGATATATTGAGTAAATGAATGAAAATGTTAACAGAATATTAAACTGATAGATATATATATTCGCATATATATCTATTAAAATTATAGATATGCGTGCATGAGAATACATAAATAAATTTCATAAATATGTATTCGCATATGTATACTCATCTTTACATATGTGTCGCGCATTTATATATACATATATATAATATATATATCTACATATATACATATTTGTACGAATGTGTTTGTATGTATATATATTGGTGTGTTATAGAAATGTCTACATAGAAGTCAATCATGCAACGTTTTATTCAAATTTATTTAATCTGTTAAAGTTTTTTCTTTTATTTTTTGTTTTTTATTTTTTTCTCCTTTTTTTTCTTTTTTGGTGGTTTTAACTTTTTAAGGATTGAAAGGTCAGACGTGTGTTACACGTCTTTTTCAGCACAAGGAACTATATATAATTATGTATCTATGAATACACAAGATTTTCAATATTCGATTAAGTACAAAATCGCATTTATTTTGTTTATAGCTTCTTTTTTGATATCATAAAAATCAAAAAATTTTCATTTGGTATATGAACTTCATTAATTTTTAGAGGCAATGTCAAGTATATAAATCTACCTTGATTACACATATGTGTAAAATTCCACTAGTTATTAATCATATATATTAAGTGGATAGCTGATCTCATTAGTTGCCTTGACTTGCCACATTATAAAACTAAACAGATTTTTAACTTTTCTTCAATAACTAAAAAACTCACTTTTATGTATTTTTATTTTATGTATCAACCTAGAGATGTACTACAATCGATAGTTTTTACACTAAGAATTTATCGTTTTTCTAGAGATGCCAAGAATACACAAAAAAAATGTGCTTGGTATGTGAACGAAATATACAATAATTTTTAATTACATATATAGGCTATACGAAACAGAGGCAATCAATTAAATTGGTCATAATTTGATTTTAGTGCATAAATAAAAGGTATTTTATTTGATCAAATTTGTACATATGTTAAAGCTACACATATTGTGGCCAAAAAATAAAATGTATAAGCATAAAAAATAAAAAACATTTAAAATATATAAACAATGAGCTGGAAAGTCGGAGCATTATATCCACCTTTAATTTATTCTTTATATGCGCTTTTAACAGCTTGTTTGCTTTATGTTTGGTTATCTACAGAAAGCGCTTTCTGTGTGCCTATCGCAATTTTATCGATTACTACGCTTCCTCTCCAGTTCATTGCTTAATATATGCGTGCTTCTTATGTAAAAATAAAAACAGCTAGATTAAAAAAAAAATAAAGATTTTATATACAAAAAAAATTATTTTATATTATTTTATTAAGATTCTCACTTATCAAACATGGCATGTTTGCTGTGTGTAGATTTTTACTCTGCGCATCATAAGCTATTGTAGCATTTAGCTTAGTAGTCGTTCTTATAGAAATGATCCCAAATATGTGGCTGAAAAGACAGAAAAGCAACTTACTATAATGGTTTCTTTGCAGTTGACTTCAACCACTAACCATATGGTTAGTGCTTCAACACGCGGCTGTCGTCGTTTTTAAGTCGCTTGCTTTCGCTTTCTTTATCTTTATCGATAAATACGAATATTATTATTAGTTAATATATATATGTATGCGCAAAATCGTCAATAATTGCAAGGCTCATTTTTATTCACAGAGAACATGATTTTAAGACGCCTACTTTATTATCTTTGGTATTACTTGAAAAGTTGAGCGCTTTTCGCAAACTGTTCGCATATCTTGGTAGTGTAATCAAAATTTGCTACATCGTTATTCTCAACCTGGAAGTTCGATCAACATTTTTTATTAACCGTTATCTGTATATGCATCAAAACTATTGGTATTAAATATTAAGCTTAAAAACTTATTTTAGACTTTTTATGCATACTGAAATATTGTGCAATGTTTATCTATGAAAACTAATTAAACAGCATTCAAAATTATGGTCTGTGGTCAAAATTAAAGTCTAAGCTTAAAGTATAATAGCTTTTTAAAAAATACCGTTATTTTGTTTTTCAAAAGCCTAGATCTAAAAAAAACAAAAAAATTTACGTTATGAAAAAGTTAAAATAAAAATTATTATTAGTTATTAATAAAATGCAAAAAAGTAAAAATAAAATTATAATTAGTAATGCTTTTTATTTATATAAAACAGCAGAAAATTGAAGTCCATTTCTATGAGCAGTGCAAATTCTATTTCCAAATTTTTAGCGAATCTCAATATTTATGATTATACAATATATGTGTATAAATATTTATATATGATATATGTATATATATAGATATATATTTTAATGTGTGCAAATACTCCTGATTATTATTGTTGTTATTATATATTTATATATGTTCATAGGTATATAAGATAAACTGTTGTTAAGTAGCACAGGCACTGACCTTTTGGCTAAAAACAACAAAAACATGAATGCACTAGCCCAGATTGCGACCCGGATACTTGTTATACAGTTATCTAAAATATGTTAGCTAAACATATTTGCACACAGATATGAATACATCATATCTATCTATATAATCTATATGAATATACTTAACTCTGTGTGATGATGAGGCCTTTGTCATTAAACTAACAAAGCTAACTTGTCAATATTTTAGATATATTATATGATATATAGCACTATATATGTAAAGGTTTTACACTCCTAAGTTGATTTATGTAATAAAATAAAGATTTAATCACAACTTTTGGTAATAAGGGTGTTTCTTGGCCAGTCATGATATATAAATTTAGAATTGTGCACTAGAAAAATTAATTAGATAATTTCTGGTGTTTTTTTATATTTATATAATATAGACATATACAGGTAAAGATGAGTTAGCCAAGTGAGCCAATAATGGAACAAGCGGGCTCAAATCCCAGATATGGTGTAAAGACCCAGAGTTTTGATAGTCTAATAACTATATAGACAATAACAATAACAATAATATATTAGTATTTTTTATGATTCTTTTAGCGTAATTCGCTTGCCATATATATATAAAATATAATAATTATTATTATGCACTTATATACATGCATATATGTACTTGAATACTTATATATATATATATATATATATATATATATATTCACATACACCTTTCTTGTCAATTATAAATTTTTGTATGCACAAGCCGCCCCCCAATACAAAGCTACTTAAATTCATTCATTTTATCAATGTATACACGCGCACAAGCTCACACACACTTATATATATACACACACTCACTCACACACACACATACACACACATACACACTCATACACACTCATGCAGAGACGGAAAAAAGAAGAATCCGTATGGTTATTGCTTAAAAGTTGATGCGTGCTAAAAGTATTTTCCCAGGCCAAAATAGAGAGTGTATCTAGTTTTGGGAATTTTGCCAAAATATATGAATTTTGTAATTCAAATAGACACTCTCATCAGGCAGCGTTCTCCTTGCGTTCAGTTGCCGTTGATCGTTATAATAGCGCGATCTTTGTGTTAGCTCTTGGTCTTTTGACTAAAAAAATTTCAATTATTATTATATAATACGACGATTTTTGTTTTAGAATAAAATTGTAAGTTTTGTTGTTCAAACAAATCGCAATAAGTCAATTTTCAATTAGTGTTAACAAACGAAACAAAAAATAAGAAAAAAATATCAAAATCCAAATGTATATAAAAAAGTTTTAAAAGTTACCTACATACATATTGTATGTTTGTTAATAACAGTATTGAAAAATGAATTTTAAAAAACATTTATGAAATTGGAAAAAACTCGCGCACATATACATGTGCATATAAGCATATATATATATATATATATATATATATATCTATAGCTATATACAAATATTTATATATACTTTTATCTTCATTTATATATATATACATATGTATTTGAAGTTGGTGTTTTTAAAGTGTTTTTGTGTAGTTATTGGATGATGAACAAAAATGTAATACAAAAATTACATTTCAAATATTCCTACACAGTCATAATACAAGTGCACACACTCACACACACTCACATCTTATACATATGTACAAGCGCACATAAGGACATATATACATACATTATATATCAATATATATATGTACATGCATTTGAAATTAGTTTAATGTTTTATATAAAAAGCAAAAGTATCTAAATATATTTTCAATACATATGTACGTAAAGGAAGTTACCTGTTACTTATATATGTATATGTAGATATGAGCTATTTGCAAATATTTATACACACACACATACATACGTAGCCTTATGCACCTGTTACTTTGACCACGGTCAAAATTTTGATATTAAAGTGAAGACCAAAATAAATATAAATATATATACATACATACTTATATATAGCCACAAACACACACGCGCGCTCAGCCACTTGCCTTGCCAAAAAAAAAAAAAAAAAATTGTTAGCAAAATTTATATATGTATGTAGTTGCTGCTGGCACATAAATATATTTTTGAATTTATAAATGTAAAAAAATAAACGTATATACATATGTTTGGCTGTATGTGTGTGTGTGTGCCGCTGTGGCTGTGTCTGTGTGTGTGCTCGTGTCTGATTGGAACAGTTGATTATGCAACACATTTCTTGTTATCTAAATGAGAAAAACAGAAAGACAAAAAAAAGACAGAATCCCATTTTACAAAAATTATAAATAAAACATTTTTAAAGCTGTCGTAAGTACGTACATACATACATGCACACATACACATGTACATTTGTACTGGCAACTGTATATGTACTGTTAGCGTGTGCACAATATTACAAATACAGATGTATGTTTGTATGTATGTAAGTAAGCAGAAATTTACAGTTCTCTCAGTATATAAGCATGTGTGTATGTGTTTATATACTCGAAAGTACACTTAACACACATACATGCAGATGACTATATATATGTATGTATGTAGCTATGTAGGTGTGTAGCTAAGTGTCTATTTTTAGGTAATATCTTGTATAGCCCGAAATAAGTATATGTATTGTATATATATATACATATATACATATATACATATATATGTCCATATAGTTCGGAATGTACAACTATACATTATACAGCGAAATATGTTTGAAATATTTGTCGCACATTATACATATAAATATGTTTATATCTATATACATATATAATATACTGTTTAAACACTACATAAAATACATATAGACACGTGCAGAAGTATATATGTACATATATAAACCTTTAAATCAAAATATATATGTATGTATATATATATGTGCACGTGTAAAATACATATAGACATGCATACATACATAAATATGAGTACTAAATAAATACAGTGAATGTTTATATCAAGGGCTGCCTGTTTACATCGTTTTGCATATATGTACATTCATACATATATATTGCATATTATATATTTACATATATATATATATAAACATGTATGTATGTGCTTACTAATTTCTGGGCACACAAGGATATAAGTTTGAAATAAATATTACAACTGCAATAGACTTGAAAATGTCAAATATATAGACATTACATACATTGGTTATATATTAAAATGCAACCTTAATTATATACAATCCTTTTACATATATATAATGTCAGTTTATAGTGAATACTAAAAACTTTTCATTATACCTAGTGCACATAGCCGATATACACTGTACTTGGCATCAATACAGCTCTTTGAAAAATATCTAATTAACAACGGATCGAC
This sequence comes from Drosophila hamatofila, assembly GCA_035045345.1. Lineage (NCBI taxonomy): Eukaryota > Metazoa > Arthropoda > Insecta > Diptera > Drosophilidae > Drosophila > Drosophila hamatofila. The sequence continues at coordinate 3,452,276 of JAWNPA010000012.1, forward strand.
TCATAGATACCTACTAGAAAGCGTCGAGATTTCGTCATTAAAATGAGAATTCAGATTTAATTTTAGCAAAATATATATACATATACTTGAATAACTTTTGTGCCTATTATGCGATATTTATTATATTTTGTCTGCTTATATGTCACACTCATATAGACAAGTCGTATTACCTCACAGAATATGAGCTCAAAGCGGATTGTGAAAATTATTTAAAAAGTCAAATCGTAAAAATTCAATTTATCATATAGAAATTTCAATGTATTCTTAACTTATCATAATAATTGAATAACTCATTGTTGGAACAAATAGATATTCTAAATATAAAAGTTCTAGGTTGCTAGTCTCAAGTCCCTAGTTCAACGGAAATTTGCTAATAATCCACTTTTTCAAAAAGCTCTTAACCAATAAAATGTAGAAGGTGCGGGCATGACCAAATTGAAAAATCTTGATGTGACATGAATATAAACGAATATACATATGTATGCATATATACGAAATCTGGGATTTTTAGCTTAAGCAATAAAAATAAGTTTTGTTCATGCAAGCACACACAAATACACACACTCACACACATATCTATATATGTACGTCAAAATAATAATAATTGGATGACCATACTTGAATTGCATATTCAATATTTAAATGTAAACATTAACCATTAATAACTATCGATCACAACAGTGTTAAAAGAGGAATTGCAAAAGTGTGAGCGCTAAATTTGAGGAAGAAAAATAGAATTCTCAGTGAGTGAATAGCTCTTATTTTTAATAGCTCGCAATTTGTATTGTCGAGAGCGCCAAAGCCAAAGAAAGAGACAAAGAGATGCTGTCCGATTATTGACTGACACTGTATTGCATAACTCATAGCAAGCGACGGGGACTTTTGTGTGTCGACAGGTGAAGCAGAGACAAATAATATTTAAAGAAGGCCATACATATAAAAATTTAAGGAATAAAATAAAAATGCTTATTTATTTCAGTTCCAGTCTAGTGAGAATAAACTACTTTCCTTAATGAGTTTTCAAATAAACAGCTAATAAATGAATTTTGGCTCATTTTCAATCTTTCGTAAAACGAACCGCCAAATGAATTAAAAATTAGTGATGACAGGCTTGGATTAAATTTAAAGGCTAGGGATGGCACGCTCAGTGGGCTATGCTATCAAACAATATCGACATTATCAATATCGGTAGGGAACTAAAAAAGCCTTTATCGATCAATACGCTGTAAACTATGCCATACAGTTTTGCTTATGAAATTGTCCGGAGCAGCTTTTATTTTTAATCATTGTGTTTTCTTTATTAAAAAAATACAATGTTTTCTTAACAACAGAGACAGATGCATATGAATATGCAGATATATGATCGCCTTGTATATGTTTTTCGTTGTGTGGAGTTTATCAGATAGATTCATACTATTTCACATAAAAGTAAATAAATGTATAAATTGTGTGTTACATTTTGTATTGCACTTTTAAGTACCTAAACTCATTTTCACAAAAACAAAAAAGAATAAAAATTAGCAACTCTGATCAGTTGTTTGCGAGTGATTCAATCTCCACACATTTTTTTATCGATATATTTATGAACATTACAAGCAGCCCTGTATTCGAAATTGTCATGTCATAGTTGCCAATACGCCGGAAAATGTATTAAAGCACGGCCTAAAACTGCAATCTTGTAATAGTACACATATATAATTAGAACAAGGAATGCGCAATGGCCACATAATATATATACATTAATATTGGCTAAAGCAAAAAATTAAAGTACTTAAATCGTGCACTTGAATAATTGTAAATAAAAATATATATGTATGCCGATTGCAAATACTGTATTAGTTGGGTAAAAGTGACACGTGTGTGAATCTCATAAGTCGACGCTACAAAATACATAATTTAAACTCATTGGTATTGAAAGAAATAAGTATAACTTGTAATTTATATATTTACGTATCGTTTGTGTAATTGTGTGTGTGCCTGTTCGAGCACACACTTCACTGTGTATGTGAAGCTATACCTACAAATAAACACACGTGTCTCTACAATACATACGCATATCTATGTATGTGTGTGTGTATGGAGATATGTGACAGTGAACAAATTAGAGTATACAAACATGCAAGAGTACGCGTGTGTGTGTGTGTGTGTGTGTGCTAAATACTGCTTTAGTTTCTTCTTATCTGGATTCTTCTTGATAAAATCTCTATTATCTGTCTAATGTAATGTAGTTATAGTCTCTATTATCTATCTTGTATATTTATATTTCATATTAGTGATATTATCTTTAATCCCCAATGAAGTTCTTGATCTTTCTTGATATTTTCTTATCACATAGATATACACATACAGATGCACTTATGTGCTTAGTGCTCATTGCGGAGAGAAACAATTATCTACATATATGTAACTGGCTAGTCAGGTAGAATTTGTATACGCATTTACATCTACACATGCGAGTATATATATGCGAGAATATATATACAGATGTGTGTGCATAGATATGGTTGAATATTATCGACGATTTCGATCTAGCCATGTGTGGGTGTATATATGTATATATATTTATATAGAAAACTTGGAAAATTAGCTATCTTTAACACGTCGTCGATTAAATTCCTGTGTTAGCATATGCATTGGCTAAGTATTTATAAAAACAGTTCATATTTGACCAATTAATAGAAAGAATATATTAAATTGCTTTAATATCTAAGTATCAAGGAATTTATAATCAAAGATTTTCGAAATTCTTATACTACTCGAAAAACTCAAAACCTAGACTAGTTTCCACTTAACAGACACTTAACCGTGTTCTACAGTTACATTATAAAACAATAACACGTAGATCTTTAGAGCTGCCTAAATATTTTCTAAAAAAAACCTATTTGTAATTCAGATTTTAAGCCGCAATTTCGCTAATCTTATAAACCGATAGCAACTTTGATCTACACCCAAATATGTTCTTTTTCATAGATCAACAATACATATTTCATACAGACAAGTTGAATAGCCCATTTAAGAGTCAACCTCATAATCAGACTGCGCAAGTCGTACGATTAGTAGATACCTCCCTAAAAAACAAGTGAAAAAAAGTAAAACAATTAAAACGTATTTAGCCATTGTCAAAAAGTTTAGTCGAGTGAATCAACCGGAAAAGTTTATATAACAACAGAAGAAACGGTATCTACGAGTTAATAAACTAAATTTATTCTAGATCATGGTCAGGCGATCTCTATAAACAGTAGAAACTATAAGAGAGAAAGAGAGAGAGAGAGAAAAAGTGGGAGAAAGTAGCGAAAACATAGCTCTCAGATTAGACTAACAAAGGTAGAGAAAGATCACATTTGGTATAGAGGCATATAGATACATATACTAAACAGTCTTTGTAAACCTCTGCTGAGAACATGTTCATAATTTAAAGGTATAATTGTGTGCTTTAGTGTACTTGATATTTACAAACATTTGGTTGGCATTGCCATGAATTTTTCTTAATGATTGGACTATAAACAACGCAGTTATTCATTTTGCATTTTGCACAATACCTGCATAAAGTGCGCAGTTAGCAGACTGTGTGCGTGTTGCCTTTGCAGCTGTATTTGTGTAGATTGTGAATATATAAATATATATATTTATATATTGATAGAGTTGGAAATATATGTAATGGCAGCATGCTACTGATTTTGAGTTCTCTTAGTTCCTATCTGTATTGACTCTTTACTCTTGTTTTAGTTTTATAGAAATACTATTTACTTTTTTTATATTGTCATAATATGTCCAATAATCCAAATAATAAATTTTTATTTTAAGATTGTTGTACGCAAAGGATAACAATTCAAAATGGAAGACGGTCACTCGAAAACCGTCGAACAAACCTTGAATTTCTTTGGTACAGACGCTGAGCGCGGCTTAACCATTGAGCAGGTCAAGAGCAACCAGAAAAAATATGGACCTAATGGTAAGAATTATCAATGATTATATACGCCCTATATAATCCCGATCAATATGCAGTTTAAAATCTTTCCTAATAAACATATTTTACTTCTCTTGTCTAATTTCAGAATTGCCGACAGAGGAAGGTACGTGAGAAGATTGGCTTTACATGCTAGTAAAATGCTTTAGTTGATATCTTTCATGAATTTCTAATATATTAATCATTTTTATTTACCAGGAAAGAGTATTTGGCAACTAGTTTTAGAGCAGTTCGACGATCTTCTGGTGAAGATTTTGCTTTTGGCAGCCATTATATCATTTGTAAGTTTTATTGCTAACTTATCTGGTTACATTTGCGACATATTTTATATATTAATTGTGCTAACCGCAAACAAACTTGTTTTATGCATTCATTGGGGTTTAATATTATTCTATTATATGAGAATTCTTAGTTTTTAACATTTTTCACGCTGTATTTATTGTAATGGATTTATTCGAGATCAGTTTCTGGAAATTTGTTAACTAGATAATCCTCTTTTGTACCTAACTATAGACTGAAGGCTAGGCAAGACTAGAGAATAAAGTTTAATTTTTTATTTTTGTTATTTTCCGTATAAGCTTAATACTCCGCTGGAGATACGCCTCTGTGCCCATCTAATATATGTAGAATTAATCAAACTTATTAGTTTAGGAACCCTTTTAAATCAAATGTTAAGCTAATAAATTCTTAGGAAATCGGAAGATTATAGTTATTTATAGCCTTATCTATCGGTCTGCTCCTATGCAAATCTTCTATATAAGTATGATGTGGAACTAAAAAAATTATTATACAATCACTATTTAAGGTCAAATTTATATCAAATTTTAAATATAATAAGATAAGCCCTTTCAAAATAATATGCCTCAGTTAAGAAACCCTCTTTGAATCGAATGCTTGCAAGTGTATCAAATCTTCGGCCATCCAAAGATATTTGTTATTTAATTTATATTACAATAATGTTTCCATATTTTCTTTCTAGGTATTAGCACTGTTTGAAGAACACGAAGACACGTTCACTGCATTTGTAGAACCTTTAGTAATTTTACTTATTCTCATAGCAAATGCTGTCGTTGGTGTATGGCAAGAAAGAAATGCCGAATCAGCAATTGAGGCACTCAAAGAATACGAGCCCGAAATGGGTAAAGTAGTTCGCCAAGATAAGTCTGGTATCCAAAAAGTAAGGGCGAAAGAAATTGTACCCGGAGACCTGGTTGAGGTGTCTGTTGGTGACAAGATTCCCGCTGACATTCGTCTTACTCACATTTATTCGACAACACTCAGAATCGATCAGTCCATCCTTACCGGCGAGTCTGTGTCCGTCATTAAGCACACCGATGCCATCCCAGATCCCCGTGCTGTCAACCAGGACAAAAAGAACATCTTGTTCTCCGGCACAAATGTTGCTGCTGGCAAGGCTCGCGGTGTCGTCATTGGCACTGGTCTCAGCACTGCTATTGGTAAAATCCGTACTGAAATGTCAGAAACTGAAGAAATCAAAACTCCACTGCAACAGAAGCTGGATGAGTTCGGCGAGCAACTGTCAAAGGTCATCTCCATCATTTGCGTAGCTGTGTGGGCCATCAACATTGGTCACTTCAACGATCCCGCCCACGGTGGCTCCTGGATCAAGGGTGCTATCTACTACTTCAAGATCGCTGTGGCACTGGCTGTCGCTGCCATCCCCGAGGGTCTGCCCGCTGTCATCACCACTTGCTTGGCTCTGGGCACACGCCGTATGGCCAAGAAGAACGCCATTGTCCGATCCCTGCCATCTGTCGAGACTTTGGGCTGCACATCCGTCATTTGCTCAGATAAAACCGGCACACTCACCACGAATCAAATGTCCGTCTCTCGCATGTTCATCTTTGAGAAGGTCGAGGGTAACGATAGCAACTTCCTGGAGTTTGAACTGACTGGCTCCACATACGAACCCATTGGCGAGCTGTTCCTTGGCGGCCAGCGAGTGAAGGCCAGCGACTACGAGGCCCTGCAGGAACTGTCCACCATTTGTATTATGTGCAATGACTCCGCCATTGATTACAATGAATTCAAGCAGGCATTCGAGAAGGTCGGCGAGGCCACCGAGACTGCATTGATTGTGTTGGCCGAGAAACTGAACTCGTTCAATGTTAACAAATCTGGATTGGATCGCCGTTCGGCTGCTATCGCTTGCCGTGGTGAGATCGAAACGAAATGGAAGAAGGAATTCACCCTTGAATTCTCACGTGATCGTAAATCTATGTCTTCGTATTGTACACCACTGAAGGCTTCCCGCCTGGGTACTGGCCCCAAACTGTTCGTAAAGGGTGCCCCAGAAGGTGTGTTGGAACGTTGCTCTCACGCTCGCGTTGGCACCAGCAAGGTGCCACTGACGTCTGCTCTGAAGGCCAAGATCTTGAATCTGACTGGACAGTATGGTACTGGACGCGATACTCTGCGTTGCTTGGCCCTTGCCGTTGCCGACAGCCCAATGCGTCCCGATGAGATGGATTTGGGTGATTCGACCAAGTTCTATCAGTATGAAGTTAATCTGACCTTTGTCGGCGTCGTCGGCATGTTGGATCCTCCACGTAAGGAAGTTCAGGACGCCATTGTTCGGTGCCGCGCTGCTGGTATCCGCGTTATTGTTATCACTGGTGATAACAAGGCTACTGCCGAAGCTATCTGTCGTCGTATTGGTGTATTCACTGAGGATGAGGACACCACTGGAAAATCATACTCTGGACGTGAATTTGATGATCTGTCACCTGCTGAACAAAAGGCCGCCGTTGCTCGTTCCCGTCTGTTCTCGCGCGTGGAGCCCCAGCACAAATCCAAGATTGTTGAATTCTTGCAAGGCATGAACGAAATCTCTGCCATGACAGGTGATGGTGTCAATGACGCTCCAGCTCTGAAGAAGGCCGAAATTGGTATTGCCATGGGCTCTGGTACTGCTGTGGCCAAATCTGCCGCCGAAATGGTGTTGGCAGATGACAACTTCTCTTCCATTGTGTCCGCTGTTGAAGAAGGTCGCGCTATTTATAACAACATGAAACAGTTCATCCGTTATCTGATTTCATCCAACATTGGTGAAGTCGTTTCCATTTTCTTGACGGCTGCTCTTGGTCTGCCCGAAGCTTTGATTCCAGTTCAGCTCTTGTGGGTCAACTTGGTAAGTTTAGAGTCACTTAAATATACTGTTTACTTTGTATTAATAAATCGGTTTTATCATATTTTTGGGTAGGTCACTGATGGTCTGCCAGCTACAGCTCTTGGCTTCAACCCACCTGATTTGGATATCATGGAGAAACCACCAAGGAAAGCCGACGAAGGTTTAATCTCAGGATGGCTGTTCTTCCGGTTGGACATCTTTTTAGTAGTCAGATTATACGAAGCAACAGCTGCCAGCAGTATTTAAATTCTCCAGCTGTTCCTTCGTTTAATTTCCCTGCAACATGTCTTATTGCATGTGTGTATAATATTTATTTTTATATTTAGTTACATGGCTATTGGTTTCTACGTCGGTGCAGCTACTGTTGGTGCTGCTGCCTGGTGGTTCATCTTCTCTGCTGAAGGCCCCAATCTAACATACTGGCAACTGACTCATCATCTTGCCTGCTTGGGCGGCGGCGACGAATTCAAGGGTGTCGATTGCAAGATCTTCAGCGATCCACATGCCATGACCATGGCCTTATCCGTGCTTGTTACCATTGAGATGTTGAACGCCATGAACAGGTTAGTGGCCTTATTGCGAAATCATTTACACATACTTTAATATTTGATGATATTCTCGTTCAGCTTATCCGAGAACCAGTCCCTTATCACAATGCCTCCATGGTGCAATCTGTGGTTGATTGGTTCAATGGCACTTTCTTTCACTCTTCACTTTGTCATTCTATACGTTGAAGTCCTCTCTGTAAGTGGAACTTAAATCTATAGAAAGCAATATTGCTATAATACTATATAATACTAATATAAAATTCTATTCTAATCTATTTTCCTTAGACCGTTTTCCAAGTAACACCGTTGTCTGCGGAGGAATGGATAACTGTGATGAAATTCTCAATTCCTGTAGTTTTATTAGATGAAACATTGAAGTTTGTTGCTAGAAAAATTGCAGATGGTGAGAGTCCTATATATAAGATGCATGGGATTGTGTTAATGTGGGCTGTCTTCTTTGGCCTGCTGTACGCTATGATGCTTTAAGAATATAATTATAATCATTAAGCCCAACATCATTATTCTAATTACTAGCATAAAGTGTTACTAAATATAAATAGAAAGAAATACCTAAAGTAACGACTTTAACCAAAACACCACATAGACTTATTTCCGAATACTAAAAAAAATTCACGCGTGATATTTTGATAAGAGAAATTTACTCGTTAATGTACACAACAACAACAACAACAAAAAACACCGTGAAATGGTCAATAGATTAATTTATAACGATTATTTGAGACGTACACAATTTACATTTTGTTTCAATACGTTTTATCTAACGGCATTGCTGATTTTGTACATAAAATGAAACGTGGATTGCAGAAAGTGTGAAATATAAAAAAAAAAAACAAAAGAAAACATATGATAAGGTTTCAGAAGATTTCTTTTTAATACATTTTTCGAAAACATTCAAGTCAAAAACAAATTTTTAATTACAATTATTAATTGATTTTTTTTTTCAAAGATTAGCTAATTTAAAATCCAATTATTAAATTTCTTCTGTGTATTATGTGCAAAACAAATTGAATTCAATATATTTCGCATACTTAATATTTTCTATGAACGTACGTAAATTTATGTAAATATTTCATGAATGAGGAGACATTAAAAACTAAATAAACACAATTTGAATAGATAAATCCCATATACACATATTTATATTGTCCATACTTAATTTTTTTCATCAACAATTTTGTGGATGGAATTGAGGATATATATATATTTTGTATTGAATTTATTTATGTATTAAGTAGACTTAATTCAGTCAGACTTCGGTTTAAAAGTTAAAATTAAAATTGGTTCATGCATTCCATAGAATAACAAAGAAAAAAAAAACGCAGTCTTCGAGAAGCATGAAATAAATCATTTGACTTATATAGGTAACAATTAACAAGAAAAGAGAACAATTATTGAGTGTGTTTACTACATTGGAGTGTTAGCTCCCTATATATATTATTTTTGAGTATCGGTTCCAATCAGCTTCAGTCAGAGGTTCCCGATTGTTAATTGGGATCCTTCAGTTGTGCCGTGCGCCCATGGTAGAGTCTTCAAAATTGTGTTGAGCTTAGGTTAAACAAAAACAACAAACAACAAATTATTTTTTAGATTGTGTTTAAAACAACAACAAAACAAAACAAAAATAATTAAGCATCTAATAAATTTTGGTTTAGAAAGTTCATTTTAAAATTTATATTATGTACATCGTTATAAATTAAAGACGCTGTGAAATAAACATAAAACAACAAACCCCCCATTAGCATTACTATAAGCGAAACTAAAAACGCGCCTGAAAACCCATTGAATACATACAATGGTGGCGTGAAGCTCATCCCAGTTCCAGTTTTGCTTTTGAATGCTCGCGCCCGCACTTGCATTTGCTGCTGTTTGACGATGATTTCAAAATATGCAAAAAATATTCCAATGCAAAAAAAAAAAAAAAACGAAACATACAATTTTATATAAATAATTTATTTTATTTCTTATACAGTAAATCCCCGATTTCATTAATTGGATGACCAACCCCTATTAATTTTACATAAATTAAGTCCATCCCTGCTATAGAAAGTATGTGAAGTTGTTAAATGTTGAATATACTAGTGTGCCAAAAAAAATAAGTGAATTCGAGAAAGATCAATTGCTGTACATTATGGTCGACTTCATATAGACACAAAAAAAAAAAAACATAAAGCGTATAAACAAAATGAATTCATATTTAAAATTCAGCATGTAAGATATCCATAAATACGAAATATAAACACTGAAATCCGAAATGGTCTACTTTTTAAACGATATAATATGCACAACCCACCGAACGAAGCCGCCGAGTATTCGGCTTCGCCCAAACCGTAGCTGCCCGCTGATGATGATCCACCTGCCCCATCCTCCTCTGCATTCCAAGATCAAGATTTGCCAATCGCATTGGTTTGCTGCTTCTCTTTTTTTTTTTTTTTTTTTTTTTTGCACTTTTTATTTGGTCCGAACGAATTTTTGGTAATTATATTTCGCCCATTATTATTATTTAGTTCCTGATGTCGTCGTTGATAAATGGTAAAGGTCAGCGTATCGCACGCACACACACACGCAAGCAGATGATCCTCAAGGATATCGAAGTTGTATACCTTTATCAATCTTGTATTTTTTGCTCAGACAGCCCTCTGTTAACTGATATTGCAAATTGTATCCAAAATGAATAAAATTATTTATTTGATTTAGAAAGTAATTAAACAAACAACACTTTTCTTCATTTGTGGGTAATCATGAAGAGCTTTGATATCTTCAGAGTTAAATGTACAACAAAATTTGGGTGATCCAGCTCCACAGGTAAAGTAAAAATAGATGCGATAAGTTTTTATATTGTATTTAGGATTAAAAAACAATATTTAAAAAAAAATGTTAATAGATTTTTGTTTTAATTTATATACGTAGCTAAATGTATTTATTTATTTTTATACTCCCACTAAAAATGGAAAATTTGATAAAATGTTTCTTTTTTTTTTCAAATTTCAAATTGACTTTCATATATTTTGTTAAAATATAAATCTATGTATATGAAAATATCTATTTTTATATTTTCAGCACGATCAAAAATAATTTTAAATGATCATAAAAAAAAGATATATATTTATATATTTTTGAGATTTGAGAAACTTAAATTTTAGTTTTTATTTTAAAATATATATTTGGCTCTTTCAAAATGCTTTTAATATTGATAACAATTTTTCAAGTAGATTAAAAGCTCTGTGGATGTTTTATCCCCTTTTACTACAAATCAAGCAAAAGATTACTCTATACTCATGACAGGGCCAAATTTTTCTTAGGGTCTGTAGAGTTTGTTGATTAGAATCACCTAGTTTGCTGATCTATAGCTGGATCACCTAGTGATAAACAACCTCTAAAGATCGAATCATTATTGAGAGCGTCTCAAATCGGAAAATATAGTAGCTTTATGGCTTTATATTATGGCTTTTGGCATTTTTGAATCAAAGGTTTCCTGTCACGTTCATTATTTATGTGTGTTTGTAGCTGGCTCTTTATGAGACTATATCGCATTAGCTAGAATTACATATGAAAAAACCCTTCCAGTTACTACAACAATATATATATAATAAAAACATTTTTATTTCTTTACAAATTTCTTTATTCCTTATTCGAAAAGAGGTATGAATCGCTGGCGCCTGTTGTCAGCTTCATGGCATTTTCATTGCCAATTAGATTACTTAAACTTAGTAAATCAAATTTGGTATATAAAACTTTGACACTCATAACATCCTGAAGGCCATCTCTGGGATTTTGATTAATATCAAGCATAAGGTTAATCAATTCCGGATAAAAGTTTGGGAAATTTGGCGGCTGATAAAATATTAAATGTCGGATTCCTTTGATGCGAGTGCGCCGGAAGAAATGTCCTCTCTCTGAGTAGAGCATAAATGGAGCGCCGCTATGGAAGAAGATATCTCTCGCACGTGATATTTTCTCCTTCTTTGAATATTCGCTTATTTGGACAAAGCTAATCATTTCTTTCTTAAAATGATTTCTTAGGCGCACATAATCGAAATAGCTGGGCACATAAAGCAAACAATGCGAGTGCCCAGTCTTTGTGAATTCTGGCAAAATATAACGTACAAAATGCTGAAAGCGATCGTCCAGAGCTGACTCAACACTCGCACATTCGATACGCTGGAAAACTTGTTTGATTGGCGTCAGGACATTGCTTATGGATCCAGTTTCGATCTGATTGATAATGCGCACTTTCCCTTGGTAATTATGGCATTTATTGTTGATGACTCCGCGAAATTCAGGCAGATCATGCGAGGAGAACAATAGGGTTTGCCTATAAAAGCGAGACGTCGCATTGAGGCAATATGATCGCAGTCGTTGGCAATTAGTTTCGGGCAGCTTTTGCGGCTGTAGATGTAAATGGTCCAGCACTTGCAGCAGATTCTCCCAATTCTGAGCTATGAGCAGCTCCGCTTGATCAATAATCAGTAGTTCGACTGAATTTAGAAAGTCAAAGTCTTGATCTTTGTCATTAATAATCATACGCAGCGCCAGAGGGGAGGCAATTAAAATATCCGATCCACTAAAGTCCGTGTACAAGGACATCGACTTTTTAGTCAGGCGAATTCCAATTTTAAAATTATCATCTGTATTGCCATTAAAGGTTTGCTCATAATCAGGTGGTTTAGGATTCGTTTTCGGAAAGTAAACCGTATTTCCTGAATACTCTTCAATAAAACGTTCGTACTTTGTAATCGGATAGCTGCCAGTTTTCGGATCTAAAAAGGAAGATAAATATTAAAAAGATGTTCAATTTAAATGGCTATCATTTAATTTCATATTTTGAACACATACCCTTCCGATTTTCAAACAGCAGCTTTGCTATTATTTGCACAGTTTTCAACGCAGAATCCCGAAATGGCAATAGAATGAGCGTCTTCAATCGCGTTAGACCCTGATCCCTGACACTGTCTGGCAAGGACAGTTCACTCGTCGGTTGCTTGGGGTGCTTGAGAAGTTCGTTGATTTTCTCATTATTACGCAAGATCAATGCCCTACTCTTTAATATATGATTTATAGTATGCAGGCAATAGACATAACGAATTTCCTCCGCATTGTCGTGTGTTCGCTGAGGATAGTAAAAATCCAAGTATCTGTTGGCCATATGAAAGAGCTCCGTTTGTACAGAGGATAAGGGATATGAAACATTCAATGTTAGTGACGGCTGTACTTTTAATAACTGAAGATCCGTTGCCCTTAAAGCCACTGCAGGCTGTTTGTAATTGACATCCGAGTCAATTTTTGATTTTAAGTTGGGTTTCTCGATTTTGAAATTTCCAATCGCAGACCATTTTGCTTTCACCTCATTTTTATCTTTTGCAATAATTGCAGAAATATCATCTGACTCTAGTTCAAAATCAAATCGACTCTTAAATACATTCATTTGCTTTAAGTCTGTTATATCTTGAGGATTTTGATCCATTTCCACATCATCTTCCTCCGGTTTTGTTTCTTGTACAATACATTTCTCTTCACTTTTAACTGTGGGTACTGAATGGAGTATGTAAGAAACTGTTGTAAATATAAATAAAACTCTTTCATACCTGTTATTGACGCGCTATATCCACTTACAAGCTGCTCGTAAAATTGCGTTTCATCTTGCAATACTGGTAAGAGATCAGCAGCTAATTTAGACCCGTCATCTATGGTGCTCTGATATTGACTTTCAGCTCTATGCATTTGCTCCATTTGTCTGCTTCGTTGTATGAATTTGTGGTTGTTCGCAGGTTTTTTGTCTTTTCGTAAAACATTTCGTTTAGGCTTTAAGCCAAAATGTTTTCGTTTGTCCTTCATTTTTATTTAACCTTATGTTTCAAATTCAATTCGTAAACAACGTGGAGCACAACTTGTTAGAGCAACTAATAGCGATGATAGTAAACAGGCAGCGATACATTAAACATTTTAATCGATATTTTCTGACTAGACGTATGTACCAACTACAAAAGCTATCGATAGAATTGAGCAGGTGCTTCTATTGTTTTTTCTATAGAATTTTAATTTTAAACTATTTTTTCTTTTTTTTTTGCATATAAATAAATTATAAAATTGTTTTTTATTTTTTTATTTATAAAACCGATCAAAAAAGATTTTCAAGCATTTGTATAAATGGAAGGGCGTGGTAAAAATATCAGTTAATAAATGGAATTATTTTTCACAAATTTTGTACTTATAATGTTAGGCAAACAATTTTTTGATGACATTTTCCAGTTTCACCGTATCTACAGCGAATTTACGTATGCCCTCAGACAATTTATCTGTTGCCATGGCATCCTCATTAAGCAACCACCTGAATCGGCTCTCGTCAATGGAGATTTTCTTAATATCCAGCAGCTTCGCATTGGACACAGATAAAGCAGTCTCCAGGACGACATCATCATTCTCTAGTTCCTTCAGTAAGCTTGGGCTGATCGTCAGCAAATCGCAACCAGCTAATGCCTTAATTTCGCCAATGTTTCTGAATGATGCGCCCATCACCAATGTCTTATAGTCGTATTTCTTATAGTAGTTGTAGATATTCGTCACTGAGATAACGCCGGGATCAGCTTGCGGCTCGAATTTCTTAGTATCTGTGTTGGCCACATACCAGTCCAAAATTCGGCCCACAAAGGGGGAGATTAGAGTTACACCAGCTTCGGCACAAGCGACCGCCTGGGCAAATGAGAATAACAGCGTTAGATTGCAATGCACTCCGTGCTGTTTTTCCAGAATTTCGGCTGCCTTGATGCCTTCCCACGTTGAGGCGAGCTTTATTAAAATGCGCTCCTTTTTAATGCCAAAGCTCGCATATAAATCGATCAGTTTCAATGCCTTCTCCACGCTCTTTTTCGTATCAAACGAAAGGCGTGCATCGATTTCAGTGGAGACTCTGCCGGGCACAACTTTTAGAATTTCGCATCCGAACAAGACACACAAGTAATCCATAGCCTCCGATACTTTGTTCTCCAGCGGTCTGAAATGAGAATATTAAATAAAATTAGAATTATATTTATTTAATACTAAGCTTAACTGGCTAAAGATACAAAAATCTAAAAATTATTTACATATCTGTATCTTTATACCATATCTGAATTTATTAGATATATCTTACCCTTCTTTAGTTTTTCCATATTCGACGGCATTTTTAACTATATATTGATAGCGCTCCATAGTCGAAGCCGACAGAATAAGTGATGGATTGGTCGTAGCATCTGTAGGCTTGTATATATTAATGGCTGAAATAGAAAATTTCATTAGGAAACAAAAACTATCAAATATATATTCACAAATAATTTTCTGGATTGTTTAGTGTTAACTGACAAAAATAAAATATTTCCAATAACGGAATTTACTCCTTTTATTATATATTTTTACATTACTCAATTATATAATTTAATAATTTAAAAAAAAAAAACATTTGTGAATTATATATTTAAAAAAATAATTTAAGTATTTTCAATTACAGTAATTTACTACTTAGTAATTTAATTTGTATATATTTTTACATTAATCAATAAAATATAGATATATAATTTAAAAATAAAAAAACATTAGTCAATTAAATATATATATATATTTTTTTTTATCTAACAACTTTTTCAACTAGCGACTTTTAAAAATTAAAAGTAGGCCAAGGCATGTAATTTGCAATATTTTACCGCATATTAAGGCCTTCAAAAAATGAATGCAAAATGTTTTCAACTTTCAAATAAGCTCAAATCATTTTTGTTGCTGTGATTTGTATTATTGTTTATATTATTTTATTTCATTTGTAGAAATTGACTAAAACTTAAAAAACTAAATTAAAATACTAAAATAAATCCTTTTTTACCTTCCAAAATTTACAATAAATTTCAAGGTTATATTCTTCTCCACATTTAAAATATATAATTATTAAGCACATTAAGAACCGAAAATGTAAATTTTTTAATACTGAATAATAATTTAAGCAAATAAACACAAAAAAGGGTCAAACCAAAGTCAGACTCACCTTCGGCTAACTTTTATTTGAACTTCAGGATCTTTACACGTTTCTAAGCTACAATCTTTTGTACACATACATACATTCATATATTTACATGTTTGTATGTACATATGCACGTGTAATATGATAGAATTGAATGAACGTGCTGAATACGTGAAGTTCAAATAAAAGTTAAATTCGAGGTGAATGAGTTCAACTCATTTGATGCACGTATGTAGATACAGATACATTTCAGTTCAAACTTGAAGTTATCTTATACATATGTATGTATATGCACGCATACATTTGAATATTTCAATAAACATGCAAAGTTCAGAGCACAACTAATAAATAATCAAATGGAGTCTATTCCATACTAAAGCTAGAATTTATTTAATAGCTTCTTATTAATTTACCATCAAAGTCGCCGGTATCAGCTACTATTGTAGTTATTTTCTTAAGCTGTTCCAAAGCCGACATCTTTATTTTTTTTATAATGCGATCGTTTCCCATTACCCGGTGCAACTAAATCTTTAGTCTGGATCTATAAACATCGGTAGCTAAGGTCAAGGTATCGATATAATTTGTACAAATATAAAAGTTTAATCGATGTTTGTGGCACTTGATTTTAGATCGATGCTTCGCAGAAATCGAAGTGTTAATATTTGTTTCCATGTTCCATTCTTATTAGAATTCGTTGACTGAAAAATATATATAAATGCCACCAAAAAAAAAAAATATATATATATGAAAAAAAAAAAAATAAATATATATATATGAAATGAATATATATATATATATGTTTTATGAAATTTAAACTTATAATTTATTTAATATACATGTTTTAAGTAAATACATTTTTCTTTGTTTTAGTTTTTAGCATGAAAACTGGTTCAGCTCCAGCGTGAACTAGCATTTCGATAATTCATTTGCATGGTTATAATTTGTATATTTGTTCTTATTAGATTAAAATAAATTTTAGCATTTCTTAACTACATTTTCTATATCCTCAAATTGTATATCCTATTAAATTATCCTTTCAAAATATAAGAAGTTCGATTACTTTTTATACGTCTTTAAAATATTCGAGATGCACCATGAAGATTATAACTAATCTCTCATTTTCTCTAATTCCCTGAAAGTATTTAAGAACGAAAGGTAATCCGTATTGGATATTACCATCTCTTACAAAGCTCACATTTATATAGTATATACATATATCAGTTGATCATATTTGTAAACAGTTTTTATATTAAATAAATTATTTATTTTGATTTTATTTTTTAGTTCCTAATATTAATGAATACTAACAAAAGTGAGACAAATATGAGAGAGGTAAATAAGTTAATTGATTCGTTTGAAATTTATAAAAGAAAATGTGAATGCATGAATGTAATTTTCGAGATAGCGGTACTTTTTAATGTATACAATAAATTATTTATTTGTATATTAAATTGTATTTTAATTTTCGAAATCAACCTATAACATACCATTCATGAATGCTTAAGAAAGTTTACAGCATTTTTATTTATATACACATATGTATATATATTTTTCTTTACAATTTTAATTATTATATGAATATAAAATATTACCTGTGGAAAATTGGTTTAAACGAAGTTGAAAAACGAATTATTTCATAGCTTGTATAAATAAATGAGTTTATAAAGTTTTGTGAAAGACACAGATATTTTGCTGTGTAGCACGAAAGAATGTGTGCGTTGGCAAGTCTCGTTTCGGGCGGTCTATATAAATGCCTCCAACTCAAATGCACTAGAAGTTAGAAAGTTAAAATTTTTCGTGTTGATTTCATTTCTAGCGAAAAGCAGAAACCAGAAAAACATAATACCGTACTCCAACCTCATTTTGCGTAAGAAAATCGCTTTTAAGGTGGTTTTTAATTTTATTTATTCGATAATACAATTAGGGGTTAAATAAGTAATAAATACTTTTCCCTTCATATTCCTCTAAGAAGTTCTAAAAAAAAAATCTTTAACTATCAGCTAAATATCTTCGTTTGACAAAATATAGGCAAAAGTATAGAATCAGTAGAATCCCTAATCAGTAAATTTTATAAAGGGAATTTCAATAAAAAATATATTATTTATAGATTTTAAACGATTTGTGAAAACGAATATATAAAGTTTATATATCGTAATAATTTATAAACCTTTATTAATAATTCAAATTTAAAATAATTATTATATATTTATATTTTATTTTATTTAATAATATTTTTATATTTTCCTTTTCTTTCAGAGAGATGAAGAACGCTCACAATTTGTCGCTGTTACAACCATAACGGATTCTCAGGCTATACGCAGCGTAGACTTTCATCCAGATGGCAAACTTTTTGCCGTTGGATCAAATTCAAAAACGTTTCGAATATGTCAATATCCGCAAATATCCAAACTAAGGTAACAGCAAAATAATACCCTTTCTAGATATATTTATTTAATAATGATTTCTTGACTTTTAGACACGATCAACATTTTTATCCTCCATCGGTTTTATGCAAACGCACAAAGCATCATCGAGGATCAATATATTGTACGAGCTGGTCAGCAGATGGCGAATTGGTTGCGACTGGATCAAATGACAAGACCATTAAGTATATGAGATTTAACAAAGATACGAATCAGCTGGTGGGCCAAGAGGTCGAACTGAATATGCACGATGGCACTGTCCGAGATATGTGCTTCCTCGATAACTCATCAACCAAATCCCGATTACTCGCGAGCGGCGGCGCCGGCGATTGCAAGATTTACGTAACTGACTGTGTGACAAGCATGCCGATGCACGCTTTTGGTGGACATAGCGGACATATCTCATCGCTATATAGCTGGAATAATACGATGTTTGTGTCGGGGTCGCAGGTAATTAATTGAGATCAGTCACAAGATCGATCAGTTGGAGATATTTATCGTACCATTCACAGGATCAAACAATACGATTCTGGGACATACGAGTTAACGAAGCAGTCAGCTCCATCGATCAGGAATATAAGCCCGGAGCACTGCAGAAATCGCCCGTAACTGCTGTTTGCGTCGATCCAACTGGGCGACTGCTGGTTTCGGGACACGCAGATAGCGCTTGCGTGCTATACGATATACGCGGCAATAGACTAATACAACGATTTTATCCACATAGCGCAGAGATAAGGTAAAGTATACAAAAAGGATGAGATATGAAATATTTAACTTATAGATCAAGACTATCATTTAGCTGGTAGGTAATTAAAATAGTTACGGTGTTGTACGGGCTACATATATATGTGAAATATAGTTGGTAGATAATGCTCGATAGATAGATTAATGCCCTTAGAATATTTTATATGCTTAACTAAGTTTGAGAAGGTTTTTGCCAGTGAATATTTACGAGTAGTTTGTATTTAAGAGTGAATATTTAGGAGTAGGATGGAATATATGTAGAAATACTCCATAGCCTACATCTCTAGTTCTATTCTTAGCCTTAGTGAGTTCACAGAAGCAGAAAATTGATTTCTAAAACTCTTTAGATATATTTCTATATTTAAGTTCCTAGTTTTTGTAATTTAAAATTTTCAATATCTCTTTTTATTTTCAGATGCATTCGCTTCTCGCCTTCAGCCTATTATATGCTCACCTGTAGCTATGATAGTACGATTAAACTAACGGATTTACAAGGTGATCTAGCCAACGATCTGGCCTCTGTGGTTGTGGCCAAGCACAAAGACAAAGCGATTACAATTCGTTGGCATCCAACTGAGTTTTCATTTATTTCAACATCTGCGGATAAGACTGCAACCTTATGGGCTTTACCTCAATCCTAAATTATATTATTAAAACATAAATACTTAAATTATTTAATAAATATAACAATATTATTTAAGGTCTAGTGCAAATTTATTAATTACATGTTGGGATTAATATTTACATTTTAAAAGAAATATATTTATTTATACAAAAATATATATATGCATTTATTAAGTATATATATTTATTTATTTAATATAGTATGGGTTTGATATGGCTTGTGCGGATAATTTATTTTTTATATTTATATATTAAAAAAAAAAAGATAAATAAATTTAAGTTAAAAACTTGTTTTTTTTATTAATTATTTAAAATATTTTATGGATGGAATTTGATTTGATAATCTTGCTATTATTATCTCTTTTAGATTATTCACTCTTACTTTCTCTAGAGCTAAAAAGGTTCAAATTCAAGAGATATTAAAGTAAGCTTAAATAATTATTATCTATTTATATCTAACAAACATCTACATACCTATGTGCTGTGCAAGTATCTCAAATGCTTTTCTTTTTAGTTCGATTTTTTTCTCTTATCGATATTACGCAATGAAAAAATATCGAAAACAAAACATGATAAGCAATTTTTTTTTTGCAAACAGTATACGAATAAGATTAAATTTTCTATAAAATATATATTATTTAGTTTTAGTCTCATGTTCGTACACTCCATTATATAGTTAAGATTAGGAATTATTTCCAGTTCCAAGCGGTTAATTAACTTGACAAAACTTGAGATAACATCAGGAGACCTATTTCGATATGAACATATTAGCCATCTTTAGTATGTCAAGAGTTCTCAAGATACACTTGACCCTTGAGCCTTAAATCATCTAATCATACACACATATTTAACGAGCTATGATTACATATATATACAAATATATACAGATGTATGTACATATGTATGCATGAATGTTCATAGTCAGACAGAAAGTTTACAATTTGCTCCAATTCAATTTATTCTAGATTTTAATGCTGATCAAACAAATATTTAAGCTTTGCAGTGAGGTGGATTTATATTAGACTTCGTTTGAGCATTCTCACGCCTTATCTTTAAGACCTATGACAATGATTAATACGTTGATCAGATAAGAATCAATATGATTTCAAAAATTGTATTGTATTTTGGAAAAATTGAATGAAAAACAATTTGTAGAATATATAATAAAAGAAATAAAGAAATATACAAATATATAAAAAATATATTTAAAAAATAAAGAAATATATCGAAATAAAAAATATATATATAATATATTTATTTAACTTATGAATAAAAAATTAAAAATGTATAAAAATTAAAAAATTTATTCAAGTTTGGAATCGTATGTTTTATAGCCAAGCTCAAAATATAGGAAAATATGAATATGCAAATACACATATGAACATACATACAAATATTTATGTATATGTATGTATGTACATAAATACATGCAAATATCCCATCGGAATATGCATAGATAGAAGAATTTAAAGTTAACTTATGCATAGGTATGTATGTATGATATATTTGTGTGCATATTTTTTTTATGATTTTTTAAGTATGTATGTATATGTAACTATGTATGTGTGTATGTTTACATAAATATGCATTTAGATCGGGCAATGTTGAATCTTCTGAACATACACACATACATACATAAATACATAATTATGTATACATACATATGTACATACACATGCGTATACATACATACAATACAAACATACATATGCGCTTGAAAAACATGCAAATCCATAGATGTCATATGTTAACAAAAATACATATGTATGTACATATATACATGCATACATATATACAAACATATATACAAATACAATAAATATGTTTTTGTTGTTGTTGTTGTTGTTGTTACATTTGTCTAAAATACAATCAGTATCCATTCTTAATACGCTAAATAGGTTTTCAGTTACTTTTTCATTAATACAACAGTATTTCCCCCAACTCGCAGCTCCAAATTATATACAGTAGAAAAATTGGTTTCTGTTACTCATGCGCCTTCAATATGATAGTTTAATTTTATTCGTACAATTGAAAAGTTCACAAAATATTAGGGAAAAGAAAATCAACGCTGCTAATAGTTTAACAATAATTTATATAATTAATAATTAATAACAGACAATAATTTGTCCATTGGAGCAACCAAGCAAAGCTACTTTTTGTATGGACCGCAAATAATCGTATTCAAACTAATATATATACATACATATATACCTATATATATGTGTGTATATGTGCATGTGTATGTGTGCGTGTGAGTGAGTGAATTTTGATAAGTGTGTGTAAGTACAATTTGATTTTATTCCGTTTACAATTATGCTTTGCATATTGTCTGTATGTATGCATGCAGGCGTCTGTGCACATTTGTACGTATGTATGTATGTACATATGTCGGTAAAATTCGTTTCAATTTGTACTCACTGAACTGAACTGAACTGCTGCTGCTTCAGGAATCTTATGATTTAAAGTTCAAGCTATGCTAGTCTACTAAATACATACATACATACTTACAATAGGTGTGCATACATTTGTCTGTATGTCTTCACATTTATATACCGCTACAAATGAGTGCGTATGTGTGTGTATGCATATACAAAAAGAGGGATAAACAACGAAAGAACGTCTAGCGATGCCACGACGAAAGCTAAATACCCTTAATTTTTGTCTTCACATGAAATGAAAATATTTTAAGGTCTAACTAAAAGTTGTGATATAAGATATGATATAATTTATGATAGATTAGGTAAATTGTGAAATTTATAACTAATGAGTTATGTCACAATATTTTGAATAATAGAATATTATGCAATAAATTATATTGTGAATAATTTTTATCTGTTCATGAATGAAAACCTTAAGTCTGGCTAATAATATTGAATAATTGGAAATATTTAGTGGCTGACTAAGTGATACCAAAAAATCCATATGCTTATTCAGTTATGTGCGTGACATCAGGGTAGAGAAACTGAAAGTGGAAATTGAATTTACTCGCATTAGTTGGCTTTGGCTCGCTTCGCAATAGCTGTAAACAGGAGTCGATAACAAAATCAGCTGATGTACACACAAGGGGGGTTTTGAAATACTAGCATGACAGCGTGCGAACAAAGGGATTTTTCAACTTTGTTTTATTGATGATTTGTGAAACGAATTATTAAAATTTTATATAAATTTGATAAAAGGATGCGGTTAAAAGGGAAAATAAGAAACTGGGTTAACATTAACGATTGTGATTCCAGCAATAGCTTAGGATGGGTTTATGCATAAGCCAAGATCTATCTGTAGCTAATTTGCTAAAGATTACTGCGCTATTATCCTTAAACTCTGAATCTGTTAAAGCCATTTTGTCAGACTCATCTATAATGTTATGTTTAAAGATTCTCATTTTAAAAGAAGTTTTATTTAACTCTTTTATATTATATAATTAAGAAATTAATATCAAATATCAAATGCTAAATCATTCAGCTTGCTAACAAATTATTCTATAAAGATAGTCTCTAAATCGTTATCTAATATTATGGAAAATTTATTTTTTTTATTCAACTCACTAGGATTTGAGTTCTTTTTGTCAGTTTCGGACAGGTGTGCTTCCTTATTACCTTAACAAATTTAAATTTGTTAACAGCTTTTATGGGTTTTGTGCAGATGTGTTAATTGCAATATGCCTGTTAATACGTGGACTTCACTAACTTCTTCTCTGTATGGCTTATCTGTTTCAAATCATGTGCGTTGGGTGTGTCGTACTATTCCATTAGCGCCGAACCCGAAACTCTATTTGACTTATCGCTACGCTCAAGGTGATTGCTCGATACAAGCGTCATTCGTGTGTGAGTGCGGAAACAGATCCGTTGTGGAAATAATTTCGGTAGCTAGGTGTCAATAAAATTTTTATGGGACTATCTTGGTATATTATCCTTATCTTGATTATATTTAAATTTAATTTGATTGAAATTTCTAAAGGTTTACTGTTGATCCTAGCAAAATCTTGAGATCTAAATCTTGGAAATTATACAAATGACAGCTGCAGAAACCTAATCCTATTGAGATACTTTCGCTTAAACCTTTTACAATCCTTTTCAGCTGAAATTATTAAAAATTGATAAACAATTTTAACTTATTCTGTTCATTTTTTTTTAGATTATCAAAGCCACAAACATGCCAGACAGATTTCAGGTCACAAAAACAGACGAAGATACCGTCTTGGACTATCTTCAAGATGAATCCGCAAGCGGAAAGCTATTAGGAGATACATTGGAAGATTTACAAGGTAATTATATAATTTGTTTATATGAAAGAATAATATTATTAAGTAAAAAATGTGATCATTATAAAATATACAAAATATAGAAGAATATAGATATTTTTGTTAAGTTTTAAAAACTGAGATGTCCAAGAAATGTTGATATGACATATACAAATATTTAAAAAATATAAATAAGAAATATTATAAATTATCAATTTCAAATGTTGAAGGGATATAATAATTTTAAAAATATATATCATATTTCATCGACGCAGAATTAAATTTAAGTTTTATTATATTAGGATTACATAGGAAATTTATTTATCATTTATTTATTTATCTTGAAGAAAATCCGCTCTTTATGAAAACATAAAAGCTTTTAATAATTTTGTACATATTTTTAGTTATAAAATGATAATAGATTTTTTATATTATAAATAAATGGAACAATTTATAATAAATTTAAATTAGGTATATACAGAGTAACAGAATTTGAAAATAATTTAAAAATGGCTAAAGAAATATGAACAAGAATTCTTGAAGAATTTTCACAAGTAATTTTCATTAACCACCAGATCTATATATATTTCTGATATGGTTCCAAATTAAATATTTTTTTTAAGACATGTCTTCTGTTCCATATATCTAGAAAAAATAAAACCGTTTCATATACAAATTTCAACTACTTCTTCCTACATATATGGAAAATTTCTTCAAAGAAGAAATTGCATGAAAATATTATGCTATAAATGCCAATCAAGTCAGAAGCAAACATATGGACATGACTGTAACAGAGTATCATTCCAAACAAATCCAACATTTACAGATTACATCCTTTTCTGAGGACATCATATGTTGGCAATAACTTTTACTGGGAACGAGCGAGGGAAGACGAAAATTGGGGAAGGACATATTTTTTCCACATAAAAACCATATGTACTTACATATACAGTTGCATATCTATTTGTCCCGTCTAGTAATTGTATATTATATTCAATTTTTCCACTGTAATTGAAAAGTTTTCAATTGAAAATTGCTAAATGGAAATCCTCAGGCGAATAACAATAATAAGAACTAACATCTGTGTATGTGTATGGGAATGTAGTGATGGAGAGGAGATGTCCAGATGTCCCGGTGACATACTTTAGCATCATCACCTGCACAATAAAGCTCGCCTTGTGCCAAAGCTTTGTAGCTGAGAGCAGCTGTGCTTTTTTTGCTGAATGATGCTGGGAGAGAGAGAGAGAGAACTTTCTCTTTATCTGTATAATGGAATGTGTGGGGCTGAGACTGGGGCTGAGGCTGAGACTGAGGCTGCGGCTGCAGCTGGGGCTTTGCCTAGGACAAACAAATAAATACAGACCCGCACGCGTAAGTATCTGGAAGTGGACCTCTCTCTCTCACGCTCTCCCAGGGCTGTCCTCGAAATTGTTGGGGTGAAATTCTTGTGCAGATAAAAGCTTTCGTTTTCATCTCAATTTGATTGCTCAGAGTCCTGGGCAACATAATTTTTATTCGGTCGCATACAAACCGTTTTCTTAATTTTTTCTATAAACCCATTTAACAACTAGTACAATTTTAAGCAATTTTCAATTTATAAAAAATCTAAAAACAAATTACAAATCTATGAAAAGAATCAATTGAACGGGGATTGAAACGTGTAAAGTTATATAAAAAAAGAAAGAAAACTCAGGTTGATCCGATTGGCTTAAGTTGGTCAAGTTTTAATATTTGTTTCTGCAAAACCAATTGAAAAGTGCAAAATTCTGGCCAAGTTTATAACAAATTGCTAACTCAAGTATTTTTTAGAATTATTTGTACATTGATTATTGGCTCAGATAGATGTTCATATGTATATGCAAATGTATATATATATATGTGTGCGTGTGTGTGTGTGTGTGTGTGTGTGTGTTCGGCCCTGATAGGCCCATTATTATTGACCTAATTTTTACTTTCTTATTATTTTTTTGCAAGAAAGAAAAGTTAGCTTAAAGCCAGAGTTTTGCGCCTCAATTTCATATTTCATATACTTTTTAGCTATTTAAATGTTGTACGAACTATGACCTAGAAAAAAAAAACAAAAGTGTTAGCTAATTTTAAGTGACAATCGTGATCTGGGAGTGGTATTTGACTTACATTAAGCGATAACATGCAATGTAATAGTGGAAAAGAAGATGCCGACGAAATGAATATTACGCCATCAGAGCACAATGGAACTAAGCTCGACAGTAAACAATCAGGTATGAATATATCAAATGAATATATCCAAAGGAAAAATATCTTGAGAGATATGAGATGAGTTTTCGAATATATAGTATTTCAAGCAAATATCAAATAAGTCTCTTGTAACATTGTCTGAGATGACTTTTCGAATATTTAAATCAAGCAATTATCAAATATCTTTATGGTATGCTGAAATATATGGATGTATATTAAGTGAATATATACAAATATATTGAGTGAATATCTGAAATGAGTTTTCGAATATATATTTTGAGCTATCAGTTCTAGTGCTAAGTTAATGACCTAAATTACCTCATTTCGTTATTCAGACTATACAAAAATGATCTAAATTGAATTCGAAATTTCTGTAATTAATATCTAAACTTTCATTCCCAAGAATATCTTTTCACAAAGCTCTGCTTTGAGGCAGTGAAAAAGTAGCCAGCGCTGATTGCAATTTGTGTGATTGTGCGCATATGTTTGAGTGCTTTGTGTAAAGGTATTTTTAAGGTATGTACAACTCGTGGGCGGTTTGCCCACCTTTACAGTATATGCCATGCCATTCAAATTCTTTTAGCTGACCTGCTATAATATACCTTTGAAGTTAGCTATCATTTTATAGCTTCGAAATTGCTGCAGATATTTAATATAATATTGGTATTAAAATATTACTTTACTTTTATTTTATTTTTTTCAATTCAAATGAAAAATAACAGTATAAAATAGATATGAAAAAGGAAAACGCTTTGGGACAAATATTATATATATATTATTCATTCCTCATACTCATTCTTAAAGAGCCTGCCAAGATTTAATCAAATCCTTACACATATTTCCTCTAACCCATCAAAGCTTAACTCCTTGCTATTCGAAATGAATTTTTTATTTAATTTTGTGGAGTCTGGGAAAAGGTATCCCAATGTTAAATATTCATAATCTGGGCAAACTTTATGAGCGCCTACATATCAAATGGGATATGCCTTTAGCTTTTTTTTGTGTTTTAAGTTTAGCATTTTATATAAGTTTTATTATTTTTGAAAGAGTCAGTTGGGCAAAAAAAAAACTATCAAAAAATGAGCAATAATATAAATTAATATATAGATATTTATATAAAATATACTCAATTGAAAATTATATATTAAATTAAATATTTCAAAATGAAATTAAAGTGAAAATTGAGTGTGAAAGTTTTTTTTATATGTAGCAGGCAAAACAAGACGTGGCTGACGTCGAGTGAGACCAATAACTAAGTCAATCCAATCTTATCTAATCTGATAATAGTCTGTATGTTTATCTGTATCAATGAATTGATATAGAAAACAAATATTTATGGTTTACATTAACAATATATAGTCTTTTATATAAATACATAATATTTTTTTGATATTTGCTTACCGAAACAAAGAAAGAATCTTTACAATTTGCATTGAGTATCTCTAAGTCAGTCAGAGACTAAAGCACTCTAAATTGCTTTAGAGCATAAAAAACAATATTTAAATAATTTTACAGCGAATGCGAAAATATTTTAAAATATTCTTTCAGTCAATTTTTATAAAAATACAAAATATATATAAATATATTTAAAAATTATATAAAAATATATATAAATTGTATAAAATATATATACATCGTATTTATAAAAAGATATATAAAAAAAAAAATACAAAGAATACACATAAATAATCTAAAAATATTCTCTGATGACATTTCCCCTACTCAACAGATTTTGTATCTAAGATTCACCTTAGCTAAATATCTAAATTTTGTATATTAAAAAATATATATATATAAATTAATTTATATATATTTTTTAATTTATTTTCTTTTATTAAAATTATAAGACAAAGCTAACTATCTAAATTTATTGCCTTGCAGATACTCGAGATGTACACAATGTCGAAGAAAATCAGAAATCTACTATCGATCCCAATCTGTACCTCTATGACGATGATTTGGAGACGAGGCCGCATATTTCAACATTCATTTCATCAATTGCCAATTATGAGAACACGATACCAGCGGCAACCGACCCAGATGCAAAGCCACCACCGCCATCAGCACGCATGGGTATGTTTAATCGAAACTTCCAATTCCCTTTATTATTCAGTATGCAAATATTCTTGAAATCTGGTAAAGTGCGGTTATATCTCCTAGATTGGTTTATTGATTCAATACTCAGAGAAAATATCTCTTGAGAGACGTCAATGAGACATTTTGCGCTGTGTAGGCTTAAATCAATGAAGTGCTTTGTTTTTTATGCTCTGTATAGAAGTATAGAAATAAATCAAAACGAATCTTGAGTAAGGCTCTGAAGCACTTCTACTTATCATGATTTTTGCCACTTATAGAAAGCAAAGAGCTCACAATGAAATTTACTAAAGAAAAAAATATTTATTTAAAAAACATATATTAAAAATATATAAAATATATTTATAAAAAATATATATATATAAGAAATCAGAAAGAAATTGTTGTTGGTTCTAAGATATTAAACTAAATTAGACTAAACTAATTCTTATTGGATTTTTCTAAAGATACCGAATATTAATTTAAGATATTTGATATTTTATTTTGGTATTTTATTTTGAATGTATTTTAAGAATTTAAAAAAAAAAATCCTAAAAGGAAATTAAATATTTAATTAATAAATTTATATTAAACTAATTCTGACTGAATTTTTTCCTTACACTCAGGAGCTCACTTTTAATTTTAAATAATTGGCATCTAACCGCCCAACAACTCCTCTTTGGCAATTAAACTTCATTAACAATTAATGAAAACAGGTCATTGATTTAAATTAAGCCTAAATGAAACTTCGAACCTTGCTACATTTTACACATTCTATAAGACCAATGGGCAAGTGAATAAAATTGTAAGCGAAAAAAAGGCCCAGCTTCACATAAAATTTAAACAAAGAAAGTTATTTTTATTGACTAACTGATCACTTTAAAACTTTGCATTTGCATTTTCATTGGGTTCAGGCTTTAGAAAATTAGTATCTGATTCTTTCAAGCTTGACTACGAATCCAATTCACGAATTCCAATAGGAAATCAAGTTTTCGGTGCTATTAATAGAATTTGATGAAGCAGAGCCGAAAGAATAAAAGAGTAAAATATTTCGCATTGTTTATCTTAATTAATCAATTAGTTATTCCGAAAAAGAAATATCTTGAACTGTGCCTTAAATAATTTAGAATGCTTTAAGCAATTGCGAGGGCAGTCTGAAGAGTTGGAGAACTTAAAGTGAAGCTTATAAAAAATACAAAATGAAAAATTTATTTGTTTTTTAATTTTTATATGCATTTATTTGCATATACACACATAATATAAATTTTGTTGTGCGAGAGTGGTCTGAAAATTTAGTAGAAGATTATAGTAAATAGAAAATTAAATATATGTAAATTTATAAACATATTCTATAACAATTTCATTAATTTCAACATTTAATTTGCATCTTTCATTTTTTCTTCTTCTTCTTTAGGAACCCTTATTGGAGTCTTTTTGCCGTGTATTCAAAATATTTTTGGTGTAATATTATTTATTCGATTAACATGGGTTGTTGGTACGGCTGGCGCTGTTTGTGGCTTCTTAATTGTGCTCACCTGCTGTTGTGTGGTAAATTATACAATATATGAACCTTTCTTATATCAAATATATATATTAATGAGAACTATTTTCAATATATTTAAGACAATGCTAACTGCGATATCTATGTCAGCCATTGCAACGAATGGAGTTGTGCCGGCAGGAGGGAGCTACTTTATGATATCACGGTAAAGATTTATTGAAACGATAAAAAAATATGATAAAAAAAAAAGAAAAATACCTATATATAGTTAGTATATGACATCATCAGCTTATCGTTTATATGACAGAGAGCTTTGAGCTGATTAGAAAACTTTGATTCAAACAAGAAAAAACATAGTTGTTCTATAATATGCAAATATGATGATATATGATATATATTCTATTTCTATTCTAATTGGGATATTAATTGGAATTGGAGCTCCTATTAAAGTTTATTTCTATATAATCCCATTTCATTTTTATAACTTTTTTCATTTGTATTTATATTTAATACTTAGGTCACTTGGTCCTGAATTTGGCGGTGCTGTTGGAATGCTATTTTATACGGGGACAACATTAGCGGCTGCAATGTACATTGTGGGCGCTGTTGAAATCGTCCTGGTAAGAAATGCTTGAAAATCAAAATATACAAATAATTATAATATAATATATATATTTTATATATAAATTAAATCCAGACATATATGGCACCCTGGGCATCCATATTTGGAGATTTCACAAAGGACGCCGAAGCCATGTACAATAACTTTAGAGTATATGGCACACTGCTCCTGCTATTCATGGGTGAGTGCAGCAAACCTCGAAAAATAAGCCAGAAATCATATCAGAATTCTCTTTTTAGGTTTAATTGTATTCCTGGGTGTTAAATTTGTCAACAAATTCGCAACGGTTGCCCTGGCCTGTGTCATATTCTCCATAATAGCTGTCTATATTGGAATCTTCGATAATATTCATGGCAATGAAAAGTTATAGTAAGTTTTATCAAGATGTTAACAATAGCGATAAATTTTCATTTATATTAAATATTTTTGTTATTTAACAGCCTCTGTGTGCTTGGCAAACGTTTGCTGAAGGATATACCCATTGAGAACTGTACAAAGGAGGATCCGCTGCTATACGATCTATACTGCCCAGATCGCAAGTGCGACGAATACTTCCAAAGTAATTTCACTGATATTTCTATTCAATTTTGAACCGTCTTAATTGAAACAATTTGGATTATTTAGACAACAATGTGACTAGAGTAAAGGGTATTAAGGGTTTGGCCAGCGGCGTCTTCTATGACAATATTATGCCATCGTTCTTGGAGAATGGTCAATTTATATCGTACGGTCACAACTCGGTGGATGTGGAGAATCTTGGCGGTCAATCGTACAATCAGATCATGGCTGATATAACAACGTCCTTTACGCTGCTCATCGGCATCTTTTTCCCATCGGTGACAGGTGAAATGGGGAACTGCAAAACACATACACATATATACCTATATTTATATGAATATTTCCAATAGGTATTATGGCTGGCTCGAATCGTTCTGGAGATCTGGCTGATGCCCAGAAGAGCATACCCATTGGCACAATTTGCGCTATTTTAACTACCAGCACCGTTTACTTGACCAGCGTTTTGTTCTTTGCTGGCACCGTGGACAACTTGCTGCTGCGCGATAAGTAAGATCTAGAGAAATCACTGAAAGTTGTATAATCATAGAATAGATTATATATATAAATCATTTTTATTACAGATTTGGTCAGTCAATTGGTGGAAAATTAGTTGTGGCGAATATTGCGTGGCCCAATCAATGGGTTATCCTGATCGGTTCGTTCTTATCGACACTGGGCGCTGGCCTGCAGAGCTTGACAGGCGCTCCACGTTTGCTGCAGGCGATTGCCAAGGATGAGATTATACCCTTCCTGGCCCCATTCGCTAAGTCATCCAAGAGAGGCGAGCCAGTGAGAGCTCTGCTGCTAACACTTGTCATTTGTCAATGTGGAATTTTGCTAGGTAAACGATTTTTAGAGCACTCTTTAAAGATTTATATTAAATATTTGTTTTTATAGGAAATGTCGATCTGCTTGCCCCACTCTTGTCAATGTTTTTCCTCATGTGCTATGGCTTTGTGAACTTGGCCTGTGCCGTGCAGACTTTGCTGCGTACGCCGAACTGGAGACCTCGCTTTAAGTTCTATCACTGGAGCTTGTCCTTGATAGGTCTTACCCTGTGCATATCAGTTATGATAATGACATCGTGGTACTTCGCACTGATTGCCATTAGCATGGCAATCATCATATACAAATACATCGAATATCGAGGGTAAGCTCACGATAAATATAGATGGAAACACAGGACTTTCTCATTGTTATTTACCATTTGCTTACAGTGCCGAGAAGGAATGGGGCGATGGTATTCGTGGTATGGCTTTAACAGCGGCTCGATACTCGCTGCAACGCTTGGAGGAGGGTCCGCCACATACGAAAAATTGGCGGCCACAGATTCTGGTTCTATCCAAGCTCAATGACAACCTCATACCAAAGTATAGGAAAATATTCTCCTTTGCCACTCAGCTGAAGGCTGGCAAAGGCCTAACAATTTGTGTATCTGTGATAAAAGGTGATCACACAAAAATTGCTAATAAAGCAAACGACGCGAAGAATACGCTGCGCAAGTATATGACAGATGAGAAGGTTAAAGGATTTTGCGATGTTCTAGTGGCTCAGGAAATTAGCGAAGGATTAAGTTCAGTGTAAGTAGAAAAGGCTTCGATTGTATGATATATATTTAATTGAAATACATTTCTTTTTCTTTACAGCATACAAACAATTGGCTTGGGTGGCATGAAGCCGAATACCGTTATTATTGGTTGGCCCTATAGCTGGCGGCAAGAGGGCCGATATAGCTGGAAGACGTTTATTCAAACCGTGCGAACTGTTGCCGCTTGCCACATGGCTCTGATTGTGCCCAAGGGAATTAACTTTTACCCAGAGTCCAATCACAAAGTAAACTGACTATAGTATAGATATAGTATAGATAGTAAACTGATTGATATGTTTATATTATAGATTGGTGGTAACATTGATATTTGGTGGATCGTTCACGATGGTGGTCTACTCATGCTACTGCCATTCCTGCTTAAGCAGCACCGGACTTGGCGCAACTGCAAGCTACGCATTTTTACTGTTGCTCAAATCGAAGACAATTCGATTCAAATGAAGAAAGATTTGAAGACATTCTTGTATCATCTACGAATTGAGGCAGATGTTGAAGTCGTTGAAATGGTATAATGGAAATCTGTCTCCTCTTTTTATCTACTCCTATTCCATAACTTTTTGATTTCAGAATAATAGCGACATTTCAGCTTATACCTATGAGAGAACTCTCATGATGGAACAGCGCAATCAAATGCTTAAGCAATTAGGCTTAAACAAAAAAGAGAATTCCAAAGTGGTAAGTGAAATATTAAGGGTATTTCCAGCTACTTCCCAAGCAATGCAAATATTACTTACGAACCTGAAATAAGTTTTTGTTTTCCTTGATTTTTTTTATTAATTTACTTATACATAGTTTTCCTTGAGTTATTAAAAGGTTTTCAGTTTTTAGTCGCTTTTTTGTTTGTGAAAAACCTTTGACAGCTATTAAGATAAATAAAAATTTCAAACTTTGTATATTTGATCAAAGGCTCAAACTATAATGGAATTTAAGGAAACACCCAGTGATAATAAGTTATCTTTGGTAAAGCCTCCAAACAGAATTAAGACTTATATCAGATCAAAAATTTACTCATATACAGTTATCCAAAAAAAAAAAGCTATTATAGTTATATTCAATATTGATGTATATCTATCATCATCCCGTTTCATTAACTTCACTTCTCATCTATAATTCATCATATTACTTATATATATACAATATATATGCGTTATCTATGTATATTAATGTATGTAGTATGTTTACATATATATGCATACATAGCTACATAGCTATCCTTACATCATTCATTATCCTATAGATGTAAGTTGATGTTTTTCATCCATATCATTTCCAATTGCCTGTTTCCATTTACATATGTGAATGTATGTATTCTGTATATGTTCTGTATGTGCGTTTGCCTATGCGTAGACTAAGCATATTCTTATCATTTTCCTTAAGAAATGTTTAAAATTGCTTAGTGCTGAAATAGTCTTTATAAAATATGTCATTATTTTAATTTTCAGTCTGTAGGATTCTACGTCAAGCAAGCTCTTCCTCCTCTTTTAACTAAGATTTATACTCCGACTCTTTCTCAAAAATGTACTTCCCTTCCTTTCAGCATACTTCTGCTTCTTTTCCTACTCCTACACTTTTACCTACACCTCCTCCTCATGTGAGCCATACTTCCACGTCCACTCCTATTTCTCATCCTCCTTCTACTTCCTCCTCCACTCATCCCTATTCCACTTCGTCCTCCTAGTCCTACTCCTCCTACTCCTCTTGCTCTGAGCCATACTTCCACGTCCACTCCTATTTCTCATCCTCCTTCTACTTCTACTTCCTCCTCCACTCATCCCTATTCCACTTCGTCCTCCTAGTCCTACTCCTCCTACTCCTCTTGCTCCTACCCCTTCTCCTACTTCTACTCTTATTCGACCTTCTCTTTTGACCTCCTGCTACTTTTCTATCTCCTTCCACACTTCCATGTGTCCTCCTCCTTCCACACATCTACGTTTCCTCCTTCTACTACTTTTATTCCTCCTACTCCCATTTCACCTCCTACTCTTACGCTCTTATTACCTTAAGTACTTTGAAAATGGAGCTTCATTATTTAGCCTTGTCAAAGATAAAAAGAGTTATGAATAGATTTGTTGATATGATGAAACGTTTTATATAAATTATGTTTCCTTATACTTGAGTTAACTTCCGCACAGCTTTATAAATTCATGTATTTTTACCAAAGTCCTTAAGAGTGTATTTAGGGTTGATCAGATGCAGAGCAGAAACTTCATACATTTGCGTATAAATATTGATAGACGCTTTTCAGTTTATTATATTCCTTTAAATAGATAAATAAATTCAATAATAAAAATATTAAATTGAAGTTAATTTCAAAAGATAAAATAGGGTGTATACTAGGTATATTCGCATCAATTACTTCGATATTATTAACCAATATATCTTTGCTGAAACATATCATTTCTGGATGTCAAGAATATACAAATATTTAAATATATTTTATGTGCATGCTTTGTAACTCCTGATATTATATACTAAATACTATATATCATATATAAAATGTCGGCTATAACCGACTACATAATGCTCTTCTTATGCCAAAATTCTTCGCTATTAAGACTGACTTTCTGATGTGGGGCCAACGGGTAAATTCCCAGTACTAAGCGGAGTTAGAGAATGTGCACGATCTACATTCGGATAGGTTTATCAGGAAATGAACCAATGTATGAACCAATGTAACTGCTAATAATCTGAGATATAAATCTATACCAAATACTAAACATCAAATCCGATTCTTGATTAGTAAATTCGATTTCACACTATAAACAGAAAGAACCCTTGAATATTTGATGAAAATATCTCGTATTCTTGGACCACCTTACTCAAGACAAGCTTTACTTGAAACAAAGATAACGAATTCGTATAGTCAAACATTATTAACAGATCTAGTAATGAATATATCAAAATCGATAACTATGCTATGATTCTATGCAATCCTATAGAAACTTACTAAATGAAGTCCAAAACTGACTGCAAAAAAAGTGAAATTTAATACTCATAAGAATTGATAAAAAACAAAAAAACTCCATATACATATATTCTACCCAGAACATGTAAAATTAACATTTAAGGACTATGGATTGGCTGTTGCTAGACAAATTAGAGAATTGTCAATATTAAGACCTAAGAACTATTTGATTTAGATAAGTATGTAAATACCTTATGCATTTCCAGGTACAAACAATTGTAGACCACCATTATGACGCCATAAAAACAGCGTCGCGGGTTCGGTTTGCCGATCCTAACATTGAAGAAACACAAAATCACGTATGTATGCTTTCGAATATGAAATATTAGACTAGAGCTAAAATAATTTAGTGTTAAAATATATTCTAAGCATAAAAAAGGTCCAATAATAAACAATAAAAATGATATACTATATAAAAATATATTCAATATATATGAAGTACACACCTAAATATATAAAACATTTTCATATATATTTTATTTTAAATTTGTTTAGTTATGTAAACCCAATTTTTCAATTTTTATAATTTTTTACATACATATATATTTTTTTAGAATTATCTTTTAATTTTTATTAATATCAATTTATCAAAATTTCGAGCTACCTTACAATTTCTGAATATTATATGTTACGTACTCCTCCATAGGATACTTTAAGCGAAGAGAAACGCAATTCTATAGACTCAGATGGTCCAGGGAGCACGGAGGCGCTTGATATCACATCCAACAAAGATGAGTCAACAGAAAAAGCTAATGATAACATCAAATCCAGCATTAAGCCGTAAGATCTAAAGTTAATCGAAATATTTTTCGATTTGCTAACCTTTTTCTCTTACAGAGACGAATTCAATGTTCGTCGCATGCACACGGCAATAAAACTAAATGAGGTTATATTAGAAAAGTCTCAAGATGCCCAATTGGTCATCATGAATTTACCGGGTCCTCCGAAGGAAGTAAGAGCGGAACGTGAAAGCAATTGTAAGCAATAGATCTTAAAATACTCATATATCCCTACTATATATATTCTTTGTAATTTCCTTTTTAGATATGGAATTCCTGGAAGTTTTAACAGAAGGACTTGAAAAAGTATTAATGGTTCGTGGAGGAGGTCGTGAGGTTATAACAATTTACTCTTAAAGGGCATTAATCGCCCGACGTTTAAGAGTTCGCAACATTAGACAAGTTTAAGAATCAATCAAATTTTTAAATGAAGGTTATTATTAATTTGTTATATTAAATCATATGTCCAAATATTTTATTTTTACGTAAATAAAATATCAAAAATTGTAACAATAAATCAAAACAAGTTGTTTACTTTACTAGATTTTAGAGAAATTAAAGATCTGCTCCATAGGAATTTATGAAATAATTCCTTATATGAATTCTATGAAAACTGGGATAGATTTCATGAATTTGTATACAAATTTTCAAACATTTAAAGTTTGGAAACAATTCATATATAATGATACTGCTCTTCTTTAAAGCTTGATATTTTTTATACCGTCTACTTAATATACTTCTACTGCCCAAAAACAGCTACATAAGTCAAACCATGGATTTCTAAGATCTAGTCGATTTGCCATAGATAATTTATTTTTATTAAAATGTAGATCTCTATTATCTAGTTCTATAATCTATTATCTCTAATATTCCATCTTTGTATTCTATCTACGGATTGTCCATATACTTGCCCATAGATATAATACATACTTGGAATGTTCATAGATATAATACAAAGATGACATATTATAATGAGTTTTTAATAATAGAGGAGATCAATATTCATCTCATCTGCAATTCTATCTGGTGATTCCATAAATTTTCCACGCAACAAAAATCGTATATATATATAATTTCTTTTTTAATATATAGAGATATATAAAGCTGTAGAAAATATCATTTTGATATTGATTCTGATCATTCACAATTTTTTCTATACATATATTATGACTTAGATTTATAGTCTTATATACCATAATATGATATCAAATATTAATATAAAACATATATATATTAAATATAAACTATATAATATATATAGTCTATGTTCTCTTCTCACTATTAATTCTTGCCAAAAAGTAGTTTAAGTTCTCTTTTGGACAAGTTGTAGGGATAATGCAGGCTTGTTGGAACATAAACTTTGCCAGTTATTTGCCTGCAAGTAAATGAAGATATTAATATATAAACATATATATAGGGTATACTTCTTACTTATTAAAGTCCTCCTCATATCCCACTGTATAGTGATTTGGAATCTTGGCCACTTTGGAGAAGGTTAAGCACTCGCTGGGCGGCGTACTCAATGCATAGAATGGATAATCAAATGTATTTATATAGATATCAACGCACAATCCATGGCTACCCAGATGAGATTGACTTGCAATCGAAGGCTGACTAAGTCCACAGCTGCCTAACATGATATTTCGATGGCAGGAATAGATGAAAGTTCCCTTATCGCGACTTGAGTGAAAGCATTGCACATGCCGTGCGGCCTTCGAGTGATCGACGTCAATGGGATCGAAGCCGGGACCAGCCATGTCACAAGCTGAAAAATTAAGAGAATTTTTAATGGATATAAAGATATAAATATATACCAAATCTAATTACTATCTATATTTTGTAGTGTGAAATGTGGCTGCAATACGCGTCCCACAGCTGATGCCAATTGTCCGCCAAAGCTGAAGCCAAACATAAATCCGCGACCCGGGTCAAAGCCGTATTGAAAGAGAGATATTAGAATGGAGACGATCACCTCAGTGATATGATCGAAATTCGAATATAATCTAAAAGAAGGTATACAAAATATTTAGTATTTGATTGAATTTAAAGTACTTCTACATACCTCATATAGGATGAGCTGGCGGCTGTACTATAATCGATGCATATGACGCAGCCTCTGCGATAGAAACTTAATCCTGCAAATGGGTAATATTATTAAAAGAACTGAAAGAATGTAAATGAAATTCAGAGTTAAATTTACTTTCAATCAGCTCAATTGCCCACTCATCGGAGCAACTTTGAATCCAGCCATGAAGCACAATAGAGAATTTCTCTGTTGGCAAACATCCAGAATTAGCCAGTTTGAATTCATTCAATGGCACTGGAGTCTCCAAGGTTTTTGTATTGTTTCTAAAAGTAGATTGCAAATTATTTTAGATAGTTTCATGTATAATACTGTTTCTTAGTATATAGTGTAAAGTATATTTAATATATAATATATCACTTTTAAAAATGTCTATCAGTCGCTTCGGTACAAGTTCTAATATCTAATCTTCCAGCTGCCTCAGTATTGATCTACCATATGTATAGGTTGTTCCTTAATAGCATGCCACGCCCATTGAGCGAGTGACATATTATGAAAACTATTTATGTATATAAAATGGAATTCACTTAGCTCAAAAAAAATGTCCACATTAGCTATATAATTAACTTACGTACATCAAAAGATTTATCTCATATATATTCATATTTTAAATTGAATACTTACATTATTTTTTACTTACTTATAAAATTGTACAGTCAAAGTGCTGCGGACATCAAGTCGTAAAGATCTTTCTTGATAAACTTAAAAATTTATAACTTATTTAAGAGATGCTATGCAAAATATCAGATCATACATACTTAGAGTTTCGTTATCTATGCCGCTAGCATGATCAATAAATCTCTGAACAATCGCTGAGGTAAAACAAGTCAAAATTATTATAATAAATATATATAAATTTGAATTTCTACAAGAATATTTCATTATAAAAATTAATTCTATTCAACTAGCTTAAAGTAAATAACCAAAAATTAAAAACAAATAATAATATACAATACGAATGAGAGAAAACTTTCTTTGGGACTTTTTACCTTTTAAAGGGAACTAAATAATCGTGAGTATCACGGGAGTTACTCAGCATCCAGTTAAAAGTTAATTCCCTTCTTCTTATTACAAACTTTATGGTTTAACCTGTGATTTTTATGCTAAACTTTTCTATCTTTTTAGATAATTTAATCAATCTGAATTTTTACAATTCTTATAACACACATAAACATTCCAAATTTATACAAAATTATTAAGGGTATGATCAAAATTAAAAGAAAAAAATATTGTACATACCTATTAGATATAAAATATACATATATTATGTAAATTGAATTATTCAATTTGTATTCATCGTCTGCAACATTTCACTGACGTAGAATTATGGACCAAGCGTCAGCACGAAACTCATAATTAAGCTCACAAAATTGATTTTAATTAGTTATGAGAATTCATATTGAATTTTTAAATACACATACATAAAGCTGATAGAAAGAAGAACGGAAGTGATGATCTAACTATAGTTTGTATGGAACCCAGAACGCCTTAGGGTACTACAGATGCTTCCTCATTTTGCATAAAATATAACATTAGCAAAAATATATATACTTTATGGGATCTGCCACGCCTCTTTCTGCTTGTTACATACATTTAACAAAACAATATCACTTTACACCCATTAGCATGTTAAACCATTTAAATAAAAAGACAGTTTAGTTATTAAATTAATTCAAAGATAAATTACATTTCTCGAAATTTGAATTCACCAAAAATATATTTTAATGTATACTTATTATACACAACTCTTATAGTTGAATATTCATTATTTTCGTTATGTTCTACTGATTGGGACAATCATTTGGAGACTGTTTTTTGCTGGGCTTGGTTTGACCCTCGTTCTCATCGTCGTCGTACTCATCATCATCGTTTTCAAACTCCTCCTCATCTTCATCATCCTCGTCATCAACAATGTCACCCGTGAAGTAAAGCACAGCTTTTGGAATAATTCTTGCACGTAAAAAGTGACCGATTTCGAAATCAGTGGCCAAAATCTGTAGAACAGTTAAAAGTTAAAAAGTATTAAAGAAAAAAAAATAGGTAACAAACATCCTAATCTTACCTGCTGTGACTCATCATCGATGTCTTCCTTATCTTCCGAAACCTCTGGTGGATTAAAGAAATTGAAAAAGGAATCTGTGGGAACCTGTTTAACGATTGTGCGCACAGCACCGCGCTCCTTGTGCTTCTGTTTCTTGCGAATAGTCTTAACAGTCAAGTTCATTTTCTTCTCCCAATTAATAACGCAACCTTTGCATTTATAAATTTCCGGACCTTCGAAGGCAAACGGATCCTCAAGATCGACCGTCGACTTAAGGAAGTATTGCTTCGTAAGTACAGAGTTCGAAAAGAATTCATTTTTATCAAAATGAAAAGCTAAAGTATAAGAATGCTGAAAATATACAAGAAAATACATCCTATTGAAAATGCTTAAGATATTATTAAGTAATCTACGTACTTCATCATCATATTTAATTGTAATGTCGGTAAGATGACGAATAGCCGGCTCATCGTGAGTCTGCACCATTTCAGACAGCATTCCTGTGTTTCTGAACACTGTAAGCCAGAAATCTGGTACGCCTTTTACATCCTGGGGCATTGCTTTTATACTCTTAAGAGATTCACGGAATGCATCACTGGCATCTCCTTCGATGGGTAAAGCTTCTGGTTCCTTCCACTTTGGTTTCTCTTCCGCAGGTTCTACTTTGCCGGTAATGATCTCTCTGCGCTTGTCCAAAAGGGGTTGATAGCTCAACTGATACTTCTTCTCCAAATTATAAACTTCCTCAAAAAATTTTGCTTCGATTTGCAACTGATCCAACTGCATATTCTTCAGGACAATGATCCGCTTCTGAACACTGTCAGGCAACGACTTGACCATTTCTTGCAAGAACTGTCGCCGTAAAACTGAATTCATATATGCTGGCCTGCCATAAAGCACATAATTCAAAATTTTAATACTCAGAATAGTTAACAGAAGCAGAAAAATAAATGTTTTTAATTACATGGATTGACAGTCGGAATTTGACTTATCATCGTCGACTTCATTGCACGACTCAGCGTCAACATGTCCTTCCTGTGGTGCATCCATTCTAAATAAAAATGAGGTTCTGAAACGCGTATACACACATGTTTGTTAATATCAATTGCGTTTTTAGCTTTAAATTCGTTTTTATACATAAATCAACAAACACATATTACAAGACTAAAAACATAAAGCTATATAAAGTTAAAAATTCATCAAAAATATTTGCAAACATAATAAAACATGAATTTACGACTTGCGTTGATTGAGAAAAAAAACTTAATGCATATAATATACACAACGCACATTCCTAAGCACTAAAACACGTGTGCTCTGTTCTGAGAATTTATACTGCATTTATATATCTTCTAGTCAGCCAAACAGCCAATTATGTAGGTTTTAATATAGGAGACAATTTTTCTTTGTTTAGTAGCCACGTAAAACCATTCTTATTTAAAAAATAATGTAATTTTAAAGCAGACATACCTCCAGACAAAAGTTAGAACGAAGAGCACGCCGCAACGATGTCGATCCAAAAGAATTAACTGCACACTAGAGATGAGCTACTTGACTGAAAGCATTCATATAGCAAGTAGTCAAAGTGTAACTAGTACTTTTATAAGCATACAAAAGTAACTGCGCCAAAATTCAGAGCTTTCTATTTATACCAAGAGCTGGTTGTGCTGTTAGCCATTTTTAGCATTTAAAAATAACTACTATGAAATTGTTTTATTGATAGGAGAATCATCTATAGTTGGCTTTTTGAGCTTTCAAACGACGATTTTCAACTATGAAGCTAGAGTTTATATCAGATTTTTAATCAATTAACTATTGAAACAAATGACAGAAATTAATATATAATATTTAAGCGCACCAACAAATCGTAGAATCAGTAAACTATACTTACTACTACTACTATACTTAATTTTTTTCAGATATGATATGATATATGAAAAAGCTAATTTTAGCTTTTTTTTTTAAGAAACCGATAAATAGTAATCGATAGATGTATTTTTGTTACAAAGATAAAATGTATGTTTCTCACTTAGCATGTTTTCACTATTGAAACTCAACTTAACGTTAATTTAATACATTCAATCTATTTTTAAAAAAATACTCGACTTAATTAAACATTTTGTTTGATATCCCCCATAAAAATGCCAATATATCATAATTATTTTAGTAAAAACGGTTAAAAGTTTGCTTATCTTGAAAAGAAAGTCTATGGGGGGAAAATCAGCTAATGAGCTTTATTGCAAATTTGGAAAATTGCTATATGCTTCAGTGAAGATTGATCCTCAAAAGCGATATGAATTTCCCAGACAATAAATATATGAAGTTAGTACCTTAATAATTTAAGACCATGTAAATATAAATATAAATTTATTTTTAAGGTACAAATTGCAATGATTTAATATACCTCTTACATATACATTTGCTTATTACAACAACAACATACATATATCAGCAACCTTACATAAAAGAAAGCCTTAAGATTAATATATTTTTAAAGGGCTAAAAAATGCTGTCTGCAATTATACAATCTTTAATAAAAATAAGTTGATGGAGTGGTTATTGTCTAAGAACAAAAAGATACATGTTCACGTTGAGTTTTTCTCGGTATCA
Source organism: Drosophila hamatofila (assembly GCA_035045345.1). NCBI lineage: Eukaryota > Metazoa > Arthropoda > Insecta > Diptera > Drosophilidae > Drosophila > Drosophila hamatofila. The sequence goes on from JAWNPA010000012.1 coordinate 3,495,027, forward strand.
TCGAAGTCCAATGTATTAAGGACATTAACATCGAGTTCTGGATCCGCATATTCCAATATATTAAAATCGTCGCCTATTTCTGATGTTAGGGACTTAAGCAAGTCATCATCATCGCCTTCACCGAATCCACCTAGAATATCTCCAAATCCTACATTTTCTAATTCTACTGCCGAAGACGAAATGCCTTCCTGTGATTCAGTTATTTTCATATCAAGCTGAGCTTTTCCGTCATGGTCTAATCCTCTAATGTCTGTATGCTGAGGATTTCCACTCATGCTCAACATTGGATTATTTTGAGTTAAAGCGGCATTTTGCATTAGGCCAAGCCTCAATACATCATTTTGCATAAAGTATTCAGAGTTGGAATTCATTAGAACCGAATCAGAATTATTTTTTTGCAATAGATTTCTCAGCTTTTTGTCGCCAACTGGTTCAGGCTCAAATGCTGGCGTATGCTCCATTCGATTGTCAACAGATGACATTTTTGTTAAGGATGGTGAAGCCGTATGTATAGTTGTCCTTTGCATTGTAGATTTAACTACCAGATTTTCATTAGAGATTACCATTTGCTGATGGGAATTGGCGGGCTGCATAGGAGATCCAATATAGCAAGGTGCTTCGTAGGAGACTCCACCTAAAAATAAAAATAACATATTTAATATAGAGCTTAGCTCCTAATATGAATATTCAAGTTAATATTTGTTTGACGAACTTATTTAACTTATAAATAAGAGATATTAATATATATTTACACTTATTGTTATTACCAAACATATTTGATTGATCTTCCTTTGGCTTGCAGGGCTGATGTTTCCAAGCGTTTCCGTCTTGCTTTTCCAGCTTTGGAGGCTGGTTGACTTTGCACTGCTCACGCCTCTGTCGCAATGCAGACCGATTGTCTTTTGCTTTTTGTAAGAACGGCGCTTTTTTCTCATTGCATAGAGATCGCCATCTCTTTAGAATCTGCTTGCAGCGATCTGTCCAATTTGGATAAGACTCTTTCAAATTAGCATGCTCTGTATTAGCGTACAGTACTGCCGAGATTGTGGCCATAAGTCCAAGATCTATAAGAAAGAATGTTATTTTATATTTATTAAACTTAGTTAGCTCATTTTATATTTGCCTTCATCTTTTCGCATTTTTTCTGCCGTCTTTTGTGTTCCAACATTTATGCACTCAGTGGGCTCGCTAGGCTTAACTTCTTCAACCCTTTTCTCAGTTTGTAAAGGAAGTTGCGTGGTGATAGTTTGCGGTTTCGCCTGATATTGCAGCTGTGGCGGCTTCGTATTTATATTTTGTGGCATAACCAGTTTGCTTTGGAACTTTTGGTCGTGACTCAATTGTGGAGACACCGCATAATTGTCTACAAGAAGTGCCGGCTCACTAAAAGTAAATTTTAAAATTACAATTTTGTAACTATCAATCAATTTGAATTAAAATTTACCTTAATGCAGCCTTTGAATTGTCGGCTGATGCAATAAAATTGATTGAAGCATTAATTTCATCTAATTCCGGTATACCCTGTGTTGCCTGCGAAAAGTAATGAGAAATATATGATGATGCAGTTAAATATTTTAAATATACTCACCAAAGTATCCATAGTATGCACAGTGTTCCTTGAAATATCTGACATAGGAGCATCTAGATTGAAAAGAAAATAAATTATTAATTAAATTGAAAACTATTTAAGTACTATCAAAAACTCACCAATTACAGCTCCAGTAGTCACAAGCTTCTTATTTTGTTGCGTCGTTGTTGGGAATTGATTGACAAATACATTTTTGTTTTCATTGAAAGTTTTCTCAACTTTCACGTTCTTAACTGACTTCGCTGGACTCTTATTAGCGACTTCACTGTCTGGCATTTTTTCGTTTGAATTAGTAAAGTACATTTTCATTGTGGATCCGATCTCATCTGAAGATTCGGAATCGTATTGCACGACTTCGCTGGATTCTAAAAGAGGTTTGCCGAAGAAAGCTTCTTGTAAATATTGCGGATACGCTTCGATGATTTTGTTCTTTTGTTTTTTGCGTATTATTTTCTTTTTCTTGTCAGCGACTAACATTGCATTTAGTTGATCGATGGTATCGTCATTATCTTTTTTGAGTGCACGATTTCGAACAGAAAATCCACCGATGCCCAACTTCTGCAAATTACGCTGGCGTTTTTTCCGTAGAACTTGGACACCATCATCGTTGGTGGATATGGAAAATCCTTCCGGAATTGCAGTTTCCGTTCTATCCCAAATCATACCATCCTTATATTTATCGCCTTGCACATCATCAGAAATTGCACTTTCATTTTGTGGATCCTTTGAATTACCCATAGGTTGGCGCATTTTTCTTTTCCTTTTAATTTCAGTTGAAAGTGATTTGATCATGTTCAATCCATTTTCACTCAAACACACGCCATCTATCCAATGAATAGCTTCTGTGCTCTCTAACAATTCGTTTGTCAAACGAATATTCCGATCCGCCACGCCCATTGCCTTGCCTTCTGGACCCACCTCCGGTAAAAGCTTTGATGCAGCCGCAGCCTCTTCATTCAAATTTGTATTTGCATTTGCTGGCAAAATCGCTTTTGAGCTGGCGCGACATTTCATGCACTTGTACACGTTATTATCATAGTACTCCATTGTGAGCTGCGTGTTTACGGAGTCGCATAAGAAATGTGACCATTGCTCGCATTGCTCACACTGAATAATCATCTCGCCCTCGCTGTAGCTCTTCTTGCATACACTACAATTATTTTGGCTGGCGCAGGGCGGGCATTCAGGCACACTCGGTTCATTGTAGTTGATTTTCTCTGTTGGATTCCGGCCACACTTCTGACAGATGGTACAAAAAGAACATTTCCAATTGCCATGCGGCACCGTCTCCAAGGGCGGATCGACACAGTATATATGGTACGAGATATCACATTCATCACATAAAAGCAAACGTGCCTCGTCATTCTTTTTGCCACAGCCCTCGCAGACAGTGCAATCCAGGCAGCGCCAGCCCTTCTGCAACATGCTCCTTGAGTGCTTCACACTGGCACAGTAAGGATGATAGCATTGGCCACATTGTGCGCAAGTGATTAATACGGCGTCGCTTTCAATTCCCAAAGTGCCGCACATGACGCAAATGTCCTGCGAGAGCACAAACTTATCCCGTGCCGAACACAATAACAATTTCTTGTCACTGGAAAGATCTGTATCCATATTACGGCCAATGAAACGATCACTTGAACCGCTTTGAAGCACAAGTTGGCGTCCTTTTCCCCTAGTGCTGCGCTTCTTTCCCAGCTGAGACAGTGCTCCCATCCGATGCAACACAAATTTGCCGCCTTTGCCACGAATGTTTGTGAGACAAACTTTTTTCTTAGTGCTCGGCAATTTTAGGGGATCTTCACTGTTGACTTCAATGCAAGGCTTACCATTTAATGGTTCTATTTCCACATGCTTGATATTAAACTGCTCTGACGATTGCATATCAGCCAGGGATCGTTCCAGCGGGTCAACAATCTTATTGGCGCCAGCTGAACTTTTACAAATGGGACAAACATAATCATAGTCTGGATTGTATTCCTTTGTTTTATGATACGCCGTCAAATCAGCTTCCTCATCACATGTGCTGTGAACAAATCTGAAAAGAGGCAGATTGTTTAAAGATTAAAGTAAAATTATATATTATTTTCATCACTTACTTGTGACAGCAACTGCATTTAACCATTTCCTTGTACGCTGCAGCTCTATAAGCCTTTTGGCAAATTGGGCAGGAAAATCCCTTATTCCTCTGCTGATAGCACGAATCGCATATTGTATAGTGACTGTGCCAGCGGGATGAGCTACCACCGCCTGGCGTTCGAGATCCACAGTCCGTGCAAACACGACATCGCTGCAATTAAATGTGAAGAAACAAAAATGAAGTGAAATTGTGTTGACTGTAGCTATAATATACCATATAAAAGAGCTCAAATCGTAGTTATAATATACCATATAAAAGTGTTTTAATCGTAGCTGTAATGTACATATTAAATTGACATGGTTTGGGCTAACATTTCATTATATAAATATATGTATATATTTATAATCTTTGTTTTAACTTACATTACATTTCCAGCCATATTTGGGAATCGAAGATATTACAGGCCGTAAGCAGGTGGCATGATAGATCTTCTGGCATTGCTCACACTTGATGAATTTAATATCGTTAGCTTCTTGTTGTCTACAAATTTGACATTTTGTACAGCGGGCACAGCTCCAGCCAGATCTCGTATCTAAAATTGAATAATTTAATTTAAACAATATACAATACAGAATATAAACACTATTTATATGAAATGTGTAGAATTCTGGTAATTACCAGGCAAATTAGCTAGTCCAATGCAAGTGGAATGAAAATGATCTCCACATGAGCAACACATTATTAGCTTGGACAGATCGCCCAATGACGAGCACGTTAAACAGCCAACATTGTTATCAGTGCCTAAAAAATAAATACCAAAATTAATATATATATTTGTAACTATCATTCACAATTACTTACAAATCAATGGCACCTGACTCAAATGCTCTGTACAGAATACAGTGAAGCTTTCCAAGATGAGAAAACAACCGGCGGCAGCGGCACACGGCCAATGATGCACTTGTCGGCAATTCATTTTGCACGTGATGGACGCTCCGTATTGGCCACAGAAGCTGCATTTCTGCTCCAGATACTCGTTTAAATTACTTAAGAATTGCAGCACATCCGGATCCTTGATCTGAACCTTTTTACGCAGAGTCCACATGATGCACATGCGATGCACGTAAACAAACTCGTCATCGAAGAACACCACAGCATTTAGCAAGTCCGTGTAGCCGATTTTGTCCAGTTCATAGGTGTTCTCACCGTTGCCTACATTTTTACTTTTTAGCGAAGATTTCATTATGCGAATCATACTCTGATCCCTTTCAGTTTCATTGGGTTTCCTTTCCTTGAGATCCGCAGGAACTTTTAGCTGAAACATGGTCCCTTGGCCAAGACCGCTTCGCTCTCCAAGATTACATAGACAACATACTTTTCCGGGAAACTTCTCCGGAAAGTATGGCAGCTCATCTACGCTTGGAGCAACAACATTTTTTTCATCTATGTTTCCTAACATGCTTACGCTCATTTTCTATTGATTAACATAAGTTTAAATTCTACATATACAAACTAGAGATGAACAACATAAACCGAACTATCGATTTTTGTAAAGTAACTAATAAAGTACTTATGGTCGATAACATAAACGCAACATTTTATATACATGTTAATTCAATTTTTTTTAAATTGATTTATGATAACACTTTTTCACATTTGAAAATTAAAATTTTTTAATAAATTAAGCTTATGAATACTTAAATGTATTTATTACAACTTATATAAACGCTCTTCATTGAAAACTGTTACTTTTGGTAACAGAATATTCTTATCATTTATTTTTAAAACGTATAAATAGCGTCGTCGTCGAGTGTGTGTATGTTTGTATGTACACATATGTTCTAGATAGCAGTTATATTAAAAATTGCTTACTCAGTTAAACATGCCGTGTTTCTAAGAGAGCATGTAATAAATAATATAATCTTTGTGCATGACATAAAATGTGTGTATGCAAAAGTATAAATAGTTTACGATGGCCCTTTATCGACCCAGAGGCACTTTGGCACGTGTTATTTATGCCAAATTTCATAATGACAATTTTTTAGAGAACATAGACACACAACAGGTAAGTTGATGTTTATGCAGAATTCTTAAATAATAATTTAATATATACATATTTATTTTTCAGTGGTATACTTTGAATTGTGAATTACCTCAAAAATTCCAGTCGAAATTTGTGGATCTTAAACAGCCTGACCCAACAACAGTACGATGGCTGGAACGCACAAAGATGTTGTCCTCAAACATTTGGTTGCATTTGTGGCATGCATTGGCCAGGTCTGTTCTACAGTTTTTTATGACACAGACCGATATCAATGGACTTTTAAAGCGTGGCTCCATGTTCATTTTGTCAGAGGAGCAATTCTGTAGGCTGCTGGAAGCAGGTGGATTTCGAACGAGATCTCTAACAGAACCGGTAAATTGTACTGTTATCTCGTATGAACCGAAATGACATACGCCATGTTTATTTTAGATAACTCTCTTAGATATTGGTGCCGGTGACGGGGAAGTCTCGTTGCGTGTGGCAAATAGTGTTAATGAACTTAGCGGCAATGCTGTTTTACAAGTATTTGCCACTGAGGCCAGTTGGACAATGCGAGAGAGGCTAAAGAAGCTGAATTTTAATGTAGTTACCGAAATACGTGAGCTACAGAATGTAGATTTAATTTCATGTTTAAATGTGCTAGACCGCTGCTTCGATCCTTTTAAGCTACTTGAAGATATACATGCTGCATTAGCTCCGACAGGACGAGCTGTAATTGCATTAGTTCTTCCATATATGCATTATGTTGAAACAAATACATCGCATTTACCATTAAGGCCACTTCTGGATAATTCCAATAAGCGTAATGGACGTGAGGCATCGTTTGAGGAAGAGGCAGCGATGTTTTTGGAATTATTAGAGAATTGTGGCTTTCGCGTTGAGTCGTGGACGAAAGCTCCATATTTATGCGAAGGTGATCTTCGACAATCATTTTATTGGTTGATTGATCTTATTGTTGTACTTTCCAAAAAGCCTACAAATTGAAGTATTTTATTTTTATACTATATAATAAACTTTCCAAAATATTTCCTATTACTATAATAATTCCCTATTTCACTGCAAAACTTCTAAGTGCGTCCAATGCTAAGTTCTTAGCTATTTTCCCGCTTTACTGCCAACAAAATATAAATTTGGCGTATTCAGTTTTAATCGGCTTTCATATTCGATTACTGCCAACAAATACTAAATTACCGTCAAATTGACAACTGATATTGATATCTGAATCGATTTATGTTTTCGATATGTTCATTTACCGTAAATACTTCTGTTGAGCACCGTCTCTGATGTCCATAGGACATGCAAAATTGAAAGTCACTTTTTTTTTCTTTCTTTTGAACTTTATCGAGAAAATATTACAATTTTTATTGATATGTTGTATTAGAATCAATCAATGAATTCGAACAGCCATTAATGTAGGCTTTATGCAACTTATTAACAAATTCCTTGTCGTTTTGAATAAGGTAAGTAAAGGCCTGCACGAATTGCGCAGAGTTAAGTGGAAAGTATGGTTGCTCTGGCTCCGATTTCACACTGGGCACATCAAACATGGTTGGCGGCATTAGCGCCGGCTTGGGATCCGGTTTATCCCCAACGAGTAACCTTCTGAGACACTGCTCAGCTTCATCAGTGGAAATTAATGCCGATCCTGATGGGGATTCATCTATACTCTTATCAAATTTAAGTTCACTTAGGAAGGAGTTGGGTTTGCCAACTGTACTCCGAGCAGCGGCCGACGACGTTGTTGACGTTAGAAATGGCGAAAGTGGGCATTGCGAAGGACCAACAAATTCGCCATCTCTTGAAGACGCCTCGATGGGCGTGACCGATCGCTGTTGTTTCTCCAGCTGATCTACCGAAAGAGGCTGCGGTCGATTCAAGTGGGAATCGACTGTTGCTTGCTTAGCAGACTCGAAGAACTTCATGACATTACGTGAAGTCACGTTTTCAGGCTGATTAACTGTTGCTCCAGGCTGCGTCTGGCTATTATTTAACTGTGCATTATATTCCTTTTGCGCCTGGCTGAGCATGTTAAATATGCTCGAGCTGCCAGCTGGCTTAGAATATGACGATAATGACGCCGTTTGCTGCTGCTGCTGCCCGTTACTTGCCTTGTTCAGTAGCAAACTATTTACAAGGCTGCTAATGCGATCGCACTCGTCGCTATTGTAGAACCAGAAGCCACGGATGCGCGACCTTTCGTTGCGGTATAGCAGAAATGGTGGCTGCGATTGCAACTCTAAGCTGCCAGTGATTGGCTCTACGAATGACGTTGTGTTTAGTCGATTGTTAATGAATATGCTGTGAAATGGCTCCGCATTGCGATGATAAATAAAAAAAGCGCCTTCAACATCCGTTTTCTCCCATTCATTTTGCTCCGAATTGAAGGTGTAGAAAGCAACATGTGATGACGAATCGACAATTTCTTTTGCGTATGGATCAATTTTCTTGATAGCTGATAAATTCATGCGAGTAATGCTCTCGTCCGCCATGGTATATAATTTATAACTATTATTGTATTCAAAGATTCAACTAGCCTCTTTTAAACGTTAGAGATGGACAATTTTCGATTACCTTTAATTAATCTGCATGTACAATGGGCTTATACGGTTTCCTCTGAAGATAATTATGGACACGTATTAAAAAAATTAAGAGAATTAACTTTGAGAAATAAATTTTAATTATAAATTTTTGTTATACAAATATGTCTTTATATTTCATAATTTTTATGGTATTGGAAAGGAGTAAAATAATTCATAATATTCCATATATATATAGCGTTCTCGTCTTCCAATAAATCTCAAGAATAAATAAATAAATGTTGTTTACGGTGTGGAAATATTACTCTATCGGTATATTGTTTCATTTAGTTTTTGTTTACCCAACATAATACATTATTTTTTATCAAAATCAAAAATAAAAATATAAGGAAAAGAAGCAAATTACAAATCTTTCTTTAAAAAAAAACCTGCCGATACTTTGAATATTGTATATGATAGTTTCTCCTAGATATCGATTAGTAAAAATCTCGTATGCAGGGAATAACCATACAAGCTATACGATATAATCGATATACGGAGAGAAAAAGGCGCGAATGTACATATTGTAGATATATACGCACATATATAGATTGTAATAATACTTTGTTGCTAGCATGCAGAAGTCGATAACGTAAATATAAACAAACAAATTATAATTTACTTTTGCTTAAAGTTTTTTTGTCTTTTTGTTTAATTTAGCTCATTTTTTAAACCAAAAGATGAAACTCAAAGCTCCAAAAATCCGGACAATGCACGGACAATGTAAGTACACAATTTTATTGCAAAAAAAAAAAAAGGATAAACATAAAATGTATTAAACAATATTGCAGTAAAAAAGAAACTAAAAGTGCAATCATTGAAGAAAAGCCGAAAGTACCAACTCCTGAGAAGACCATAAAAGAGGAAAGAAATGAAAATGAGCTGCCGGCGGCTGAGTCTGAGGAGAAGATGGAGCTTGAGGTTCCGTCGCCTGTTAAGATAAGGAAAATGGAGTTAAATTCAGGGCTGCCTGAAGGCGAAGCAAGTGAGGCCTACGATCCGTCAATGGAAACCTATCATCCCATTAATGATGCCTATTGGAGAGAACAGCGCACGTAAGTTGAGATCGAGCTTTATAGATGATAGTGCGGAAGGAGATTCATATAAATATGAATTTTATTAATATTGAGATAAGTTTTATATTTCCAACTAAATTAGATTTATATACATATATATTTCTCTAGCACGCCCTACTTGGCCTTGGCTCGCACGTTTCAGGTTATTGAGGAGACCAAAGGCCGACTGAAGATGATTGATATATTGAGTAATTTCTTTTGCTCCGTAATGCTAGTTAGTCCGGAGGATTTGTTGCCATGCGTTTACCTGAGCATCAATCAGTTAGCGCCCGCCTATGAGGGACTCGAGTTAGGTGTCGCTGAAACGACGCTTATGAAGGCAATCTGCAAAGCAACCGGACGCAATTTGGCGCACATTAAATCGCAAACCCACTTAACTGGTGATCTGGGCATTGTCGCTGAGCAATCTCGTGTATCACAACGCATGATGTTCCGGCCAAAGCCGTTGAATGTGCGCGGCGTCTTCGCCAAACTGAAAGAGATTGCCAACATTTCGGGGCAGGCGAAAATTACACTCGTCTACGATGTCTTCGTTGCCTGTCGCCATGCCGAGGCGCGTTTCTTTATACGTTCCCTAATTGGCAAATTACGCATCGGCATTGCCGAACAGAGCCTGCTGACAGCTCTAGCCATAGCTCTGGTCAAACGGAATCACATCAACGATTGCAAAGCCCACAAAGTTTGTGATATTTACAAAGATGAAATTGCGGATGCAACATTGATACTTAAAACAACATATAGGTAAGGCTTTTTATAAGACTTTTACTAATATATATTGTGTTTCATTTCAATAAAATAGTTTAAGACCTTTTTAAAACCAAAAGTTGACAATGATCTGAAAAATATTAATTAAGACTTGATTATGTACTACTAACAGTACTAGCATTTCTAGTATAAGGTATATTTTTACATTTTTTAAGATCGTCTAAGATATTAGTAGAACATTATTAGATATAGAAACAGTGTACCCAAAAATGTACCTAAGTTGATTCACCCCACAAAACAATCTACTAGACGTACAATGGACAATGGAAAATAGGGGTACAATGTACCAAAAATATAATGTATCCAGAGATTAAATGGACCAAATATATAATACACCGAGATTGAATTTACCAAGATCTACAAACATACCGAACATACGTACCGAAGAAATAATGTACTTAGAGTTTAAATCTACCAAAGATATAATACACCCAGAGGTTGAGTATACCAAAATCTACCCTCATTCATTCATTCAGTGCTTTAATATGCGATGTACCAAAGAAATAATATACCCGCAGCTTAAAATTACCCATTCGCATACGCAACGAAAGAAATAATGTACCCAGAAATTAAATGTACCCACATATTCAGTGTCTCCAGAGGAAATTAAGTCATGCCGGCTAAGCCGTAGACTTCTGTGTGTTTGCATTGGTGATCGAAGTGCGAGTTTTTAATTGTAATTCAACTCTAGGGATCTAATCTAATTTCTAATCTAAAAGAACCATATAGTTTATTTAAGTAAAATTATTTATTGATTTCGTTTACCTTTTACTTATATACTTATATTGTTTTATAATTTCAGCCAATGCCCCAACTACGATATCGTTATACCAGCATTATTGATATATGACATTAAGGAGCTGCAGGATCGTTGCCCGATGCATCCGGGTATGCCGCTTAGACCTATGCTGGCGCAGCCAACAAAAGGTGTTTCGGAAGTGCTGGAACGCTTCAGTGGCATGCAAATAACGTGTGAATGGAAATACGACGGTGAACGTGCCCAAATCCATTTGAATAAAGACGGGGAAATTAGTATTTTCTCGCGAAATTCGGAGAACAATACGCCAAAGTATCCAGATCTGATTGCTAGAAGCAAATCGTTTGTGAAAGGCAACGTTGAGACATATATACTTGACAGCGAGATTGTCGCCTGGGATATCGAACGCAAGCAAATTCTGCCATTTCAAATTCTTACGACACGCAAGCGGAAAAATGTCGATATCGCTGACATAAAAGTTCAAGTGTGCGTCTACATTTTTGATCTACTGTATTTCAATGGAGTTTCGCTTGTGACGAAGCCGCTGTCTGAGCGTCGTAAGATTCTGATGGAACAGTTTCAGGAAGTCGAAGGCGAATGGCAATTCGCCACAGCCCTCGACACGAACGACATGGATGAAGTGCAGCAGTTCCTAGAGGAATCCATTAAGGGCAACTGCGAGGGTCTCATGGTCAAGACATTGGATGAAGAGGCAACCTATGAAATAGCGAAACGATCCAGAAATTGGCTGAAATTGAAGAAGGATTATTTGTCAAATGTTGGCGATTCACTGGATCTGGTTGTTATCGGTGGCTATAAGGGCAAAGGACGACGCACAGGCATTTACGGTGGTTTCTTACTTGCTTGCTATGATACGGAGAATGAAGAGTATCAAAGCATTTGCAAGATTGGAACAGGTACTCGAAAATCTATAATTATTAACTCTCTTCATTTATGCTAAATTACTTAATATTTGACAGGCTTTACGGATGAGGATTTGCGACAACATTCCGAGTTCCTCAGCGCGCATGTGATAAGCGGAGCCAAATCATATTTCAGATACGATCCCAGTTTGGAGCCGGATGCTTGGTTTGAGCCCGTTCAAGTTTGGGAAGTTAAGTGCGCTGATCTGTCCCTAAGCCCCATCCATAGAGCCGCCATAGGAGCTGTTGATCCAGAACGTGGTATTTCCTTGCGTTTTCCACGTTTCATTCGGATCAGAGATGATAAGAGTCCGGAAAATGCCACCGATGCGAATCAAGTATCTCTCATGTACAACTCACAGGATCAGGTTAAAAACAATCAAAAGTCCAGCGATCAAATGGACATGGAGAGTGATTTTTATTAATAAATGCGTAAAATTATTAGCAAAACTAGAAATAACAAATTGCATTTGTTATCATTTTACTGTGGAATGCGCACTTGCGCTACTTTCAGAGGATTTCGATTCACGTCGCGCTGCAAAGTTGTCTTTGTTGTCCTGTGGCTTTTGCTTATTGCGTCTACCAAATCTTTTATTCTTTGGAATTTCCTCGGGCATCGCAGCATCGCCATCGCTTGGGAATACGGAGGCATCTTTGCAGCTGGGCGAATTATCTTCAGAGCTCACACCAACTCGCACCTTGGGTTGATATATGGCAATCGATGGGCGATCCTGTAAAAGGGTTTTATTAATATTTTTAATTTATTTTTTATTTAAAGACAAACCTTATTCCTTATGCGACGTTCGTCTGCGGCACGCGCATTCTGTCGTTCCTTATATGTTTCTGCTGGCTTGTTTTTTTGACTGGTTGATGCGCTGACGTTATCTGGTTTATCTGCCTTATCAGCTTCTTTTGTGCTCGTACTGCTCTCAGCACGTTCACTGCTGACTTCAGGTTTTGCTGCAGCTTCGCTGGACGCTTCGTTAGCTAAATTCGCTTCAGTTGTTGGTTTCTTCTTTAATATAACAATTTCTTTGTTTCCCTTCTGATTGTCCTTGGGATTGGTATTGGAGTTCTTGTTGGGTTGCTTTTGGTTCGTGTCTTTATCATTCTTCTTCTTATCGCGGTTTTCGCGATCTCGCACCAATTTGCGCTGTTCATGCTCTTCGCGTCGACGTTGATCGCGTTCGGTGCGTCGCTTGGAGCGAGCGTTTTTCACAGTTTCCTCTGAGCCTTGACCTTGACCCTCCTTGTTGAATCCCTTTTTCTGATTATTATTATTATTACCTGATTTTTTGTTATTTTCATTTACAGTTTCTTTACTTTTTGAATTTTCTGGTTGCTCTGCAGCCTTCAGTAGTTTCTGCTCTTCACGCTGTTTGCGCTTCTCTTCGTTTCGCTTTCGCAGCTCCTCGCGACGCTTTTCCTTTTTATTCGCCAAATATTGAAGCAAAGGCGTTGATTTCACCTTCTCATCGTTTCTGCTCTCAAAATTGAAATCAATTTTGACATCGCCCATACGATTTGCCTCCTCGCGTTCCTCGGCGAGCCTCTGCAGGAATTCTTGAAAGTGCGGCTCCTTCTCAATGGTGTTCACCTTGTTGTCGTGACTTCGTGCTTTGTTTTTTAAAAACCACTGAAATGGCGCATACTCCACAATGGCAACATATTCAGCGCCCTTTGAATCGACAAAAACATATCCATCGAAGCGATCACGAAATTGTATAATTTCGTCAATATCTTTGGGCGACATATCAATATAGGCGCGACATGTTGCTTCCTGTCCAAGCGACCAGTCCGCAGGGCAGTAATAGTAAAATTCGTTTTGCGGCAATGGATCCACTTGTTCTAGAAATTCCTTCTCGGTCATTGTCGGTGGCAAATGCCGCACTACAATCTAGGTTAGTATTAATAGAACATTTAGTAATTTCCACATAAGTTAATTAGGAATATTTACCTTAATTGAATGGCTCGACTTATCCTTTTTATCCCTTCGTTTATTTACTCGTGGCTTTTCCATTTTTCCAAAAAGCTTTTTGTTTGTTATTATACCAGTCAGACAACCATACGCATTAGAGAATGAAGTAAAAATATTACATATTCGATTAAAAATCGATTTCATCGGGGAAAGTTAACAAGGTAGCTTCGTATAATTGAAATGAAACAATGGAAATGGCTGAACCATTTACTAGAAGTAAATTTGTTATGAAGACAATAAATATTAAATATTTATATGTTAATATAATTTTTAAAATGTTTCAAAATCCAATACAAAAATGAAAACAGGTTCTAAATAAAATCAAACCAACTGCAATGGCAATACAAAATAGGTAGAAGACATAGCAAAGGGAAACCTGAGCAAAAAATAATCGATATGACTATCGACTCATTGATCGGAGCAACCTATTTGCCTACACAGTCAAAATGTTGACTAGAATTGCAAATGAATGTATGATTGTTACTTAGGCATAATCATACATCTATTTCTAAGTTCTATTGGTTTATAGTCTTAAATGTTTTTTAACCAAAGCTCGTAGCGGTACCACAGTGTCATACTATGTAAGCGCTTTGCATTGTCTTTGAATTCATAACAGTTGATTAAAGCTCTTCTTTTTAAATTATTTTGCATTGAAGATATAAAGAAGCTCTATCTCTCAGTCTGTGGTGGAAATTTTCACACTCTTACATACATACATTGTATATACATATATAAATGCACTTGTTAAATTTGCAGTTTAGATGTACTACTGCTTTAAATTAATTTATCTGTTATATAACAGATAATTCGTAGTCGCAAAGTAGGTGAGAGGCGGAAAATTTTGAAAATTACAAGAAAGGCTAGAGCTGGACTAGGTATTTTGCACTAAGAACTCAATTTCTAAAATGCTATTTTCTTTTACTAGTACCCAAATTTACTTTACATGTAATATATTTTAGTATATTTACCTATAGTAAATAGTTACTAGTGCTTTGTAAATTTCTAAGACCTATAGTTAAAAACATTCAACTCTATAATAAATCACCTCTATATCAAATCATCAACCATCCAATAAATTAGGTAACTAGCACTGATTTTGTGCCCGCCAACAAATATCACATAAATGGGTTATTAAAATATAAAGAAGATTTTAAAATTTATTTTTAAAATTAAACCCAAGTTTTTGTAGCTAAAATCTTAATTTTTTGAAAAAAATCTAAATTTTTTTGAAAAAAGTATTTAGTTATTAATAATTTAATGATTATTTAAAAATTTATATAATTTATAAAAAAATTTATTAAATAAAAGAATTAGCATTTTAACCGTTTGGTATTTCAGGAAAAGCGAAATATATAGTTACATATATATATATATATATATATATATATATATATATATATATATATATATATATATATATATATATATATATATATACATATTGGAACCTGAAATACCAAACGTTTAAAATGCTATTCTTTTATTTAAATTATATTTTGATTTATATGGAAAAAATGGACACACTGTCAGAGCTTCTTGGGATATTGACGCTGATCAAAAAACATTTCTACTCTATACAGCTATAAAGTCGAGCATGTCTTCATGCAATCAATAAGCCCTAATTTCCCATTTCTGAAATTACATGCATAAATTATATGAAATAAAAACCAAAATAGACATAAGAAAAGTAAGCTTTTTCACTTGTAATATACTCTACATATACACATAAATATACTCATGATGTTTGTGCAGTGTATGGTGTAAATGGAAATATTCCCACCCCCAAAAAAGCATTAAGAGATTTTTAGCGCCGCCCCCAAAGGCGGTGGATGACATCTTCTCTCTCTTTCGTTTTATGAATCGACTGCATCCTTTTTCGTCCAAAGGATGGATGTATAAGACAATCGTAACAGTAATTTTTTATTTAAGCACAGTTAAAATTTTTGTAGTTCCTGTGCGGTTTCGAAATGATTTATTTTATAACAATGTGATGGCTGGCAAGAAATTGAATCTAAAATATAATTAGTGTGCCGCGTTTTCCGATTTGTGAAAATCACCGATTCAATGCAATGGAATTTTCATTTTTGAACAAAACAAGCTATGATAAAGATTGTATATATAATTCGAATACCCAATTGCACAACTCGAATACAAGTGCCGGAATTTCGGTGGCTAATCATATGAGTCATTATAATCTGATAATCGACTCCAGCTATAAGTTAAGGGCCAACGAGAATGTCATTCGAAACTCTTTGAATCAAGATACGAATATATTTTTTTCGAAAATAACGAATGTGGCTGAATTTTATCCCGGAACACATAACATTACGTCCTACAATTCCGGTAAGTAACGGATGTTTTAGCTTTAAGTACATTTTACCAGATATGTAAAAGATTGGTTTAAGAATTTGATCCCCCCCCTGTATAAATGATGCTGAGATAGAAATCGGAAATAGCGTATTGACCCAGCTCAAGAAACTTTTCTTTTTAATTCTAAAACTTACTTATGTGGTTTTATTTACTTAGGAACTATAAATATACATACACATTCAATAAGTTATTTTGTCATTTTATTAGTAGTATACCCTTTCTATAAAAGCTTCAATCTGGATGAATCATAAAACCATTATGATGCTGTGATCGTCAATGCCTGACTATTAAATACCCTTAAATACCCGTAAGCGACCAGTTTTGTTTTCTAGACAACTTTTCGACTGGCTTTTCTTCTTTCAAGAACCTTTCTATGATGTATATATGTAGATATTTAAGAAAAATCGAATGTTTAGTACAGAGTGTATAAAAATAATTAAATCTTATAATTCCCAAACCCCACACACGTTTTAAAACGCATCTATTTAGCTGTTGATGTTCTTTTTGCAATTTTTACAACTGTTGAGTGTGATTCTCTATTCATATCTATTAAGCATTCAAATATTTGGTGGTTGGTATAGAGCACCGGCAATTCATGCCTGCTTTAAGTTTATTATCTGGTACGGAGGTGGGTTTTATGCTTTATAATATCGTGTCAGAAAGTACTTGACTTTACTATCTACAGTAAATTGATTCTTTATCCACCGTGCAGTAACATTACTGAATGACATTTTGCACGCCTCTTAACAATCTGTTTAATAGACAATTCTATTCAAGGCACAATGCCAGTAAAGTTAGGGATGATACTGAAACAGCCTCCGAGAAGGTACACGTGTCAAGCCTGGTATTGTAAAGGCAATTACGCTAATTGATTATATATTACAAAAGAATAAGAAAACATCTTCATAATTTATTTACAAAGCTTTAAGATGGGGAAACTAATTCCATTGATAGATAAAGCACCTTTAGATATCCATTTTACAGGTCAAATCTTAATTTAAGTAAGCCCCAAAACCTTTACTCTATTTCTTTCAGGCTATCAACTCAAATATACAGATGAATGCTCAAGTTTAAATGACAAATCGAAACAGAGGCGAATACGCACAACCTTTACATCAAATCAACTGAATGAACTTGAAAAGATATTTTTGGAGACCCACTACCCAGATATATATACAAGAGAGGAAATTGCCTCAAAGCTACATTTAACAGAGGCACGAGTACAGGTAAATGTAAAGAAAACTTCTAATATGTATGTTTATATAAAGATATTTAAACAAAATAAACAAAAATATGAAATATAAATCAAAATTAACAAATATATAAATATAAATACTTATTTCTAAAATAATTCCAAATCGATATAGATAAAAATATTGAAATAAATAAAATAAATATATATATAAATAAAATACAAATAAAAATCAATAAAAGTCTGAAGACAAATATTTATCTTTAATATAAAAAAAAAATTGATATATATCAATATAAAGTGTATAATAATTAAATGAGTTGTAGGAAGCTAAGAAACTATACAGGAATGTATATAAAGAAAAGCGGAAACAGTTGGTAACTAAGTTGAATGTATTTGAAAAACCAAATATATGATGAATATATTAAAGTTTTTGAGACGGCAATAGAAAAGCAGATCCTTGATTGGACCTTTTGCTGTTGGGTTTCCTGAATATTCTTCACTCTACTCGAATTCCAAACATAGTTGCGTAATAAAGAATCGCAGTAATAGGTATTTCAAGCTCTGATATCCCTGGAGGACCTGGGTCTGAACCTGTCCGTGTCGATTGTCTTCGATATTTATAATCATGATAATCGAGATACGACAATGTACCGATACTTTAGAGACCATTAGAATTTATTATATAGGTCCTTGTCCTTATTCAACACAGGATTGCCACGCAACATAGAGTATATATTTATGTACTTAATATATTTATATACTTTCTATATTTACTTACTTATATGCTTATATGAAAATAGAAAACTAATTTCAATTCATCTGCAATCTCCTTTCCAGGTTTGGTTCCAGAATCGTAGAGCCAAGTTTCGAAAACAAGAAAGACATGCTGTTTATATAATGAAAGATAAATGCAGCAAAATAGAAGGACGACACGATACGGTATCTGGGACCCAATGTTATGATCTATCTATTCCCGAAACGCAAAATTTATGCCAAAAAAAATGTTTTTATGATCAAATATAGAACATAAAGTTTATACAAAAGCTAACAACAAAATTGTGTGAATTTAGACTTTGGTAGAGTTAATAAAATTAAAATTTAGG
Source organism: Drosophila hamatofila (assembly GCA_035045345.1). Lineage (NCBI taxonomy): Eukaryota > Metazoa > Arthropoda > Insecta > Diptera > Drosophilidae > Drosophila > Drosophila hamatofila. The sequence continues at coordinate 3,513,482 of JAWNPA010000012.1, forward strand.
TAATTAATTAGGTGAGGATTATAAATATAGGGAAATGTCTAGAGGGATAAACATCAAATTGAGAGAAAAACCCAAAAAAAAAAAACAGTTATAGAAGCACGATCATCAAACAATGCCATTCAAAGCTCTACTGTGGCTACCTCTCTGTAGAGATATATAACAGATCTAGTATATCTTAGGCTTAATTCCAAATTCTTAAAAACAATAGCCTTTGCAACAAAAAAACAACAAATTTTTATTTTAAACTAAAATTTTCAGGTAATCACATAGGAAATACACCAGAAAACTTAGCGTTAATATCCGAAAGTCTATGCCGGCTATACACGATGCCGATGTTATGATGGTAGTCAGATTCTGGGAATAACCCTCGAAGGTAACCACACACTTGTGCGAGTCCAGATCGTCGTCATCGTCATAGATGGCCGCAAAGGTCGTTGCATTATAATATCCATTCTCATTCTGTTGGGGATCGTTGGCAACCACCTTGACTATATCATCGTCTTCCGAACTGAAAAAGTTTGATAGATGATTAGAATTAGCTTTAAAACTTATAATCATTATCTGACTAGTACTTACGTAATAGTTATTGTGGGTCTCGGGAAGACATTGGTCACCGTGCACTCCAATTGAGTTTCATTTTGAATCTTATAGCGATACATGTTGAGTGTATAATTTCGCACATCTATCACCTGAACGCTCTTATGCTTGGTAATCGTCTCCGATCGCGTTTGGACAACACACTTATAGTCTCCAGTGGAGCTGATCGAGGGATTTATTAGAGCCAGTGCACTATATTGTTTATTGGGATCGGTTGAGCTCTCATACGAGCTATCCACATCATTTTTAAATTCAGGCTAAAGTCGAGTGTATAGAAAATATATATTTTAGCATTAAATACTTTTGAGTTTTGCATAATTTGAACACTTACAATTGGAGCAGGATGCGATCCGCGTATCCATTGGTAAATGGTTTTCTCATTCCTGAACCACTTTACAGTCAGAAATGAGGCTGTATCATTCACATTATAATCACACTCCAATATTGTTGGTTCCATATCATCGTTCTCCAAAACCAGAAACTTTGTTTCTGCATCGATTTTGACAGGCAGACATAGTATACCTGGAAAGAGAGGGGGAGAGGATATGAATAAGTCATGAGTGAAAAGTTTTGAAAAGATTTCTTATGATATTTATATAGTAAACAGTTTTGAGTTGACGATTTGGACAAATAAAATATGTTTCAATATTACTTTTTTTACGCAGATGACTAAGTGGGGGTCTTTCGTAGGGGGTCTTTCAAGAGTGTGAGAGAGACAGCGAATTTCTTTTAAAATTCCATAATTTCAAGAAAATACCCTTTTTTCTTTGATTTATTTATTGTTGCCCATAAATTAGCTTAACTTTTGTTGAATTGCCATCATTGGTGACATTAAAAAATGTTTTAAATATATATACGTATATAAACATTTATTTGTTGCCAAAAATTAATTGAACTTGACGAAATTTATGCACGTTTGTCTTACGTAAAATTCCAAAAATAATACACATTGATATATTTATGCTATAGATTCCAAACATTTGACCATGATTTTTGTAGAAACTTTTTTGTCTTGTTGTCAATTGCACAGGCCAACATAATTCAGTTAATAAGAATTTTATTATACTTTAGGGAAGATTTGTGGCGGTATGCTGAGAGAAATATCTGATATATTTCTTCTTTCTTTATTTCTCTCTTTAACATAAAGATTACTTTATATATATAGGTTGCTTACAAATAAACATTACATTAATATATCAAATAACACAATATATATGTATATATCTTTCAAAATATATATTGTATATTCGATCAAAATTAATCTGATAGTTTTCTTAGGTTGATCAATTATTTGGTTGGTCTGTGTTATTGGCAAAACTTTTATATAATATATATTATATCTTATATACATTTGTTTATTTTCACGTCAAAATGTTAAAAAAGCCATTTTAAGGTCACGCCTTTCTTATTCTACAAACAAAAAGTATTCGAAATCTTTTTCATATGAAAGTCTATGAGCAACATTTTTCTCATCTGGACTATGACAAGTCATAAAAACCAACAAATTATATATTTTATATTGAATACAGAATTCCATATTTAATTTCTATATAGCTTATAATTTCAGTATAATTATTTTAGCAATGAAAAATATAAACTTTCTTTTTCTAAAGGAGGAGACTTTTCCAGCGTGGAAACAACTCTGGTTCATATAACACATTTTATAAGGAGAACTCTGAGAAATACTCCTACATAGGAACATAGAGAATTACTTATTCTAGAAATTCTATCTCATTTAATTATATTCGACCTTTTTTCTACAAACAATGATCAGTTCGTTAGTTACTCCGAAATCAACTCTTATTATTTACTATTATAATTTTTGGGCTAAGTTGTAAGAATATAATATTATATATAAACTTTTATCCAACCTACATAAGTTTTTCATCCTTCAAATTTCTATTTTCTGTAATTCTATTTTTCCATTTTCTACTCCCAAACATACCTTTACTTTAGTTTCTTTATAGCTGATTTTTACCAGCGAACTGTTTTACAACCACTTTCCAAAAAATGTTTTGCTCTCCTTATTTATCTAGCTCTATGTATATATCTAAGTCTAAAAGTCGCTCGAGCGCACCAAAAATGTTTAAATTAGCAACTTTCGCCCAAAGTTTCCGCCTGGCCTATTCGACATTAAATCAACATCTTTGAAACATGTGTTTATTTTTATTGAGTCGAAAAATGTAAGCATTGAGGTTTATACATAGACCATTTACCACCCACGTACTGATGTATTCGAAAATTAAGTTAAAAATTTCAAAAGAAAAACAAGTATGAAAGCTCTAGTCGAGACTGCTCGACTACGAGATCCCCTGAACCCTTCCAGGAACTGATATTTCATTAATTCGTCGCCTCATTTCTACTTACACATGCACACACACATACATGGGCTTACCATTTGAACTTATTTGTTTAATAACTTTTTTTGTAGACGGGCAATCTTGGTAAGTCTTGTTTTGGGGGGTGGGGGTAAAAAATTACAAAAGCCGAAATTCTTAAAAATACACATGAATCTACATTTTAAATTTGGAGACTATAGCTCTAAAGATGTGGGGAATATATAATATAATAATATAATTTTTTAACTGGTTTTCAATAAGGTTTTAATCGATAACAAAATAACGGGAGTAGTTATCGATTTTTAGAAACAAACTCGATATGTGCGTGCAATATTCGGACCTACGAAAAAAAAAATTCAAGTTTCTTTCTCTTATATCTTCTGAGATCGACGCGTTCATACATACGGACGGACGGACAGACAGACAGACGGACAGGGCTAAATCGACTTAGCTCGTCATCCTGATCAAGAATATATATACTTTGTGGGGTCTGCCACGCCTCCTTCTGCCTGTTACATACATTTTCCCATTTTCAATGAGTTCAGGGTATAAAAAAAAATTTAAGAAATTTTAAGTGAATTTTACTTTTTTTTTAATGTAAACAAATTTATATGTTTAAGAGATTTCAACAATTTTGCTTTTTTTTGGTATACAAGAACCATATCGTAGAGCACAAAGAAAATAATCCATAGTCCATATTATCATTAGGTCATTTGGAACTAAGTTTTTAAATTTATTAAATTTAAAATTTATTTTTAAAACTTTTGAAAAAGCTTTTAAGAAAGTTTTAAAATCGTATTATAATTAATTTTTATTATTATTATTATTATTTTATTTTTTTATTATTATTATTATTATTATTATTATTATTATTATTATTATTATTATTTTTATTATTTTATTATTTTTTATTATATATTATAATTTAACAATAATTATTTTTTAACAGTATTATTTATATATTATTATTTTACATTATAATAAATTATTTACTAATTTTAATTTTTGTTATTTATTTTTTATTATTTATATCTAACTTTTTTTAACTTGAGCTCTCTCGGTCATATATTCATTACTTCCCAGTGTAGATCACAACCAAATAAGCTCAAAATTGTATCCAGCTCTTTGAGTTTTCATAATTTCCATGCTTTGTTGGGAAAACTGCACGATTCGGTGCACTCACGTCATATAGACCGCATTGAAACTGCACCAAGATCCTGTTACTATAGCGATCTTATAAATTCTTGCATATATGTACACACACACACACACACACATGCATTCGCGCGTTTTAAAGATATATATATATGTATATATATAATTATATAGGCAAATATATATGCAATAATATTTTGTTGTATACGAAGAGATGATTTCATTTCTTAATTTATAAATAGTTTCAAGTGCTTCACGTTGAGGCGAGGCGAACAACGAACAGCGAACAGCGAACAGAGCGAGGAGCACACCTGACATGAACCGTTACCTTTCAAAATCGTCGACGTAACAATAACAAAAGCTAGCAAAAATTGCATTTTCCTAGAGTTGTAACACAGCAGAAGCGGAGTATTGTATTTATTTTATATTTTATTTATATATATCTTATAGTATATATATATATATATTTATTTATTTATTTCACTATTTTAAATACTGCAGCTGAACCGTACGCTGGGCATGGTCAAATACAATTGTCTGATATATCACAACTGAACGTTCCTCGAGCGTGGCATACGCATAGGCAACATACAAATACACACACATATATATACATATACATATACGTCCCTGTGTGTGTGTGTGTGGCGCAAAACCGTCAACAGCTCACAGCGGAGAGTCAAAAAGAAAAACAACCCACCCAACGAACCAACAACGAATGGTTTCTATCTGTTCCGGCTTTTGCCTCTTTTTGATCGTGTGTTATATTATAGCACACTTGTGCATTTGTCCACGTGTGTGTCAGTGTGTGTGTGAGCGAGCATGTGTATATGGGAGAACGTCTGCTCATTATAAGCATGTGTGTGTGTGTCTATGTGTGTGTATCCAAATGTGCTGCAGCCCGTGCCACTTGTATGCTTGCTGCTAGGCATGTATGAATGTATGTATGTGAGTGTGTTTGTATGAGTTTCTGCAGCTGCCATATGTGAGCGAGTGAGTGAGTGAGTGAGTGAGAGGGGTGGAAAGCCTTTCTGCTCCGTTGCTTTTTGGCCTAAGTTAACTACTGTTTAACAGTCGGTTTTTGCTGTTTGGCCGTCTCCTTTGTATTAACATGCAACTAGAACTATGTAGGTATGTATAGCAGCTTGTTCAAACAAAATACAATCTAAATTGCATTCAAATATATACTTATATTAGATTATATACAAATATACATACAAACACAGATATATAAATACATATATACTTACACATATGAAAGTAAGAGAATGCAAAAAGCGTCTGCCAAACAGAATCTTTGAATCTGCCTTTGACATACATTTTCTTACATTTGTTTTTATGTTATGTTTACAAATGAATATACTTATGTTTTATATATACATATATAGATTGAATGTATGCAGTATAAATAAAAAATATCATGTACTTCAATTCATATTTATTTTACTGCGCCAAAACAGGATGTTAAGGTGTAGACACTCAAAAGCAAGAGCAAGGTTTAAAATGATCTACGAATCCCATAAGCCATTAGAAAACTGCAATCCAATGACTGATTACTAATTATTATTACTAATTACCAAAAATAAACTGTTAAGACTCTTTTCTGCAATGAAATTTCAAAATCAGTTAAGCGTAACTGCAATAATTAAAAATTAAAAGGCTTTTATGTAAAAATCGTTCAAGTAGAAATAGCAAATATTTGAATACTAACTTTACCTTAGCATCTATGTAAAACTATTTAAAATCATTTCAGTACAGACTGCACCAAGCTGTGGCTATGGCAAACATGGAGCGTTGCCCTGTTGTGGAGTGGTGAAAGGCAGCACGATCAATTAGCCACCGGAAGGTCAAAATTTGTACAATTAAAATATTCAAATATTTACCCTTTGCCAGGACCTTATCAACAGAAAGTAAATCTACCAAGGCATAGTAAGCAACGCACCCCCAAAATAAAACTTAGCCGTTTACTGTTCTTTCATATATTAAAATCCATTTATATAGAACTGTTTTGGTAAGTTTAATTTATCAATTCAACCCTTGCAATTTAATATGCACTGCTTTCAGTATTAAGTATGTAGTAGTCGAAATCACATAACACTACAGAAACTTAAATTTAAATTTGCGCCAATTGAAATATACGATAAAAGCTGTGTCATCATCGATTAGCTACTAATAGGCAGTATCGATAGCAATCATCGGCACGCAGCCCTGCGATGGAGCTCGATATATTGTTACATCTCTAATTGAATCTACTATTATGTAGCACACGATAGCCCGGTTCGTTTGCTGTAGGTAATTTGTCAATTAAAAAGTTCTTATATACTAGTTATTATTAATGAAAAACAAACAACAGTGTGTGCTACCTTTAACTAAACTCAATGCTAATAGTTTTATGTAATTTCGATCTTAGATCTGGCCACAGCGGTGTTTTCACGTGCTTCGCAATTTGGTATCCAATAAAGTCACGATGCTTAAATCTACTGTAAATTGCGTTAATGCGCATAGAAGATGTTTATCATACTTCTCAAATGCATTTAATAGCTTGGCCAACCAAAGTGCCTCAAGCCAAAGCGTCAAAAACTTGGATTTAGATGTTTTTGTTAACCAAGATCACAAGCAAATGGATTTGGTGGATAAACTTGTGAAGCTGAGGTAGGTTAATTGATGAAGCTAAAGAAGTAGTTAAGTATAAATGTGTATCCTTTTTAGAAAACAAAAACATTCTACAGTGGTGCCGCTCCTGCCTAATATATTGGTAAAGCAACTCCTGGACTTATCTGGCCCCCAGGATACAGTTACTGTTTTGAAAAATCCACTGCAATATGGCATATTCATTGATCAGTTTACGGGATGTCATTTAATGGATCTGCTGCTGCACAACGGCAGCGTTAAGGAAGCTGCTCAAGTTTCCACTCTACTCGTGGAGCGTGACTTATGCAATAATAAATTGATTGCTGCCCTCGCAGTTAAATCTTTTTATGCTTATCTGAAAGTTTATAAACCAAGCCCAGCACCTGAGAAGCCTGAGAAGCCAGAAGTGGTATATCTTGAACATGTATTTAATTTAACTAAATAACTAACGAAATTTATTTTTCTTTTAGCAAAAAGTTCGTGTTAAATTTCTGCGCAACATCCCAGAGGCGATTGAGAAATCAGAGGAGAAAGTTCTCGGCGAAACGCTAATCAAATTAGGCTTAAGTCCCAGCTTGGATAAAGACTTGGCCAAGAATATAACCCTGCTCGGCCTCATAATGTCTGATAGCTATGCTGAAGCGGAGCAGTTTATCGCGCAAAATGAACAAAGTTTATATAAAGATGTTCTGCAGCTGGGCCTGAAACTAGTTGAGAGTTTGGAGGGACAAAGCAATCCGGAATTTAAAACGCTGCTGGATACGGCGCTGGCGAAGTGTGCGAAGGCTGATTCATTTGATGAGATCTTGGATAAACGCGTTAAGCTAAATGCTACCAACTTTGAACCACAATTGATATCCGAATACGACAAAAGCTTCAAGGCGTGGCAAACGAACTTTCAACGCGCCGTTGACGACCAAATGAAAGTGCTTGAAACGAATTCGCGCATTGAGAACATTGAGAGTACGCTGAGTGCCATCGAAACGAGGCGACAAAATCTGTGGTTTTTCGAGAACAAGGAAGATATCGACATACAGATCTTCAAGAAAAAAGTATTCTATCCCAAGCGCTGGTTCGGCAAGAAGAAGAATCACAAGGCAGTCGATGCATCCTATGTACCTCCAACTATAACTCGAAGACATTAATTGGATTGGATTCAATTTGATCTGATTTGATTGTTAAAAAACAAAAAAGAAAAAGTCCAGTTTTTTCGATTTAATTAAAGTACTGGAAAAAATAAACAAAGTTTAAATGTTGTTTCTTTTTTGGTTTTTTGTCTTTTTTGTTTTTGGTTTTTTTGTCGAACGGTAAAATTTTTAAAATTACCATAACGTAACATTGAGGGTCACAGTTATATTCATTCCATCTCAGGTTACAACATTTTTATAACTTTTTTGAGTTGCACATAAATTTTTTGTTTGTAGTCATTAAAAGCTAATCGTCTGTCATTTGTGCATGGCCGGAGGCAGAGCTGTTTTTAAAACCCGCTGCCCGGGAGCCGACGGCGACAAGTTGATCGGGGATGGTAGATCGTGCCGCTTATCCTGTATGGTCAATGGCAAGAACTGTTGCTGCTTCTTTTTTCGATTCATATTCATGGGATGGGTGTTGTCGTTCTTGCCAAACAATATGGTCAGATGCACGGCGCAAAAGATGCCCAAGCTCTGTGGGTGGAAGAGAAAATGCATATGAAGACCTTTGATATATCATTTGCTGAATTGGTAGATCTTACCTGAAGTATGGCTATAATTGCAGCGCCAAATGCGGTTATCAGCAGACGACTCTTGATTTGCTCCGAGACAACGGCCAGGCAGCCGCGCTTGTAGTGGGTATCACATGCCGATTCGTATGCGTGTTCAGGACGGGAGCAGCAGGACCATGGGAGGGACAGACGTCGATAGTCAAGCGGGCCATCGACACCGCAACATTGCAGCTGCAAGAGGAAAGAGAAAAGAGAAACTCTTCTAGTGAAACTAAATACTATATATAGATAATATAAGACTATATTATTTTTAAAGTGAAATACCCTGTATACAAGTGATATTATATTAACATCGGCTCTTAGATCTTAATTTTTATAAAATATTTTAAAATTACATTTATATTTTTTATTTATATATACAGAGTATTGTATGACAGGGATATTTTGGCAGGGCTATATATAATGTTGCTATTTAAAAAATATGTATTCTAAATTGTTTATTTGTTTTTTTATTTACCTATTTTTTATATTTAATTTTTCATTTTTAACTATTTTTTTTAATTATAAATTTTATTAGACAAGTTGTCTGCTACCTTTAATGGCAACTTTATTTTCCATATGATATTAATTATATATCAAGTTTCTAGAAATTCCCAACACAAGACAATCTTCTATAAACCCACAAAAGTCAATTACCTGTAAAATTAAATTGAACTCTAAGCTCACCTGAGATTGCATGCGATTCCACAAGTGTAAGTTGTCAACTTTAGTCCGTGAAAACTTGTCTAAAAACTCTACAAAGGAATCATCTATGAATATCTCTACAGAAGTCGGAAGATTCTCACGCATTGCCAAGGACCAACCGCAGATTATGAATTGAACACATATACAAGCCACTAAAAGAGCTGCAAACTACAAGAATTCATTAGCAACACATTTACATATATACAACAGATATTATATATGTATATATATTGATAGACAGATCATGTTAATTTACCATGCCTAGCAGGCAACGCTTCCTTTGATTGGTTGCCTGACAGCCCATCCAGCAGAGGATGAATGTAACTGGTCCCAGGCAAAGGAGGATTGCGGCTGGTGCCCACAATTTGTTCTGTACAATGCCATAGTAGACCGAGTGTCCCCATAATAGAGATGTTCCCAAGAATATTTGAGCTGCTCCGGTTAGCTGAACATGAAAAAAAGAAGAAGGAAGTTATTATTGGGAAAAAATCTATTTGAAATTAAGTTTATAATTAAGTTTAATTATTTTAATATTTATATTTCTCTGAATTGCACATGTAATATATAACATATAAAATATGCAGATAGATAGATGATAAAGAATGTATATACCTATATATTTGATGATCTTTGCCACGTTTTCTTCTGCCTATTATATACATTTTCACAAAACACATATACCCTAAATACCCAACTTCAAAATAAAACAATACATATAGAAAAACTTTCTTTAATATGGACATTAATGGTCTTGTCAAGTTCTGATATATCTTATAAAGAGAATAATAAAAATAGTAGTACGATTGATTGGTCATAAAAACTGACTGAACTAAACTTTTGATTAACTTTTACTCGTATACCTTAGAATCGTCTCTATTCGTCTAGTATATACATACTATATCATTTAAAACCAATTTTTTCTCTATATGTATTAGATTCTTGTCATATAGAAACGATTCCTAAGGCATATAGACAAAAAATCGGTAAGAGATTATATATAATATATAATATCTATATCATATCATATCTATTTACATTTATTTACATATTTACATTTATTACAAGTGCTTAGTAGTACTATTATTTTGATGACCACAGTTAGATTAAGTCTTATATGGTTCAAAAGTTATGAAAAATAATAATAATATATTTAAATTTCAAATGTATTTTAGGAAAAGCATTATTTGCAAGAATTTTATGAACATAATATTTATATTTATATGTATTTTATATTATATTACATTTATTTTATTTTATGAAAGTGTATTTAATATTAATTAATTATTTTATATCTATTATTATTATTATTATTATTTTATATCTTATTTTATAAAGATAATCTAAAAATAAAAGCTGCTAAAGTTTTCTAAAAAATTTCAAGGACTCCCCTGACACTCATTAAACGCGAGCATCCTTTATAAATTCCATTTCGCATTTGCATTTCAAATTATCGAGCAAATGTCAAATGGGAATTACTGCAATGACCTCGTCAACAAGAAGCCCAATTTTAATAATAAATGTGTCAAAAATTTTTATATATACTAATTTATGAAACAACATAGAATATTAATTTTCACTTCTATTTCCTAAACCAAACTTTCATATAATTTACTTTGGCAGCTTTTGTACATAAGCCCAAAAGGTGGATACATACAGAGGCACATGTATATATACATATGTATGTATGTATATGTACTACATACATATATGCTGCAGACGAATGTAAATTAGCTCAAGGTCATCTGCAATTGCACAGAATTTTAGCTAGTAAATAAAAACGCAGGCACGCACATATATATATACAAACAAGTATGTATGTACATATGTATACATGAGCATAGCTGAAAGTAAATAGAAGCCACCTCCTACACAACAACTACAATATGTATATACACATATGTATATATACATGAGCACATAGCACGAAAGGCGTCAAAGAAACATGTGCGTCAAATGTAGGTACATACATACATATAATATATAAGTATATATAAAAATATAAATTTACAACTAAAATGAAGTACATGTTTATTTATCAAATTGCATTAATGATTAAAAATACTCTTATTTATTAAATACACATACATATATATAAAATGAATACAAAATATGCTCACAGCAAATGTTTACAAGTGTGGAGCAAAAAACTCATTGCATCACAAATGTATACAGACACACACACACTCACACACACATATGCATACATACTGGAGCTGTAAGTGGAGCTGAAGTAACAAACGATGTTTATGCATGTGTGTGTGTGTGTGTGTGTGGCCTAAATGTATATTTGCATATGTGTGTCTATCAATGTTTCTATACATTTAGCAAATAATTTCTTCGCTTACTTACCGCCAAGAGGAACACATAACTGTAAACTAAATACTTAAAACATTTGATCTTTTTTGGCAGTGCCATATTCCTCTCACTCTCTCTGCTCTACTCGTTTACTCTGCTGCTTCCTCTTCTTCTGTTTTTTCAGTTACTTTTTAATAGTCTTTTCCTTTAATCCTTTCGCTTAAGCAATCACAAGTTGCAGAGACATCTATATACATGTATATAAGGCAAAAATTTATGTCAATCATATGCATACATATATACATGTATATATACATGTACAAACAGCAGCTCTATGTATATATACATGGGAATTTGTTGCTAATGCAGCAGCCTTTTTGCCCAATGCATATGAATTCACATAGATTTATGTATGGGTATATACATATATATATGGTAAATTAATGTTTTTATGATTGAATAATTATTTTTCTCGTTTCTGCTTCAGTCAATGATTGCAATTTTCATTGCTTTTAGCTTGTTTTCACAGTTATCTCAATCGCAATTCACATGGCACATCAACATTTTAGCTTAGCTATATTTTCTTAGCTGAACTTCACGGTTGTAAATTTTAACTAAATATAACTGTTAAAGTTGACTGGGAGCAACCGCAATCCGTCGCACAGCTAACAAAAAACCACGCAGTTTACCGTCTGACGCTTTGTTCCTTGTTTTGTTATACTTTTCCAGTTTAACAGTCAAAACATTATCTATAACCTTTTTCGCCTCTGTCGCTGCCAATCGTCGAGTCGATGACAGCGCACAGCGCAGCGCAGCTCCAATTGGCGCGCTCATCAGAAAATTTGAAAAATCCAATTCGATTTTATCCAACAGGATTTCTCTTTGATTATAAATGTTATAATATGGTTATTCTTTATATTTTTTTATAATGAAATTGAAGTTGATGCAGAAAATGTTAAATATTCTCATTAATAATCATTTACTATTATTTAATTAATAATTTTTTAAAGTATTTGATTAATTAACTGTTGACATTTCATTATATTTTAATTATGTTTTAATATTTATAGAATATTTAACATTTTTTATTTCTATTTAACATTTTATAGAAAATGTTAAATATTTTGTAAATATTCAATAAATATTAAATCATAATCAAAATAATTTAAATTGCCAAAATTTAAATAAATATGAATAATCCAATAATAGTAATAGATTTTAGTTTGCTTGAATGTATATAAAAATGTTAATTTAAAAAAGCTATAATAAAATACCAATTCTTAAACAAATTATTTTGTTTTTACTTTCGATTTTATATACATTAGAATAATGTTAATGGCATAATAATGGTAGTGTTAATTAACATTTTTTATACTGTTAATCGAATTGAATTTGTGATGTTAGTCACGCCTCCTTCTGTCTGTTAGAAATATGTAAGCAACCTTTCACAGTGAATATTTCAAGAGAAATCAATTTTAATTTGAGTCTGTTGCTTCTAGATAAGTATAAATTTATGTATACTGTGGTCTAATACTAAATTAATTAATGTATGTACATATAAAAATAAGTACGTATGTAAATATAAATCTACATAAAGATCTATAAATAGAGAACATTACAATATATGCACAGACATACAGACCTACGTACATTGACAAATTTCATCAAGTCTTATTCTTATTTTAACTTTTATACATAAAAGAAATAATTTAAAAAACAAAAACAAAAACAAAAACAAAAAATAAAAAATAAATAAAAAATAAAAAATAAAAAACAAAAACAAACAAAACCAAACAAAAAGCAAAAAAACAAAAACAAAAATAAAAAAATATATAAAACAAACAAAAAAAAAGCAAAAAAAAAACAAACAAAAAACAAAAAAAAACAAAAAAAAAAACTCAAAAAAAATATTTTCCTAATGATCGTAAGCATATAGATCATCATCAACTTATAATAACAATTATTATTACACATTTTCTTAAAACAATTCCTTAAAATTATAAATATTAACTATTACATATTCTGCTTAATATACTTAACATTATGTTAAACTAATTCAACACTTACCAACAGACACAGGAAGAAGAGGAGGAGGAAGCACTGCACTGCACTAGACGACTGAACACCACAAAGTCAAAAATGCGACTGAAGATTTGCTGCTGAAGGCCTGCTCTTATATAGGCCAGCGACCGCTTCCTGCTTCCCGCGCAAAGTCGAGCTCAACTGTTGAGCTGAAGACTTGAAGAAGTGATGTTAAATTGCATACAGGGGTGCAACGAATAGGGAGGGGGCGAGTGGGTGTGTGTATGTGTGTGTGTGTGTGTGTGTGTGTGTGTGTGTATGTGTTTGTGTGTGTGGAGTCGGTCATTTATTTAACATGAATCAAAATCGGATATTTAATTTAATAAATGGTGATATTTATCATTAATGAATAAATTCCTTATATACAGACCTTGTTTCATCAAAGTAAATTTATTTATTTATTTTAATTATTTTATTTTTCAATCCATTATCGACTAAATCGTTACGCCTCTGGTTGCATACGTATGCAGTTACTTTTATATGATTAACAGACTCCAATTAGACTGATTGGAGGTGGAAGCACCAATATGCTGTCATAAACACACATACTTACATTCACTTAACTTATATTCTAATAAACAATGCCATGATTAGCTAATTACTATCTATTTAAACCATTTAACAAGACTTATAGTTGTTAACTAAATGCCTATTAGGCATAAGCTGCAATAGTTCTAATTGAATTGAGCAGTTTGCATTTAGACATATCATCAGTCAGCTTATATTCCAATAGGCATAATACTTACACACTCTAATTGGAATACACGTTTGTGCATTAAGTTGTCTAGATCGCTGTTAAATTCTATTCTTATCGGTATAACTCGACAATTCCAATTAGAATATAAGCATATCAATTAACTGATAATTGTAAAAGATTATTTATTATATCAATTTGAATGTGGATTCAGACAAATATTCCAATAAGTCATCCCAGTCACTTAAAATACAATGTATTACTTTTATGCCTATTGTTTCTATTATTAACAGCTATATAAGCCATTCATCATATCAATTAGAATTTAAAATGCATTACATATATTTTTCCAATAGGTCCTCCCAGCCAAAGCTTCATTTGATAGACATTATTTCAGATTTATGCCTATTTTGTAGCATAAGTTTTAATAGGCAGTCCTATTAACAATTCCTATTAGCACAGAGAAACATTCATTTTAAAAGCTTTTACGCGTATTCTTATTAGTAAATGTTTAACTAATATCTAATTAGATTAGACAAATGTGATTCATTCATTCAGCCCCATTAGAAACTCTGACTGGCATCGAAAAATCTTAATTTTAAAGCTCTGTTAATCAATTGGAAACATTCCAATAGGTCCTCCCAGGCACAGCTCCACTTGGAGCACCATAATATGACTTAAATTCTAATAGACAATTACAATAACTCCAATTAGCAGACATTTCATTCCAAAAGCTCATTTACATAAGCAATTAGCAAGTGACTAAACCGACCTCCAATTAGAATACACAAAAAGAACTTCAATTATTTTAGGCTATTAGCATTTTGCAGTTATATTAAAAATTCGTACAAAATTACACAATGTACAAAGAAAGTTGAAGAGAAAGAGAAAGTCAAAGAGAAAGAGAAGTTAAAAAAGAAATGCTTTTGTTTGTTTATTACAATCTTGTAAATTTGTTCTGTACAACTTACACTTGCTTATATTAACGAATTCCAAAAATGTTTCAAAACTACATATGTAATGTATGCAGAAGAGAGTGTATAAAAAATAGGTTTGTTTTTTTTTTTTGCTGTTTTTTTTTTGCAGTTTTTTGTTTTTTGTTTTATCAAATGTGTAAAATGTAAAATTGTAAAATGTGAATCAAGTAGAAAATACAATACAAATTACAATACCTTTTTGAATATATATATAAAAATATGCTTAGAAACTATGAATGTTCCACTTAAATGGGACCAGCCGGCTTAAAGAGGGACCCCGCCTAGATACCAGATATAAACTCCATATATATATATATATATATATATCTGAACCGATCTGATCTGAACTGAACTGATCTGATCTGATCTATAGTAGGTCGATATATATTGGTTGGTACGTGCCGTGGATTGCCGCAATGAAATGATTGAGTTGAGTAGATTGTAAATTGAATGTGTAAATAATAAAGTTATGCTTTAAATGTACATTTAACATATTATTTTATACAATAGCAAAACAATTGCTCTGCCTTGCTCTTGTTGTACTTGTTTACCGTAAGTTTCTATATATATATAAAAATTCAGGTCTCTTTGCAATTAACGTGCTCGATGGGTCGATGGGATCGATCGATCGGTCGATCATCGAACAGATCTTTCCTACACAGATTTATTCCCGAAGATTCTTGGTGAGCAGCAGATTGTTGTGATGCCCCGATAGATGGCGCACCAGCTCCTGCACCGACTCGAAGCACATGGAGCAGAAACAGCAGCTATATCGATTCTCCGTATCCGTTCCGTTCGTCGTGGTGATGACATTTCGATGCACGGAGCACAGGTGCTTCAGCAGGTGGGCCTTCTGCTTGAACATGGCCACGCAGAGGCGGCAGGCGAAGGGCTTCTCGCCGGTGTGGACGCGCAGATGTGTCTTCAGGTTCCAGGACATGCCGAACTGTTTGCCACAATACTCGCAGCGATATTCGCGCACCGACGACGTCGTATGCGTATTATTGGCGGCGATACTCGAGACGGACGTGCTGCTGTTGCGACTCTCCGGATCCAGATTTAAGTTGATGTGCGATAAGCTGGACAGTCGCGACTGCAGATTGGGCATTGCGGACAGTGCTGCATTCTGATTGGACTGCCATTGGTAGACAAACTGTTGTCCCAGATGCATCTGCAGCTCGGGACTTTGAACTCGATTTCGTTGGGATTCGAACAGCTTCCGCTCCGGCGTCATTGCATCCGGATTAAGTGTGCCATCCTCCAGCTGGGACAATATGTTCTTCTCGGTGGCCGCCAGACCCGCTATCGGCGATGTTGTTGACTTCACCAGACGCAGTTCCTCCAACAGATTGTGCTGATATGTCGTGAAGGGCTGATTGTCGCTCTGTGTATTGTGGAAGCCCG
This sequence comes from Drosophila hamatofila, assembly GCA_035045345.1. NCBI lineage: Eukaryota > Metazoa > Arthropoda > Insecta > Diptera > Drosophilidae > Drosophila > Drosophila hamatofila. The sequence continues at coordinate 3,530,102 of JAWNPA010000012.1, forward strand.
GCCGACGCTTTCGATGCGGCGTTACCACATAATTCTCGGGTGAGCTATTGATGTCGGCGCCATCGGACAGCGGCTTCATCACATCCTTGTGCGTGTCAAAGAACAGTCCTTTTCGCTTGGTGCTCTCATGTGCGCTGATTGAATCAATGTTGCTTTGCTTGAGCAGAAAACTCTTGGTATCCAGGCGTGGTGAATTATTATCTCCCTTCGTTCGCAGATCGAGTGATAAGTTGACAGGATTTATGGAGGAATTATTAATATTATTGTTGTTGTTGTTGTTGTTGTTGTGGGTGGTGGCGGTGTTGGTGGTGTTCGGCGCGTTGTTGTTGTTGCTGCTGCTGCTGCTGCTATTGTTGTTGTTGGCAAGTCCGCCCGCTGGAATGTCGGAAAGGTTTACAATTTCATCAGTGTCTTTATCGCTCTTATTGTCCTTGTTGATGCACTCATCCTCGTCATCCTCCTCCTCCTTGCCGGCCTCACAGCTCTCAGCGGGAAATGCGGCAAAATCGGCGGTATTTCTAGTCTCATCCACGCTCTCAACTTCATATTTAAACGATTGATCTGTGTGCGGGGAAGGATATTGCTGCGGATGCTGCGGCTGCTGTTGTTGTTGCTGCTGCTGCTGCTGCTGCTGCTGTTGTTGCTGCTGCTGCGGCTGTTGTTTCCTTGACCTCTCCCGTATGCTCCCAGCGCACTTATTACTAAGATAGGCAGAATCTGTTGTTTTCCAGCTGTCCGACTTGATCTGCAGCAGCAGCAGCAGGTCATGCAGATAGTTTACATCCCGCGACGTTATGCACGTCTGTCCCGAGTACAGAAAGTCCAGGAGAAACTTGAAATATGTTGCATTCACATCGGGAAAATAAACTGTTGTCGTGCAATCGCTCAGGTGAGTATCCTCCAGTAAATTCCTGCAAATTGCAAATTGCAAATTGAAATAGGAATTATAATTCCAAGTTCTCTTCGATTATCTCACAATACTCACCTTATTAGCGGACTGGCTGCTGCGAGCACTAATTTGTGGGCGTGTAACTTCACCTTGTTCTCGCAGACGATCGTCAGGTCGGCCGGATGCTCCCCCCTAAAAGCCGCGCCAATTTCTTTGAGGATGCACTCACCATGCTTGCTGTATTGCAACATCAACATTCTTTGAAACTGCGGAAAAAGTGAGAAGAGGGAAAATGTGATAGAATTTTTAATATTGTGAAAATAAATAGAAATAAATTATAAATATAAATACATAAAACATATAGGTAAATAAATATAAATTTAAAAAATATCTCATAATATATATAAATAGATTTCATATAAAACTAAGAAACATATCATTCAAGTGCTATACCTAAATATAATCCTTCTTATCCAAGTCAATTAAACTCTTCAACTCCAAGATCAGGATGCAATTAACTATGAGTTCGTTGGGTAGGCTCTACTAATAGACACATAACTTTCCCTCAAAATAATAGATATATTATTTTCTTATATATTTATTTATTTATTTTTATATAAATATATTATTTATATAACAAACCCTGATCTAAGTCGAACTGCTGTTAAAAAGCTATGTATAAGACTCAAACTTCCATTTATTCATAATAATATTCTTTAAAATGTTTAAACACATTTTGTTAAGCTTAATCTGTTAAATTGCTTTTAAGAATCTACATTCATGCTCTTTCAAATCTCTGTATACGACTTCAACTTCCATCTATACATAAAAAGATACTTAAAACTAATAAAAAATTGTTGTATAAGCCCAATCTTTATGTAGCTTTTGAGAATCTACATTCATGGTCATTAAAATCTCTATATATGACCCTAACATCCATCTATCCATAACAATATACTTTTAAAATCAACATTTTAATGGTTTATAGGCCTATAATATATATAGTTATCAAGAATCTATAATCATCCTGTTAAAAAAGATGTTCCAACTATTTACAGTAGTATATTGTACAATATACCGCCATCTATTCATAATAATAATTTTAGTCATAGTCTGCGACTCATACTAAAAATCCAATAAAACTAGGACTTAATAGCCACAGAGATAGCTATGACTTAGCTCGTTAGCCTATTCAAAATCAAAGTATATATACTAAATATTTGACCTCAATATATGAATAATATGCCAAACTTTCAAGCTGTATTACATACACACATACACAAAACTCACTCACACCCACACACAGCAAAAAGAAAGCATTTTGTAAGCCATAACTAAAATACATACTATATCTATATTATATAATAGTAATTTATAATACTTTCTTCAACTTATGAAATATAAATTTCTTAGCTATGACTCATACCCGGATCCTAGTTGTTTTCACTAAAGACTTTTCTAGCAAAGGAATACTAAGCCCAAGCTTGCCTTTTACAGATGCATTAAAAAAGAGCTTTCGAAAGCTTAACAATTAAGATTGGAAATTGTTGCGTTGTTAAGCGTATTTTTGTTTCTTTTTTGTTCGTCTTTTCTTTTTTCGTAGAAGGGCAACGAATTTTTTAAAAACAAACTAAATTGTTAAACCCAAATGAGCAAACTTACTTTGTCATCTATACAAAGTGTATGTATGTATGTGAGGTTGTGTGCGCGTGTCTGTATGTATATTTAAATGTACAAATAAAAGGCCATGTGTCATTGTTGTATTGTGCAAGAGCACGGCTTGTCTTGTCTGTCTCTGTCTCTGCATTTTAAAGCTTACATACAAACATACATACATGTATATGTAGGCGCACAGACACACACATGCACATGCCCACATGCACATGGCTGTTAAGCTGTGCGTGTGTGTGTGAGCGTACAGGGCCACACAATGAAGCTAAAGTTCACAGATCTCTGAAAACTTTAGAAAGAGATAGTCTTGCTTTTGCCGCGAATGGAGAAGAAACGTTCACTTTCAATAAAACTTGACTGACTGGCTTTGCCCAAGCAGCAAGAGAATGGTATATTTTTTTTCCTTTTTTTTTTGCTGTTTTTTTTTTTTTTGGCTTGGAGCTCAACAACAACAAAATTGACTGCTGGCTTAGTAAGCTGTCTAATTTTATTATTTATTTATTTTATTTAATTAATGACATTAGAAATTGAGTTATAAATAACTTCTAGCCTTTTCAAATTCTTTAGTTTGTCATTAAAATTTGTTAAGTTTATATTTATACATACATATATTATATAACGTAACTAAGTTTAAGCCTTGGTAAAAGGTAGTCAAAGTCGCATTTACTATAAAATGAAAGTTTTAAATGCCTTTCTTTCTTTTTTTCCCTTTAAACCACAAATGGCTAAAAAGATGAAATGGAATGCGGAAAACATAACTTGAAACTTTGCTAAAATTTACTATTTATAAGCTACGAATTCATTATTTTAATTATACAAAATATCTGTTGTTGTTTTTTTACGTTTCCAAAACAGCAATTCAAGGTTTATTCAAATAAACAAAAAATAAAAACTTAAAATATTTTTAAAAAGTATAAGTATTTATAAGAATAATAATAATTAATATAATAAATATACGTAATATATTTTTATTTTAATATTATAAAAACCGAAACTAAACAAAAATTATTATTTGACTTATAATGTAATAAATTTGTTATTATTTCTAGTTATTTATTTTATTTTTTTATTTCTTTTTTATTTCTATTTATTTATTATACTTAATTTTAAGATTTTAAGATATTAATTTGTACATTTGCTATGATTTCATTATTTCCATTTTTTAAGTGATATTAAGATTATATATATTCTATACTCTTTTATTTTATTTTACTATAATTTTTTAATTTTTTTTTTATTATTATTATTTTTTATAATAATAAAATAATTATATAAATATTATATGACATAATATATTTTTTTTTATTTGTTTTGTTTAGTTTTAAATATATAAATTATATAAAAATCTTAATTCAAACATTTTATTAATTTGTTCTACTTTCATTATTTCTATTTTTTAATTGATATTAAAATTCTATTTTTAATTTTGATTTTTTATTATTATTTTTGATGTCATGTTCATACATATGTACATATAAATATACAAATAGTTTTATTATACTAGTTTTACTGTTTATGTTTCTACTTAAGTATCAACATTAAAACGTAAATACATACATATACATATACATATATGTATATATGTACGTATGTATGAACATTCAATGTACACTCGTTTTAATAAAGAAAAAATTCATAAAGCTAAAGGCGAAAAATGAACACAACACCAACAGCCACAATAACAGCAGCAAAAACGCGCTTACAAACGACCAAACAACAACAAAAAATCACCTTTCACAAAAAGCTTTTCTCTCGATGGTTCAGTTCTCTCTGTGCATGTGTGTGTGCGTGTGAGTGTATGCATAAATGAGAGTATGACTATCTGTGTATATTCAGTCATGTATATTTGTGTTTGTGTTAGATAAAGGCATGTAAAAAGCTTTCGAATTACTCTAAATGAGTCTGAATAGATACATGTGCCTCTGTATGTGTGTACACGAAAGCTAAACAAATACTTATGAAAATATGCAGGCCTGTATGTACAAAACACGATCACTCAGTTACGCTTGGCTTTTCGAATTTGTCGTCGTAGTTTCGATATTATACAGTTTTGCAATCCGCTGCTCGTATGTACAGACATACAGACATTCATACATATGAATGAATGTATAAATGAAAGTACATACATATTCTGAAAGTGTATATGTATGTATGTATGTACATACATACATATAAGAAAAGAAAGGATATTTATGAAATTCGAAATATATATACATACATAAATGTATGTAGCTGTATGCATGCAAGTACATCATATTTATGAAGTGAGCGGATTTAACACGATCAAACTTGTTTTTTGCTGAAGTTTGTCACGGGCGAACCAATACTAACGTAATGCAAAGTTTCTGCTCATTTTCCCCTTTCACGAAAGCTCTTTTTGGTAAACCAGCCGAAATATCCGACTCGCACACAGACACACACACACAAGCGCTCGTCGCGTCGTCGTCGTTGCCGTTGAGCATGTTGTAAATGCCACATTCGTAAAAATGACCCAAATTTGAATTACATAATTATAGCAATGAACAAACTCTTCTTTCCTCATCAATCTCAGTAGAAAACATTTAATTGCTTCTACATAACTTTCTATATTATTTATTATATACATATGTTTATTTATGTATAAATTTATTATTAATATAACAAACTATTTATGTACATATGTATGTATGTATGTATTTATGTCTGTATATATTATACTCTTACATACATACATATATATTTATTTGTACATACAAACGATGTTGACGAAGCTTATTAACATTTCTGCGCAACAATAAATGAAAGAGAAAGAGCGACGAGCGTAAGCGACGTGCACACAACAACACAAAACACAGAAGTTGCTTACTCGAACACACACATACTAATGGAACTATGCTTGTATATAAATGCATGTATATACAGCTCTATACGTACACATACATACTTGCGCCAGTATGAAGACATTTATATGTATGCCTGTCTGTCTATATGTATGTATGTGTATATACATTCATATAAGCACGCTATGAAGGTCACTAAGCCTTTCTTGTCTCTTTTGCTTGGGTGCGCGTTGCGTTGCGATCTCTTATTGCTGTATTTGTTTGTGCTGTCGCTGTTAATCGTGACGATCGGACGGTATACAGAAAACTGGGCTCTGCTGCACATTTACATACAAACATACGTACATGCATATGTATATAAATATGTTTAGTATGCACATGTATTTATGTATGTACAAGTGTATGTGTGAGCAGTTTTTTATTGAAACTTTGTCTGCTTTTCTTTATAACAGTTTTGAATTTTGGCCTTGTAAGTGTTTTTTTTTTATGTATGCACACATACATACATAAATAGATACGTGTGAATTTATATACTACCATTTATATTTTAATTAATTTAAGTCATACTCTATTGCTCAATATTATGAATGTGAATGAGTGTATGTATGTAGATCACACACATACAAATATATGTATGTTTTCACTTGCAGCTTTCAAAATTTTATACTTTTTGTTGTAAATAAATTATCTGTATATACATATATATATATATATATATATATATATATATATATATATATATATATATATATATATATATATATATATATATATATATATATATATATATATATATATGTGTGTGTGTGTGTGTGTGTGTGTGTGTGTGTATAAACACTCTATTTAACTCACCTCTTTCATTAAGTCTGTAGCAATTACTCCCTTTCACAAATAGCTGGAAAATCTTCTGTAGACTTTCTGAATGTGCAGAAATACACTGGCATACATATGTAAATACAGTAGTATTTCTGCATGTACGTGTATGTATGTATGTATGTATATTTACGTATTTATACACACTATTGCACATACATACATACAAGTGCGCCACTGAGCAGAGCTTTCCACTTTCACAGTCTAGTTAAAGATTGTGTATGCACATACATACATATATATGTATATGTGTATTCCTGAATATATATATGTGATGTGAATAACGCGTTCTATTCCTTTTGCATCGAAAGACAGAGTACACTCACACACGCACGCAAATATACAATTGTGTATTTATTAATTATATATATGTATATTTAATTATTACTTTCAGTTTCAGCATCTGCACACGTTCATATACATAGGGCAACTGTTTCTGTTTTTGTTTATCATATTTGTACGAGATTTTCAAACTCAATATAATAGTAGTTTTATATATAATAGTAGTTTTAGTGGTAGTTGTAGTAGTAGTTGTTGTAGTTGTAGTTGTAGTTGTAGTTGAGTAGATTTAATTTCTCTTTTGAGTGTTGGATCTTGTTTTTAAGCAACGCACGTACAGTTCACAGTTTCATTAGCTTTTGCTAATGCCACAAACAACAACACATGCACATACCGATGCCAGTCCACATGCATGTATGTATGTTCCGCACACATACAAAAAGTTCACAACAACAATAACAATAACAGCAACAACAACAGTAACTTTTAACTAGGTTGAAGTTTTGTTATATGTAATACATTATTGCGAAATAAAAAACTTGATTGGTAAAACTTTTTTCCGACTTTGCGAGCGGAGAGATCGGGCTTTTGCCTCTCTCAATCTCTCTCGTACTCTCTCTCACGCTCTCTCGTATAAAAGTAACAAATGCTTTTCTCTTACAGCACGCGCACAAACGACAACACGTCCGACTTACCAAAGCACTATTTGTGCACTAAAACTACAAACAGCGATGGCCAACGACAACCGACAGCAGAGTAGCAAGCAGCGCAGCGCGCAGCTAGCGAGATCACACAGACTTCGTGTGGAAATGGCTTGGTCTTCGTCTTGTTCGGACTTGTTCTCGCAGCACTTCGTTTTATGATGTGTGTTATGCCTTTTGCCAAGTAGTAGTTGGATTATTATAACACTGTAACAATTTACATACATATGTACATATGTATGTGTGTATGTAGGCACATACATATTGATGTTTGAATGACTTACATATACATATGTACGTATGTATGTATCATTTACACACATACATTTATAGTGTGTACCCTAAAGTATACTCTTATTTCAAGGAAATTTTTAGAAAGTTTACTTAAGTAAATAATTTATAACATTTATTTGATGTGTATGTTTGTATGTACAGATAAGCTCAGATTTGCACATACATATGCATGTATGTGTGTATGTATAAATATATGTAGGCACTTGAATCTTGAGCTTTCGACTCAGCATTTCTAACTGTAGAATTTTGCAGCTGCTTTTAAGATACAAGATTCAATATATGTATGTATGTATGTACAAGATGTTAGCATTACTAACATTATTTTATGTACATATGTACAAATATGTTTGTATGTATATGAACACATGTATGTATGAATATCTACATACATATATTTTTTACTTTTTTTTTTAGTTTATATTATATTATATATTTTTACTTTTTACTTTATACCTTATACCTACTCTAGACTTTTGCATAATAAAGATTTGAAGATGTAAAAATATATGAGAGCATTGCAAACTAATTTCTTATTGAAGGTTTTTCTATATAACAATTTTATTAGTTATAAATAATTTGAATTTTAATTATTATAAATACTGTTTAAGTAGCAAATTTTTATATTTTATTGTATAGATAGATTTATTCAAAGCTGCATGAAAAATTCAAAATATAAAGTATATATTTAATATAAAATTATAAACATACATATACATTTGAATGTATGTATGTATGTATGAATATGCATGCACATATAATGGATGTACATACATATGTATGTATGCATAACTAATGCATAATTGCATAACTTGATGGATATATCATATATGTATGTTCTGATGTATGTAATACATATTTTGTATTTATGAAAGACATATGTATTCAAGGCCGGATTAACAAGTAGGCAAAATATGTAGTTGCCGATTTTAGTTGCTCCCGAAGAATGAAAGAGTCTTTTAAATTTTTTTACTAGGGGCCCCCAAACTGATGGTTTTCTATGGCCCCGTTGAGGGTTAGTCCGGCCCTGTATAACATATATATTTTCATTTATAACGGGTATATGCATGTATGTATATATAACATAAAAAATAATTGACATAACATTCATATGAATAATGAATATACATATGTACATAAAATATTACAGATATATGCTGATATATTTTATAAGAAAACATCCTAATATAAAATATGTATAAGCATATGTATGTATATATGAATACATTTAGATTTACCTTTATTAAATAGAGTCAAATGAGGAAAAGATTTCTATTTTCTATTTCCGTATTTTTCTATTTTTGTATGTAAGTGCACAACAGTATTTTGTCAGTATGTTAAGAGTGCCTATGATAGATGTTTGTATACTTCTTTAATGGTTAACTATTCGACATTGGGAGGCGATCGTTGTTCATGCCTAATTTGCCATTTGCATACGCTGCGTGGCTCAAGGACACGTTTTTATTGGTTTGCTCCTTTCTGAAAGAAAAGGGTGCAAAGGCTGCTACAGACAAAAGAAAGTAGTTAAAATTTATCGTATAACTATGATAGTCAGTAAATATGTATGCATTTATATATTTATATATACATGCTTTACTTTTTTTTAACAAAAAACTATAAAAAGCTGTGGAGCTATTTTGAAGATTTGTTAGTTTTAAATGATTATAAAATGTTTAAAAAAAATTGGTTTTTTTTGTTGCTCTGATTGAAATAAGCTGTGAACCACTGTACATTAAATAATTAGTTATAAATAAATATATTGTAGACTAATGTTTACTAACGATTTAATTTTTTAGATCGATATCATACTATATATTGAATAATATGCATCTATAAAGTTTAATTTCAGTTAACATTAGTTAATTAGCTAACAACATAAACTATGTCTTAATGCTTAGATAGACTTAGCTCGCCTTTCTGATCAAGAATAGATAAGTAGTACAATGGGTAAATATTTTTGTATAATTTTTTAATTACTATTTTGATTTGTTTTTACTTTAATTTAAAAATAGATATTTTTATATTTTATTCAATGAATTTGTTTTAGTATTTTAGATTATTTACATATACGTACATACATACATACATGAACATATTACCTAATACATAATATAACGATGCCTCGTTAGCAGTCATTTGCATGACCTTGATCCTTAAATCCTTTACGCCTACGCCTACATATGCATACCCTACATACTGTTATACCCTTTCTTTCAAAATAACACAATTAAATTTGTCCTTGAACTGGACACACGGCACCATTAATTGCACCCGCTTTCTATTTGTAATTTATTATTTAGGCTAATTTGAATAAGCGGAAGAAGCAGAGTGAATACAAAAAGGAGAATAGAGAGAATAAGAAGGATGCTAAACCTATACAATGAATGGAATAGAAAATAGATGTAGAATGTTTTTGCTGACAATTCATTATATATATGGTACTTCAGCATGTTGTTTTTACGAATGGACAGCGAAAACTTTTAATATTCTATACTATGTGTTTTCTTAAATTATATCTGTTGTCATTTCATTTATCCTTTTTGACGAAATATATCTAATGTATAACAATTTAGTCGCAAACTCTTTTATAAAGACATAGTAAAAAGAAAAGTGATTAAATTTATAACATATTAAAGATCATGTATTTATATTTATATTCATTTTTTTATTTGAATTTATTTATATATATCAGTTTATAGAAATATCTAATAGGCATATTCATATTTTGAAATATCAAATTCACGCATATGTTCATAATTTAGCTGTTAAATAGCTAAACCCGTCAGCACTTACATATGTTATTGCAATATCGATATACTCTAATCGATAGTTAAAATAAACATACAATAATCGTTTGTTCAGCCTGTTGCCATCTTCGAGCACCGCTGAACTACAACTAAAACATCGATCATAATTTGTTAAAAACTTGTTAAGCGAAAAGAAATAACAATAAAAATGAATGTGCGAATTCTTCAAAGCCGAAAAAACTATATAACTTTAACAAACTTTCTGCGAACACGTAAGTGCTTACGATTTAAACTTATAGGTTTAAAGGCTTCTCAGACGCAGCAATTGATGACAATGAATCTGACTGATCAAAGTCCAAAAGAAAAATATTTTTTTTTTATTTAAGTACAGATGTATATCAATATGATGTTGTATTTGCCAATTAGATAAGAAGCTGTGTTGTTGAGTTAAAATTATATGTGTGTATGAATTATATATGTACATATATAGATTTGTGTAATCTAATAATGCTAAGCGCTTAACATATATGTATGTATGTACAAATGTGTGTATGTGTGTACTTATATATTATATATTATGTATACTTTCTCTTTGCATATGTAGATGGATGCCGGCACTTGTCCGTCCAGGCTGCGGCTCAGCCCAAACGAAATGCAAACACTCAAAATATAGTGCTCGTCGATGGCGTACGTACGCCATTTCTGACATCTGGAACATCATACTCGAATTTAATGCCGCATGAACTAGCCAGGCATTCCTTGCTGTAAGTTAAAAGTGTTAAAGATAAAATTTAATATGTATTTATTATATATTCATATGCCTTCCCCAAGTTCCCTCTTACAAAAGACTCGTCTGGACAAGGAACTTGTTGATTATATTGTCTATGGCAGCGTTATACAGGAGGTCAAAACTTCCAATATTGGCCGCGAGGCGGCGCTTTCAGCTGGCTTTAGCGATAAGACACCTGCGCATACAGTTACAATGGCTTGCATAAGCTCAAATGCGGTAAACTTTTGACAATTACAGTAGAATCCGGCTATAACGACTCCGAAAATTCGATGCCTTGAATGGTCCCCATACAAACTTATATGAAAAGGCTTCCGCTTATTACGTTTCCGCATTTAACGACAGACACATTTCAGCCATGCCGAAAAAAATACAGCGAAATATTGACAAAACATTTAAGCATCAAATGACGCTGTTAGAAATGTATCCACACCTGCGGTAAAAAAAATAGTAATAGTAAAAAAAATAGCAATAGTAAGTAGTACTGTTTGACAAAAAGCCTAGTGAAAAACTCAATATTTTGAAAACAATTTGAAACGAATATTAAGATTAATATATATTGTTATTGACCATCATTTTTGTATTCAACATTTAGTATTCAGTCGCACTATTATATTTTTTACCGCCACTGCATGTATATATGTATGTATTTATCAGAGATCAGTAGAGAGAGGTAGAGAGAAAGAGACAGGGAGAGAGAGAGGGACAAAGTGCAATGCCGACGTCAGACAAATGTTTCTAGTCCATGGGATGTCCCCATGTTTTGATTAAAAAATTAATTTGTTTTACTTTAAAACCTATTACAAACATGGCAGCCATAAAAAAAAATAATTTTGTCCTCCGGGTATAAGTACATAAAATCGTCTGTCCCTTGAGCGTCGCTATAACCGGATTCTCTACTGTATTTAACTAAATGAATATACCTTTTATTAAATATAAACTCTTTTCAGGCCATTACAACTGGCATGGGTCTAATTGCCACCAATACATATGATGTGATCGTCGCTGGCGGCGTTGAGTTTATGTCTGATGTGCCAATTCGGCATTCCCGGAAAATGCGCTCTTTAATGTTAAAAGCGAATAAGGCTAAGACGCTGGGACAGCGCCTGGCATTGCTGTCGACCTTTAGACCCGATTTCTTGGCGCCAGAAGTACGAAGAAACAAACAAATGAAATATTTGTATATATTCAAAACTTATCTCCCTTTAATACGTCACAGCTGCCCGCTGTTGCCGAGTTTTCTTCTGGCGAGACTATGGGCCACTCCGCTGATCGTCTGGCCTCCGCATTTAATGTCAGCCGCAAAGAGCAGGATGACTACGCCTTGAGATCCCATGTTATGGCAAAGAAGGCTCAGGAAAGTGGATACTTTACTGATTTGGTGCCCTTCAAGGGTAAGTAAAAGAGGTATTTAAAATTGCCATATCTAATTTAACTATTTATAATTTCAGTGCAAGGCGTTGATCAAATCGTGGACAAGGACAATGGCATTCGCGTCTCAAGTCCTGAAAGTTTGGCCAAACTCAAGCCAGCGTTTGTCAAGCCTTATGGCACAATTACAGCGGCCAACGCTTCCTTTTTGGCAAGTTTTCTTTTTGTTTGGTTTTAAATTTCATAAATTAATTTCCTTTCATTTCAGTCCGATGGCGCCTCAGCTTGTCTCATCATGACAGAGGAGAAGGCCAAGCAATTGGGCTTGAAGCCAAAGGCATATCTACGTGATTTCCTGTATGTCTCTCAAGATCCCGTTAATCAACTCCTGTTGGGTCCCGCCTATGGCATACCAAAACTCCTGAAGAAAACTGGACTCACACTTAAAGATATTGATAGTTGGGAAATTCATGAAGCTTTCGCTGGCCAAATCGTTGCCAATCTGAAAGCTTTGGATTCCGATTGGTTCTGCAAAACATATATGGGTCTCAGCGAAAAGGTCGGCACACCCGACTTGTCCAAGTGGAACAACTGGGGTGGATCCCTGTCGATCGGTCATCCATTTGCCGCCACGGGCGTTCGTCTCTGCATGCACACGGCCAATCGCCTGGTGCGCGAGGATGGCAAACTTGGCGTTGTTGCCGCCTGCGCTGCCGGTGGCCAAGGCGTGGCCATGCTCATCGAACGTTATCCGGGAGCAACGGCTGACTGAAAATTATAATATCAAATAGCTAGGTTTCATTTTTAGACGCCTGAATAAATAACTTTTAATAAAAACATTTATTGGCTGTAAAAAACGATTTTTTTTTTAAATTTGTTATTCAAATTGAAGTTTTTTAAAATGTTTAATAACTTTTTATACTTATTGTTAATGTTATTAAAACCATGTAGCCTAGAATCAGGACTACGATCCTATCTCATCCTGAAACTATAATATCTACATATATACTATACTAAACTAGAATATATATTTTTTCTAGTTATACTCAGCTCAATGATCCTGTAGACTATAGAGTTAGCATTATTTGCTTTACGTATGTACGTAACTATGTGTGTCTATGTATGTGAGTATATGTATATATGTATATGAACATAAGTATGCATGAGTTGATATACGGGGGAATCGTAAATACTCTGTAAATATACATAGCAATCCGCTGTTCAGCTCAATTTAAAAGTAACTGACGCCCTTCTCCTCGATTCTCAAAAATTCAAGTAAGGTCTGGTGGTTTGCCGACTAAATTTGATTTTTTTTCGTGAGTTTTTTTTTTTAGTGCGTGTAAAACGTTTAATTACGAGTCGTGTCGTGTATGTGTGTGTGTGCTGGAGTATGGATGAGGGTATGTATGTATAATTTATATACATACATATATAGTTAATATGTATGATGTAAATTTATGTATGTGTGTACGAATGTGTATATGTAAGTATGTATGTATGTGTGTAAGTAGGTATGTATGAATGGATGCATGTGTGTGTATGTATGTATGAAATTCATATCATGAATGTCTTCATGTGTATATGTATGTAGGTGGGTACGAGTATGTATGTATTATTGTACGTATATCCATGTGTATTAGAGCGCTGATTGGCTACATATACATATATGTACATATGTATTCACATATTTTATATGCACTATGTGCGTACATCTGTGTATACAATTGCATTGCATATTGTTATAACTCTACTAGGCTCTCCAATGCCTGCCCTACCATCCCTTCTTTGAATATCTCTCGTAGATCCTGATTGACTTGTCCCTAACTATACAAAGAGAGTAATCAATTGACAGAGTAATTACAAATATAGGTATTTATTCTGCCTCATAAAGCTGTTGTTGCTTTAGTTTACTCTGAAGCACGTCGTTTTCATTGTAAGAGATATGAAGCGGAGGTATAAGAGCACATGCCGCCATTCTGCCTTCGGCATTCAGAAAATTGAACGTAGCACACGCCTATATAAAAGGAGACGAATCATTTCAGTCATCAGTCATATTTAAAGTGTTGCCTTGATCATACCTGTTCTGTGCGAAGGATTTCTACATTTATGTTGTATTTTTTCATGAATTTAATTATTCGCTTTGTGAGACTTGCTGTTGGACTCTGGTCGCCAATGCCTATTATGAGTACATCAATTTTCGGCTCCAATGTTGGAAAAAGTGAAAGACTTTCTTCAGTTATATCCTCAAATGAGTTTACGTTCCAGGATAATACGGATCTAAAATGTGAAACATTCTTAAATGGAAATAAGTTACATAACAAACGACTGTTTAAAACATTTTGCTTTACACACCTAGGAAATACAGTGATTGGGCCTATTAGTACCATATCGTTGTTAAGCCGGAATCCATATTGGCTATATCCTGTAATCATAAGTCCCATGTTCGTTTCGGTGTTGAAGATGGAAACTTTTGTTTTGCCATCATAATCATATGCTTTGCTAAATTGTGTTCCTATTGTTGATATCCCACGCTGACTTAACGATGGCTTAAATAAACTTCTCACTGCAGCAGCTTTTAATGCCGCACTACCCAATGCTCGGAAACTCATTTCAAATTATTGGTTGCTTAACTCAATTGCGAAATGTTGAATCTTTATTTGTAAATACGATGTCTGTATTATCGATAGACAGCTCGATAATTAATTTTGTCACATATGAAAATATTACTTTCGATAGTTCGAATTAAATTAGTAATTTAATTCATCGTCATTTCAATCAGTCAAAATCAAAATTGTAAATCAATAGAATAGAACAAAATTAACTTAACGTATATTCTTTGATTATCGCAATTTTTATAATTAATGAAAATGTATATGTAATGGGAGCAGCACTTAACGAAGAAAATTAATTTTGAATATCCTTTGCAACTCATCTGTACAGATTGTTCTGGTAATTAAGAAAAACGTATTATTCAATTTTTAATGTTAATTTTATTCTTCAAAAATATATATATATTTTTATATTTTGTTTTCATATAAACATTTTATAATTACTTAATGTCCATAGTGGAAATGTATGTATTTATCTTTATATTAATCGCTTATGCGATAGTTGTTTAGATTAATTTGACATACTACAAAAATACTCATAAGATACTTGCCATATTTGTATCGATATAGAACTTCGTCACAACACTCGATTAAATCATAGTATAATTAAAAAATTAAGACCTATACCTATTCATGTGAAATATAAAGAAAATTAAGTTGGTAACAGTTAAATATAAAAGTTGCTAACCGATTTTACAATTGAGCAAGTATCGCTGTTTTGCTGCTGATAAATAAGAACCCAAAGAAAAAATGACAGCATGAGCGCTCGCTAACCAGTTGCACACAATAATAATATGTATGATCTGTTTGTATATACAAATGTATGATTAATTGTCATATAAACGAAAATAGTTCAATGAATCGAAGTGAAATGTGTATATGTAAATAATATAGAAGTGCGCCACTTCGGTAGTAAGTAGTTAAAAGTTATTGCATTTTTTATATGTACACATATTTGTATATGATATGTGTATGTATGCACTCGGATAATTAAGTTACTCGTTGATATTATATGTAGCTGGAGCATGTGTGAATATGTTTGTAAATATATACGAACATGTATTAGGTAGCCTATAAATGCACATCTTCGTATCTGCTTATGTATACATATATGTATATACATATGTATGCATGATTGTGTTTATCATCATAACAATCATTGATAAGAAACGTCCAGAGTTTATAGGTGGACAGAAATTAGTTAGAATATGTATATAAATATGTATGTATGTGTGTACATTCTATATATGTATATAGAATATATTCATGACTAATTGGCTTAAATTGGGAGCAAACCATAGCTAAATCGCATCACTAACCAATAGGAGCAAAAGGTCAAACAACAGAAGAAAACACGTAAGAAATCAGTTCCGTGTGCGCGCTTTCGTAGTTTTATTCATATGTATGTATAGTGTTACGTTTTGACGTGTACATTTGTGATTTAAATTGGGTCTCAGAGTAATATGAGCAGAGTTTTGTTAATTTGTCAATAATGAATATATATATGCCTAGTAATACTTTCAGTAAAATATTTAGATTTAAACTGTCATTTATTTCCTGATATCTCAATTTACAAAACTAAAAAAAAAAAACAAAAACAACTTGGACAGCTGTCAAAGTGTTAATCAAAACCAAGCAACTATCATTTTTTTTCTATTTCTGTTAACTTGATAAGATGTAGACTTTTTTTGATAAACACTATTTGTATGACTTACTAAATACATATACATAAAATACCAAAAATATACTAAACATATTAAAAAAATAATAATAAAACGCGAATGCCGCAGAATCTTGCTGTTGCCAGCTAAGGCCCAAACCGCAAAACTATATATAATATAGTTTAAATATAGCTCTAATGATTCAAGTAGACCTCTAAAAAGTTAAGATCTTAAATAGGAAATCGATACGTCAATACTAAAAATGTATGAAAAAATTTCTGTTTTGGCAAAGGGAGGTCATTGGTTTAAGATAGTATAAAGCATTTTCAAACTTGACAAAGGCCGCTATATTTATTATTATATTCAATATTTTTTCTGGAATTCGCTTCTAGGGAAATATAGATTGCAATACTGTCAGTAGGCGTCGCTTATCACTGCAAGATAATGGTCGAACTTTCATATATATGGTTGATTATAGACTTTTTGTAAAAAATTATAGATGAGTCATATAAAATATGTAACTAAAACTACATAAATATCTATATATTACATTATGTATGTATATATATATTTTGTATACCCTTTATTCATCTAAGTACTTGATTTTCTCATTTTAGCTATTCACTGAAGATTCCAAGAATTTATAGATGATATCTACCTCACAACAGAGAGAAAATGATCGGCCCCAGTTCACAAATAAGCAAGATATTATTAACACTATTGTTTTTGTTAATAATATTCTATGTTTTTATGGACATTGAGCTATATCTGCGAATACATAACTATGCAATCGATCGAAATTATCACATCAATGATACATCGACGCCATTATCGTCGCTGGAGCCATCCAATTTGGCATCGGAGCAGTCAAGTAGTGCCCTGAAAATACCCACCGTTGTTGAGAAGGAACCGTCCTATGATCAAAATACCTGGATATCATGCAATTTAAATCCGTTATGTCATGTAACAGTAAAAGCGATACTGTTAGATCACACCAATCATTATCTCTTCGCACCGCTGGCGACAATCTTTGACAATGTTGTCGGAATCTCGCAATCGACTTTTATTACACCAAATATGATATCATTTTTTCATGTAATCGTTGCTTGTGTCTCGGGAAAACTTGTGGCATCTGATAGCCTGGGATATAGACGGCTAGGTGTACTACTCTTTCAAATTCGCACATTTCTGGATGATTTGGATGGGCATGTGGCGCGCGTTAAGAAACATATACGCGGTGAACGCTCTGAGATCGGTACATCCGGCTATTATGTGGATGGACTTTGCGATGGTCTTGGATGCATTGCGCTACTGTTGGGTATATTCTTTTTCCTGAAGAATAATCCACCTCGACGAGGCTATTCCATAATTCCAATGAGCGATTCCAAAAATCCGGAACCAACGATTATACCTAAGATGAAGGCAACAACGCGCAAAGTTGCGAAAAATGTTATTAGCTTTACGGGACAACTGTTGTTAAGTTCGACGGCCTGGAATCGTTATATAGCTGTCTATCAGAATATGCTGGAGCGCGAGGATGTGAACAGCAATCAGTACCAGTGCCAGAATTATATATTTAAGTCGACATTATTCTTTTGCGTTGCTTGGATGTGGCGCATCGTCAACGTGCACGCCCTACTTCACTGTGTTTTGCTTAGTATATTTTGTGACAAACTATGGGATTTTCTGAGAGCGATACGTTACAGTGGATATATAATATTACTAGTTGCCATTTGCTTAACGGAAATGCACATTTTGGAGGCCCAGAACTATATATTTAATTCATCAGCGTGCAGTAACATCTCACTGTGATTTTACACTTATAAATATATATATATATATATATATATATATATGTATATATATATTACTGAAATACAATAATATTTTTGTAGTGGAGATCAAAAATGCCTTTTTATACCCTGTAACCATAATTTTAAATTGTGTTTGTGTGCGAAATGTGAAATACATTGTGATTGTGTGACTTAGGGTAATTACTTTAGTATGTATCTGTCAAATATATATATTAATATACAATTAGTTAACGGACTTACAAACTTATTCTGGGCAAAATTTCCGTGCATCTTAAGAGAAGATTTGATTTTGTGGAACTCAAATACTTTGTGCTGAAAGGGAGCCTGATTAATAGAGCTGTGGGACAGGATCGAATGCTGTGTCCTGCATCCTAAATTCTCTAAAATATAAAGTGAGATATATATACATAGTTTCCAATATGTATCTGATTTAAGCTTTTAACTATATTCCCTATATCTACAAATTTGTTAGAGCTTAAATGGAAATGCAATCTTATGCCTTTTCGCTTATTTTTCTTATAAAATTTCATCAATACAATTCTGAGCAAAAAAGATTTCTTCCATTTCTTAGGATATTGTATTTGTAATATGTAAATATTTTGTTTACTTCACATAACAGTATAATCTCATTTCACGCATCTCTAAAAAACATCGATTAAACGCCGGCAAGCATCCCTGAGACATTCATCGATATATCGAAGCGTCGATGTTTTCTTGTGCATCACTAGTATACATACACAAAATTTTATCTTCAATTTTTTGCAAGGAGAAATGGTGTACTTTACGAAATCAAATTTATTAAAAGCGAAATTGTAAATATTCTTTATATTTATTACGCACTTATTAAAAAAGTGGATGTGCATATTGACCTAGCGTGTGTTGTGTCGAGATTCGAGCGTGAAAAGAAAAGTGACTTCGATCTGGTTCTGACTGTGTGTGAATCTTGTGAGAGAGCGAGCGTAAAAAGGAAATATACAACATAAAATATTACGTGTGTGAGCTGTACTGAAAACATACATACCATATATTGAAGGCATTACATCCTGTAGTGTTACTACTAACCCCTTATTAATAGTGTAAGAATTGTTGTATAACCCCACTTAGGAGGGCCTTATCGCAAACCAACATTTGTGACTACATACACACATACATACATACGTGTGTGTTAGCAGAAATTGGTACATGTGTGAGTGTACCATGTACGAATGAGTACATTCGTTAGCATTAAATGTGCGCATATGTATGTAGATATGAAAAAACGTGTAAAGTCGATACCATATTTCTTTACACATTCGTAAATACATATGTATGCATATAAAATGCTTTAAAATATTGATTATTAAAATATATAAAACTTTTAGTTTCCACGTAAATCAAGGTTAACGACAAAAAGAAAACTTTCGGCAAGCCGATTATCAAATATCCTTGCAATCATATACATACATATGAATTGACACAAATTGATGGCAGCTAAATTAAAATATTCCGTTGTGAGCGAAAAGGTGCAGCTGCCATTTATGACAATTGCTTAAGAACTTAAATTTTTTTGTAGCGTCTACCGGCGTGCCCCATGACTGATCACACACGCATACCTAAGTACATGTGTATAAATAAATACATACAAACATACATAAGTACATGTGTATATAAATACATACATACATAAATACACAAGTACATGTGTATATAAATACATACATACAAATGACGCCCTCATTTAGATGTCATAATGCAAGGGTATTGAAATACATAAATATATTTCATTTAGTACAGAAAAGAGTAGAATTGATTTTTTTAAATTAAATTTATTAACTCGAATATTTTTTGTTATTTTTTTTATCTTTGGCTTAGGATATATAATAATAATAAAATAAAATTGTCAACATAAAATATTAAATTTTTTATATAGCCTGGACAATGTGTTCTAAAAGCTTAGATCAGTTTAGAACATATACTGGACGTAGTTGGGGCTAAAGATTTAAGAGATTTAATTATTTTTATATTATTTTGTATAAAATTGATAGGAAAATTAAATTAATATTTTGTATTTTAAAATGTAAAATTGGTAGATAAGTGGAATTTATCCACTACTAATAATATTAATTTATTTCTATTGAAAATTAACAAATAAAATGAAATAAGTATAAATAAAAACAAATTATTTTTCCAATGTTTTAGATAAAATTTAACAATTCTATAAAAAATTAAAAAAAAAAGTAAGGAAACTAAAATAAAAATAACAAATTATTTGAATAAATGTTTTAGATAAATTTTAACATATTAAAAACTATTTGAAATAATATTGTATTTTGGTACTAAAAACAACTGACGCAATTACTAAGTTTATTAAGAGGTATTGCTGTTTCCTGGTAAAAGCTGATCTGATTATATTTCTATATAGTGAAATCTTATACAATGGACTTAATAAACATAGAATAAATGTATTCGCTTTGCTTTTTGCATAACTAAAGGACGATTTAATCGCTTGCCTAAAAGATAGTCAATCTACTTATACTTACTATTGCTAATTATAAATATAAATATAAATATAGTTGAAATGTCTTAAAATTCAATTGTTTATGATCTCCTCTGATACCAGACTAAGTTTAAGAAATTCACACAGTTTTAGGCTTCAGCGCATTTCTTCCAGTTTGTATGGCAACAAACTTCATATTAGAAATATCTCTATTTGCTGGTCTAAAGTGGAACTACTTTTCTCACTAATACCTAGTTAAATACTTCTGCCTGTCCAAATGTGAAGTAATTGGATTTTGAATGTTTTTGATCAGTGTGCGTATAAGAAAGGTCTGTGAGCTGTCTGGAAGAAATATGAAATACGACTATGTGTTTATGAATGTGCATTTGTATATTTATATGTATTTGTGGATACGTGTGTCTGTGTCTGTACGAGTATGTGTATAAATATTAGTGTATGTACGTGAGTAAATATGTATTTTGCTTTTTATTGAATGTTGAGATTGAGATTTATATTTATACTAAATCGAAATGTCCAGACAATTTCCAAGACAAGTTACAAATTAAACATTTTTTAAATCTTGAATTCATATATATTTTACGGAATAATTTCTTTTATATATAAAGACAAATAAGTTACAAAAGAAACTTTTTTTAAACCTTGAAATAATATATTTTCCAGAACAAGTTTCTTTTCATATATGGATAAACATTTTTCCAATTTTGTATTTAAATCATAAATGAGTTTTTACAAATTTAATTTTAATAATATTTTTAGATATTAGAGAACACTTTATTATTCCATTTTGAGACTTTAGAAATAACAGAGAAACTTGAGAAATAAATGAAGTAAAATAGAATTTATAGAAAATATCTCAATTTTAACTTTCAAACATTTAAATTAATTTCTTTCAAGCAAAATATGATAAAATTAGGCACACAAATAGAACTTAGTATATAGACAGAATAATTAATAAAAAGTCAAAGAAATTGAATTTATTATTTTGATAGTATACTTAACTTTTTTTTAATCATACACACACTAAATAGGAAAATACAAAACTAATGTGTGAAGAATCTTTTTGTCTGAGTGAGTGAATTTTATTATTTTGTTTAAGAAAAGTTTGTTAAGAATGGGATTACATGTATATGAAGTATATATCAGAGTTGATTGAATGATGGCGTAGATAACAATTAAATCATAAATATATATGTATATATTAAGAAATCAGATAAATTATATGCCAAATCTTATGAATCTTTTAGAGTTTTGAGAATTTCGCAAAATGGATTTCGTACAAGTATCCGAGGAGGAGGGTGATGAACCGATTGAGCTGCCAGCTGAAGAGGATGGAACATTGTTAATATCCACACTACAGGCGCAATTTCCTGGTTCATGTGGCCTCAAATACAGGAATATGGACTCGAAGGCTGTGCGCGGCGTTCGTTCAAATGAGGGCAGACTTTTTCCACCAAATGTAGACTCGGGTTGGGGGGAATACGTCTACTTTTGTGTGTTTCCAAAAGGTATTGAAATTAACAGAAGCTCTGCCGAACAGCTCGACAGTCCTTATCGCCCCATATTGCCTCCCATAGAGAACAAACGTAAGAGCGATGATAACTTGGAAAATTCAACGGCAAAGACAAAACGTATTGAAACCCGTTTGCGATGCACTGATTTGATTGTTTTGGGACTGGCTTGGAAAACAACCGAAGACAGTTTACGGGAGTACTTTGAGAGCTATGGCGAAGTGCTGATGGCGCAAATTAAAAAAGATGTCAAATCGGGACAATCAAAGGGTTTTGGATTTGTACGTTTCGGCTCATATGAAGCTCAAATGCGAGTGCTAGCAAATAGGCATCTGATCGATGGACGATGGTGCGAAGTCAAAGTTCCAAATTCAAAGGTAAAGTCAACTCGTCTTTAAATGAAACGGGAAACTTTATTAATATATATATTTTTATTTTAATTACAGGGCATGGGTCATCAAGTGCCGTGTAAAGTATTTGTTGGTCGCTGCACAGAAGACATCAACTCAGATGATCTCCGCGAATACTTTTCCAAGTTTGGCGAGGTCACCGATGTTTTTATTCCTCGACCATTTCGTGCGTTTAGTTTTGTCACATTTCTTGATCCTGATGTGGCACAATCTCTCTGTGGTGAAGATCATATAATAAAAGGTAAACAATACTTTACTTCCATGTTGAGCTTTGTATAATAATCTTCTATTTTTTTTTCTTAGGGGTATCGGTTCACGTTTCAAATGCTGCCCCCAAGGCCGAGCAAAACCGGACCCATCAAGGCCAAAATTACAACTATAATTCTGGAAATAATTTTGGAATGCATTCGTACCATCCACAAGGCAATCACATGAACTCTGGCCGTAGCGGACACCATAGAGGTAATAATCAACACAATCTACACGGAGGTGATAACACTGCAATCGGCAATAGTCACAGCAACATTGGCAGTGGTGGCTACGGCATGGGTAGCAATAATAATTATGGTGGAAATTTGGGCGGGGGTTACACAAATAGTAGTAATCATAATAGTGGCGGTAATATGAACCGCCAAGAAGCAGGTATTCCCTATAATAGGCAGAATAATTTTCATGGCATGAATCAGCCACACAATGGCAACGTAGGCAATAGCGGTTGGATGAACAGGGGACATTTGGACATGCCTAACCTACAAGCGTTAGGCATTAATTCACAAGGATCCAGCTCTTCAAATCAAGGGCAAAACATGAACAACCCTTTAGGCGTCGGACTTAATTTAAACTCATTGCCGATGAACCCTGCTTTGGTTGCTGCTGCGTTGAATCAGTGGAGCCTTCTTGGCAATCAGCTGCAAAATCAAAACCAGGATCAGCAGGCAAGCCTTCTATACAATATGATTGTTTCAAACAAAAAACTCTTTCAGTTACTTCTCAGGGAGGCAACTTTTTATCGTGGATGGCTCAAAACAACGGAGGACATTCGAATTCTAACATTAACTCTGGAAGCCGCAAAGGAGGACCAAATAATCCAAACAATTCCGGATCTGGCAGTATGATCAAAGGTGATAACTCAGCTTCTAATGATCAGCAGGTAAGCGCATACCTGGTGGATCAATGTCAAGCAATAATTAATTAACTAAATATATTTTTTTACAGAATGGTAACTCCTGGTCAAATCAAAGCAGTGGCTCTCAAAACTCTGTGGACAAATCAAATTTTCTCTAAATAAATAACTAACTGTAAAGCTCTTTACCAATATGGTACGATTAATATCGAATTAAATCAGTTTTAATTCAACAATTAAATTGTAATAGTTTGTGTTCATGTTTATAATTTGATCGGGATATTGGAAAATGTGGGTTCTGTGGAAAATGAGATATTTTCACGATATATTTTTTAAACGAATCCAATAGAGATGGCAAACATGGTAAAAAATAGGCGCAACAAACAAAGAGCGTGTTAAAATCGAATAGAACAGCTTTGTATGCAAATGTTGATCTTGACCGATAAGCTGTCGTGTTTTATTGATCGGCGATAATTTTTTCTGTTGTGACAGAAAATTGAATTTATCGTCAATGTAGCCAGCAAACAAATGCAGACATTGTTTAAACAAATTTTTAAATGGTTTAAAATTGTTGCACTGTTTTAAGTGCATTTACTTGCACATTGTGAATTAATTTATTATGCGAACTATAAAAGCAGCCATATAAAATATACTGATAAACTATATATATACATAATTATTCAAGCAAAAATTTAAATATTTTAAAATCATGAATTAGTTCAGTCAATTTTAAAAACTAATTTCGTTAAAAGCTACTTAAATATTCGCTGCTTAAAAATATTCATCAAAAACGCCTAGAAGTTATCGAAAAAGTTGTGATTATATTTTTATGTTTTATTCCGTTGTTCCAAATCGAGTTTTGCGATTTGACTTTAACGGACAGCAAGCTATTTCCAGTGTGCGGTGAAATTTCGAACAAACAGTTGAAGAGCGACAGACATGGAGAATTAATTTATTTCCAGTGTGTAATGAAATTTCTAACAGTTGAAAATCGGTAGACATGGATCAAACGATACAAAGTAAATTCATTCCGCAGCAATTATTATATTTTATTGCTGGCCGTCGGTGTTGTCAACAATTTGCTTGCACATTCCGAACGTCTGAGCATTCTGTGCTTATAAATTCAGCGCGTTCGCTAGGTCTGCGATCACAGTTCGTTTTAAGTCATGGACAGGAATGTGTGAAGGTTTTTCGGCAAACATGCCGGCATTATTTGGAAGAACCAAAATCGTTGAGTTTGACGCCATCAACTGTAATGAATATGTTTACATTATTGGCACGTATGAATGTCGGGGAAAAGGAAGAAGATTATGTGGCCAATCGCTGGACTATTCAAGCCCCATCGCTTTACATATCGCTTCCAGGACTGCGTCAATCAGGAACAATGAACAGACCTCGCAAGCGCTTGACGAACGCTTTGAATACTTCGCGCGCAAGCGAAATTCTCGATTCAATTAATGGTCAACGCGTGACCGTGTTTGATGGCAATCACTCCTTGAATAGATCTACATTATTTCCGTTAATCATTTTAAAAGATTGCGAATCGCGAAATGAAAACGTTCGTATAATTTGCATTGAAGATGAGGAAATTGTAGCCACATATAATTGCGAACGTTTCGCCGAATGCTTGGGTGAAAATATTGGCGAAACTGTGGGAATTCAGCTGCCACAGCACAATACCATTAGCTCTGGAACTGAAGTTGTCTACACTACTGCCTATTACTTTCTACGCACTTTGTTAAACAAGAAATCCGAAAATAAATTCAATCGAATTTCACACTTTATAGTGAATGATGTACATCTGCACGCTCCATATACTGACATTTTGCTGTATGAATTGAAGCAAGCATTATTTCTGGAACAAAACCTGAGAATTATATTAATATCGCAGGCAGGCGATGCTAAGCAATTTGTGAATTATTTCGGTGAAGGCTTAAATTTCTTTATTAAGTCCTCGAGTTTTTTTAAGCTCAACATTTCTTATCTGGAAGACATCCAGCACAGCATTGCCACGGAAACTATTGATAAAGGTCCGGAGATTTACAAAAAACAACGACAAATGTTTCGAAATAAGAATCAGAGGAATATCCAATTGGATAAGTGTCTGCAGGCATACGAGGAAATTGGCACCGATGCAGCCATACGTCCATTGCTCTACGCAATCAACTATGAACTGGTGCCCGTGGACTATCAGCATACAATTAGTGGAAAGACGGCTCTTTATATATCTGCCCAACTGGGCAGGGCGCAGCATCTGCGACTGCTGCTGTTCATGGGTGCCAATCCACATATAGTGAACGAAAGCCATGAAAACGCTATAAGTATTGCTGCTGCCAATGGAAATGTGGAGTGTGTCGATATGCTCAACAATTTCTGTCTCCATGGATACGTTGCGAAGAACGCAAAGCCGCAATTTGTAGATTACGATATCATTGTGGATTTAATATATATCATTTATGCTAAACGTCGTTTTTGGCCAGGTAAGATATTTTTTTGTAATAAGATAGAATATAATACAAAATATATTGCTGTAGCTATAGTTAGTATCAATTTTAACTAACTTCAACTACTACAAATAAACAAATAATAATAACAACATATATTGACATTGAAATTTATGATTATGATTATTTTTCATAGTATTCCGGATACAATTTCAGATATGAATTAATCAATCTCATTTAGCTTAATCTGATTCTTAAACTATCGATAGGTGCCATTCCAATTGGAGTTAAAACAACTCCAAGCAATTATTCATAAAATTTAAGCAACTATTATTGAGTGTTCGAATGAATATATGATCCTATTTTATCAACTACCAATATTACAATGATTTTATAATAAAATCTATGACAATAAACTAAAATGCACCATGATTTAAAATAAATGAACTCATGTGAACTCTAAGCTCAAAAATAGCTTTATTAAAAGCGTGAGTGGTTCACCTTGGGAACATGCATTATTAGTCCATCTCTATGCGTATATCGATATATTCGGTATTGCTATTAGAATATTGTTTTTTGATCAAAACTGCATTTGAGAGTTGTATTGCTTAATAAAAATGAACACAAACTTGGAAATCAATAAGGGGAAAGTGATTCCCGCAACCAAGCGACCCGATGGCACTTGGCGCAAGGCACGACGAGTGAAAGATGGTTACGTACCGCAGGAAGAAGTGCCGCTATACGAAAGCAAGGGCAAACAGTTTATTGCCCAAAGACAAACGGGCGTCCCGCCAGGCATGTGCCCAATTTTAGCCGCCGAGATGAAAAAGGTGCGCGAGAAGAAGGAGAAGGCTAATGAGAAGAAGGTGGAGAAACAACAAATAACTAAAGTTGCTGCCAAGCCAACAACAAACACCATAAGAACGCCCAACTCCACAACAACGAATAATATTAATAATGAATCTCCAAAAGATGCGGAATTATCTAAACTAACGAAAACTTTAGATAAGAACTTAACACTCGTGGAAGATCCTGAGCTGGATTTAGCGAAACAAATAAAAAAATTGAAAAAGAAAATCAGAGAAATTGAGCAAATTGAGAGTAAAATGAAATCAGGCGATTCCAATAAACTTGACAAAGATCAAATGGAAAAAATGAAAAAGAAGCCGCAAATCATAAAACAATTGAAAACGCTTGAGGAGAGCTCCACTGCCATACAACATACATAGTTCACATTGCATGTCTCGTGTCTGTTAAATAGTTTTAATAATTGTAATTTAACAGTAATCTACTAATATGCAGCATACATCTGTTTTAAAAATGTGTGTGTTTCCGTTTGAACTGTTCAATTTTTTGATACGATTAGCAAGAAGAAAAGTGTTTTATTATTTTAAATTATTTTATAAATAAAAAGTGAAACGATGCAGTTGAAATTTCTGTGTGTATTACTTATTTTCATCATATATATATATACATATATCATCTATATTTTTTTTTGCAGGAAATATATTGATCATATTGCCGACTTATTATCATTTAGTTAAGCTCAACTATATGTTGTTGAGTAATTTTTTGACAGGAAATTTGCAAGAGTTTTCCATATTCCTGCTGCACAAGAACATGGACAACGAGTATTTGCACTCACTGGTCAGAGCTCCAAAGAAGACATGCAAAATTGTCTTGGCTACGGATATTGTCGAATCATTGCCTACTTCAATATCATTTCAATATCTCATAGATACAGCATGCCAGATGAAGTCCATATATGATGGGATCAGCAATAGCACTGAGGAGCGTTATGAATGGGTAGCAAAAGATTGTCTTATGAGGAGGCAATCGTTACTTGAAAATGGCAATGATCAAGGTTGGTTACACAAATAGATTACCCATATTCATTTATATTATTATTATTGTATAATTACAGCTTTTACTGAAAAACATTGCTATCGTCTAATGTCAAGAGAAACGTTCGAAGCGCTGAGCGAGTTTAGCCAACCGCCGATGCAGACAATGCAATTGGACAAAATCTGCTTGACCGTCAAATTATTGTGTCCCACTGTATATATTAGTGAATATCTGTCACATACAATTGCACCGCCTGTTCCCTTAAGCATCCACCAGACTGTGGCGTTTCTGAAGAAGATCGAAGTATTGGATGAATCGGAAACTGTGACCAGGCTTGGCTGTCGTCTAATAGATTTACCTGTTTCTTGTCAACTGGGCAGAACTTTAATCTTTGGCATTTTACTACAATGTTTGGATCCAATATTAACCATTGTCAGCTCTTTGTGCACAGCAGATCCATTGAGTTTGCCCTTCAACGAAGACATTGACTCTATGTGGAACAAATTTACGATCTACATACAAAATTGTATCAAAGAGGAACGAGCTCGTTTGGCGGAAGGTCACTTATCAGATCATATAATCTTTGTACATCTCTTCCAAAAATGGCAAGCACAATTCCAAAATGGGACATTGCCCCTGTATCTGACCGACGAATATGAATTCGTGCTCAGTGGCCTCATGGAGCAGCTAAGCCTAAAGCGCTTAAAAATTATTAACGCCTTGCGAGCTGCCTATTTGGTTCATAGCCATGGCCAACTGTGTATACAAAATAGTAATCTGAAATCAAAGAATTGGACCCTGGTTAAAGCTGCTCTGACGGCCGGCATGTATCCCGATATTTGTGCCGTGAATCAGATGAATAAAACTCTGCATTCATGTCAGTCAGCAAAAGTTTATTTGCATTCAAATTCGATTTTTCGCAAATTTTTGGAACCATTTCAAACAACTGCTGAATGGCTCGTCTGCACGAAACAGACAAATATTATCAAATATGCAACTGCTGTCAGTCCACTGACTGTGGCTATATTTTCGGGTAAATATACCATATGATCTATATGTATATAGATGATCTAATATTGTTCAATCTTTTCAGGTTCAGAAACCTTGAGTTTTAGCCATAGCACAGAGATTTCGCCAGTTGAAGGCACCCTTAGTTTTTTCATAGACGAATGGATCTGGTTGACTGTTACGAAATTTGATTTTGATCTCGTCATAAAAATACGTCAAGAATTCTTTAAATTCTATCAATATTTTCTAAAATATTGCTGCGCATTGGATAAATGGCGAAATGATTCCAGAGATCACGTGAAAATATTATTCTTCGAAACGTTGACTAAAATACTGGAAATAGAAGATGAAGCTGCTGGATTTAAAAACTGTTCCAGCATTGGTTTTCGACTGAATTTCAAATTGCCAAATCACTATTTGCTAAGAGTCAATTCACACTTCACCTGGCAGCAGATAACAGATGAATCGAATCGTGTGGAGAAGCATTACTTTTTGCTCAATACAGAAGATAATCTCGGAAGTTTTTATAGCGAAAGCAATGCACCCTATATTGAAAGTGTATTTGGAAAGTTTGTAAGACCAATTGAATCCCCGTATAGACATATTTTACTTATTTTATATTCAAAAAACCCGGATGTTTTGACAAGCATTTGTCGAGTTGAAATGAAAAATGATGAATTTGTGATGAAGGAATATTTTAGAAATAGAATTGCTTTAGGAGAAATTTTGTAAGTATAAGAAAAGTGGAATGTACTTGAAATTAATTGATATTTGTATTACCCTGAAACCCATTTGTTGTTGTGCAGTGGTTACAGGGTATCTTCTAGTCTACCGCTTCAAACTAAGTTTTCAACTAAGCAAATTTCTTTCCCTTCCTTTCTAGGCAAGCCTGTTCATCTTTAAATGTGGCCGCTCCCAGCTTTGATGGCTATCAAGTCTTGAGCATCGTTGATAAGAGAGTTGGAAATATAATTATGGATTTATTTGCATTTCGACACCATTGGATACACACACATAACAATTAATATTAATTATACAATCAGTTAGTATTCTTGCGTTCAGCTAGTTGAAAGTGTTCAAAGTATTGATTCAAGAGGAGAATCAACAATCACTTTGGATAAATTAAGTTACTTAAACATAGTTACGGATAGTACAACTACAATAACTATGTATTATTATTATTATTATAAATGTGAAATTGAATTTATTACATATGTAATCTCATATAGAAACTTAATTGTGTATAACTTGCAGACATGAATGTATAGGAAAATGCATTATCATTTCAATTATCTTCATTTTTTCATACAATACGAAATATTATATTCTTTTTATAATACATTTGGTTTATATATATATGTATACATATATATATGTATATATTCGAGATTGGAAGTACATGTAAATGGTAATGTAGATTTACAAACTATATAAATTGATATATTTAATGGCACCCACAGGACTTAACGATCATGTTTCTATACTTTTTCAAATTCACATTCTCATCGTTCAGGTGATAGAGCACAGGTAATGCGCCCAATCGTGTCGGTGCACAGCAGGGCTTGGGCACTCGCTTCGGCTCGATCAGATGGACCAGAGTTTGGACGATCGCATGATTCGTGGCATTCATATGCGCATTAAGTGGAAAATTGCATTCGCCGCTGCAGTAGAAGGCGCCATAGCCATCGGGCGCTATGATCCAATCGTGCCAGCCCAGATCCTTGAAGTCAATATACAGTGTTTGCATCTGACAGCTGCGTGTATTCTCGATGGTATTTTCCGCAAACGGATTCACCGACTCCGACTTGCTCTTCTTGCGCTGATGCACAGTGCTGCGCTTGGTGCGCCTCTGCGTGTTGTGCGAGGCTGTGGCCTTGATCAGTTCGGGACCCCGGAAAAATCCAATCATAAACGGTTGATTTTCATCGTCCACCTTGATCTTGCGATGTATCAGGCCAATGTCATCCAATTTAATCTCACGATCTGGCTTATTCAGGGCATGTGCTCCGATATAAATGCCATGATTCTCATTCGAATTGATGCGCCAATCGTGCAGCGCTTCTGTGACATTCAGCTCCAGCCAGCCAACATAATCGCCCGTCGTGTTGACCGAGGAAAGCGGCTCCATCGTATTCTGTGACGATCCGCTCGATCGGATCATATAGACGGTAACTGTAAATTGTTTATTTGTCGTCATCCATTTGCCTTCGTTTGAGTTCTGATAGATGCGCAATTCGGACATCATTAGGTAATTATCATTGGGTATATTGCTGACATCGAACCAAAGACGACGTCCATGCTCGTGCCGCATCTCTTCCACATTGTGATTGCGTTTGTTTAAGAATGTCATTATGATATCACTTTCATCAATTGCACGTTTATCGAGATCTGTTATAAAATTCTGCTCATTTTCGTTTAGATCACGCTTGGAGCGACTGTGTTCGTTGCTACTTTGAATTGTGAGTCCTTCTTCGGCGGTAATGCGATTATAGACATCAAGTAGGAACTTTGGAGCCGATTTTCTCAGGGACAGTCCATGGCCGCGATGATGCATGGGACGATCGGCTATTCCGAGGAACTCCAATATTTCATAGGATACATCCAGCTTGTCATCGTCGGTTAGCACACGTTGCATTACCGTCTGATCTTTGCCATTATCGACATAAATGCCAGATTGTGTCGATTCGGTTTGAGGCGCAATAAAAATTATGAATATTACTGCGAAAAGCGTTGGTAAAACGCCAATTGATGGTGTCATCGTGTTTTGCACAGTTAGTCGTTTGTTTTAAGCTGCCAACAATGTAGACGGTTTCTTTGATTGTTCTATTGTGATCTTTTCTATTAGTATAGTTTTTAATATGTACATTAAAAATACATACACACTAGTATTAGATTCGTTGTATGTATCTTAATCCCATGGATGCATTTTTTTAGTTAGCTATTTTCGAACAAGTTGGCAGTGCTGTCACCACGATCGCCAGTGTGTTGCAATTGCGGAACTAGCTCTTTTTATTTAAACGCTCGTAAGCCGTGACTGTTTGTATAAATACAAGTATCACAGTTTCACATAACATTTATATAAATTTAAAGCATCAGCCACTTAATTTAAATATATTTGCTCAACAAAACAGCTTTCATTACAACAATTTTAAGACGTTTTTTGGTGTTTTCTGGTTTACTTAGGAAACTATTTTAAACAATTTTAACTATTAGGCTATTATTCTTTAATCATACATCTATCTTAAAAATATATAGAAACGTAGCACAAAAATTCAAATTAAAAATATATTTACATCTTCTGCATCAGTCTAGGCATAGAGACAATTTATATGTTTATTAAAAATTATTGCTCAAAAATAAGTGAGACCTTTTAAGTTTTTGGCTTCAGAAAAACGTGGCTTTCTTTTAACAATTTTCTCTTTTAATTTATTCAAATTAAATCGTTATCGTGTAAAATATTTTATATTATCGATAGCTTTTTAGTATTTTCGACATCAGCTGATTGCTCATCAAACTACTCAAATAGTTGGCTGCTGCTCATTCTGGAAGAGAAAGAGTCAGTAACAGTTCGTTGAGTGCAAGCGTAATATACGAATCTTATTTAAGTGAGTTAAATAGTGTTTTCTTTTTTTTTTATTAAATATATAGTCTCGCATATTTACGCACTTTGTTATTGTAAAGATTCCACAAGTGTCAAACAGAAATGATTTATTTTATTACAAATACTGTGGTGTATCAAATACATATATATTATAAATAGATGTTTCGATGATTACTAATATAATTATTGACTAGATACTATGTATAAAAATATATTGTATATGTGTATGGAGTGCATATACATATACTACGTATTTCCGTAGTTTGTTATTAAACCAGTTTTGCGGCATTGCATAGAAATGTGGATTTGTGGTATCAAAGATACTTTCATTTTAGAAATAAATGTTGACAACAACATTCCCACACATACATGCATACATACATACGTTTGCACAAATATACAAACATGTACATATATTGTTGAATAAACCAATAAAGGCGAATTAAAGATATAATTCTATTTACTTGTGTGTCGATCAAGAAAGGTTTCTCAAGCTCATCTGTTCTAAAATGAACAAAATTTACTACACACGTGCAAACATATGTATGTATATATATATATATATATATGTGTGTGTAGATGTATTTGGATATGTATATGATGTCACCATTAAATTGTATATGTATGTATTTGGATATGAGTGTTTTTTATATGAATGAAGAATTAGAAAATAAATTTTGTTTGCGTGTTGTTTAGCCAAGCAGCAAAAAAGGGGTACATCAAAGCTGTGCGGTTGTGTAGTATTTATATTTGAAGAATAACGGGCCTTTGTCTCTCTGATTTAAAATCAGTTATATTTTAAAATGAGGGCTGAAATAATAGAACAAAATAAAATTATTTTAATGTATTGATTTATTAAAATATAAGTTTTCATGAATATATATTCATAATAATTTGTTATGTCGCATATAAATAATAATAAATTAATTAAATAATCTTATATAAAATTTTAATAATTATTAAATTTAAAATTAATTTATAATAAATATTTTTTAATTTAATAACTATTCTAAAAATATATATATTTATATTTGTAAATAATTTTTAATTTAATACCTTTTTTAATTTTGTATACAACTTTGTTAAAATAATTAAAACTTTTATAAATTTCTTAAGTAAACAATAACGACTTCCTTCAGATATTTCATAAATAATTAATTCTTCGAATAATCAAGAATACACAATAACAAAAAATAAAAAAACAAGAAATACCAGTTATCTTTTGATTCCGAATTTTTATAAACAATTGCAAAGATAACAAATGAATTCTAGATTCTAGTAAACCAAATATAAATATTTATGTTTGTATTCCACAAAAGAAAAAAAAAACGTGTCATGAGTATTTAATTTGCTCTAAAACTTGACTACTTTTAAATGCTGGTCCAAGCCCTTTTTTTAATTATTAAAGCATTAAATTATTTGCATTGCGTTTCAGTTGCGAATGTTAGTTAAGAATGAGTTTGACTATTAAGTATGTCTCATTGCGTGACTTCATCTAATAATCATATATATATATATATACATATATAATCACATATATATGTGTTTTTATGTCAAATTCCTGAGCTAATACAGACAAAATGATTACCTCTGGGATAATTTAAAGCTTGTCCCAAGCTGTTCATTTGCTAAACAAAATTAAGATAATGTCTAAGAGCACTAAGAAAGGCAGCTATTAAAATATATAATAGAATAATTTTTTGATATTCAGTTCAGAATTGAGAGTGTTGTAGCTAAGAGTGGTCACCCAAATAGAGCTATATATGTATAACATAGAAAAAAATATATTATATAGTCACAATTATATATAGTATATTTATAATACTGACTTTTTATAGCGAATGCTTAGCTTAAGCTTCATGCCATACGATATAGTCGATACTATATACTACCCGGAATATTTCTTTGCGTCACTTGAATAGAATTTAATTGACATTAAGATCAATTATAATTATAAATACTTATAGAAAAAATGGTTATACCCATAGGTATTACATCAAATGCTCAACAATTATTTACAAATATTTCAAAACCATTCATTCAAAATTATTTTATAATACTAATACATTTATTCTTTTACTTTTCAGGTTCTCATTCCAAGATGGATGAGCTCAAAGGATTTTTTAAGCAGGCCGGGCAGGAGTTTCTCAATGCAGCTGGCCAGGCAGCAATGGGCGCCGCCAAGGAAGTCGTTGGCTCCGTCATAAACGAAATCTTTGTTAAAAAGGAAGCGGAGACAAAGCGAATCCTGCCAAGCATTAAGAATATGCGTGTGGTAAGTGATAAATAAAGTGCAATGCATAATCTACCATAACTATATGCCATACCATATATACTATATATATATATAGACTCTCATACATTCATATCATTTATACACTTCTAACATTTCTGTCAATTAACTGTCGAAAAAACAATAAAATTTAAAATATAGCGTCCATTGAATAGTGCACCTATTCCTATATTTTATGGTAATGTAAGTAAGGCCAATAAAATATCTAATATTCTATTTGTGTGTATGTTCGTGATTTTTTAATTGCAATTGTTTTTAGTGTTAAGTTGTCTAAACAGAAATGTCTATTACTTATAAGTTAAGTTCATTAACATTTTTATTAGCTATAAGCTTCACTTTTACACAATTTTTTATATATACATATATGTATGTACATAAATATATTGATATTAGGACTGTCAAATAAAATATATATAAATATAAATATTTATAGATATATATAAATGTACGTAGTTATAGATTTGCTTCTTTTGAAATCAGTTTTAAATCGATTAATCGATTAGTTTACTTTATGTGTCTACTATTACTAAACATAGTTAGTATGGTTAGTGATACTATATATCAATCTATTCATGGATATGAACGAAGCTAATTGTTTTTAAGGAGTTTGCACAGGAAGTTGTAACAGATATCATAAACAATTAAGAAATTGACAGGTATATTTATTAGAAAGTAGAAAGGATGTTATCACCGACTATATAATACTCGTTCCTAATTAAAAATCATTTAAGTTATTTTTGGAAAATCTCAGGAGTGAGTCTGCAGTTATTTAACTAATTAACTATCTAGCTCTATTTAAATAATCGTGTTGATATTCTTAAGCATTATAAATATTATCTATATATTCCATTTAAGCTTTAATAATAATATTTATATTATATTCTATTTTTTACAAACTTTCAAATTGTCAAATTGTCATCATTGTAAAAATGTGTAAGATATACAACAATATATATGTACCTGTAAATGTAATATTCTCTATATATATTTTATATATATAAAGAAATAATATAAAATATATGTTTAAAAATAATTTCATTCAATTTACCACAAAAAAATTCACCATACTCCACAAAAAAACTCCTCCCAAACCGAGTTTTATTAACAATTATATATTTTTCTAGTTGGGTGAAACACAATCGAATCTCGGTCCCTATTCTGAGGTGCAGGATTATGAAACAATCTTGAATAGCTGCTTGGCGAGTGGATCGCTGTTTGAGGATCCACTGTTTCCAGCTAGCAATGAGTCACTCATGTTCTCACGACGCCCCGATCGCTATATAGAATGGTTGCGTCCTCATGTAAGTTCTATCTGTTGGACAAATAAAGAGAACAAATATTAATAATTAATTTATAATTCTAGGAAATCGTTGAAAATCCACAATTCTTTGTAGAAGGCTATTCCCGATTTGATGTGCAACAGGGCGAACTTGGGGATTGCTGGCTACTGGCTGCCACTGCCAATTTGACATCTGAATCATCCTTGTTCTTCCGTGTAATACCACCAGAACAGAGTTTTCAAGAGAACTATGCTGGAATATTTCACTTTCGTTTCTGGCAATACGGTAATAAATACTAACAGATAGAACTGAAAGATAATTGATAGTTTGTTAAGGGAAAGTACTTCTTCTTTTTGATTGGGGTATACATATTAAAGAGATGTACAGGTAGTAATCTGAAGGCTTTTAAGTATCCTAACATTTATTCTATCTGGTTTAAGCATATAAAAAATCTAAATAATATTTTATTATCTTCATATAAACAGGTAAATGGGTTGATGTAATTATTGATGATCGTTTGCCAACGTATCGAGGAGAGTTGCTTTATATGCACTCGGCGGAGAAGAATGAATTCTGGAGTGCACTGTTGGAGAAAGCATATGCCAAGTATGTAAATATATTACAAAGACTTTATATAATACTAATCTGTATTAACTTAGACTACATGGATCGTATGAAGCGCTTAAGGGCGGCACCACATGCGAGGCAATGGAGGATTTCACAGGAGGTGTCAGTGAATGGTTCGACCTTAAGGAGGCACCAGCAAATCTGTTTACTATACTGCAAAAAGCGGCTGAACGTAATTCCATGATGGGTTGCTCCATTGAAGCAGATCCTAATGTGCTGGAAGCTGAAACGCCACAGGGATTGATTCGAGGACATGCTTACTCTATAACTAAGGTGCTGTAATTATTATTTATTTTTAGTTTATTTACTTATTTTTTCGTATATATAAATATTC
This sequence comes from Drosophila hamatofila, assembly GCA_035045345.1. NCBI lineage: Eukaryota > Metazoa > Arthropoda > Insecta > Diptera > Drosophilidae > Drosophila > Drosophila hamatofila. Next base: position 3,567,584 of record JAWNPA010000012.1, read on the forward strand.
GCAGGTTTGTCTCATTGACATCGTGACCCCGAATCGGCAAGGAAAGATTCCAATGATTCGTATGCGCAATCCTTGGGGAAATGAAGCAGAGTGGAATGGTCCATGGAGCGATAGCTCGCCTGAATGGCGTTATATACCTGAGGAGCAGAAGCAGGAAATTGGCCTTAACTTCGACAGAGATGGAGAATTTTGGATGACATTCCAGGATTTCTTAACTCATTTTGATCGTGTTGAGCTTTGCAATTTGTCACCAGAGTCCTTCTCAAAGATGTCTGAAGAAAATCAGCAGAGCGGTAAACGCAAATGGGAGATGTCAATGTACGAGGGTGAATGGACACCTGGCGTCACAGCCGGCGGCTGCAGAAATTTCTTGGATACATTTTGGCATAATCCTCAATACATCATTACCTTGGTGGATCCCGATGAGCAGGACGAGGAGGGCAACTGCACAGTTATTGTTGCGCTAATGCAAAAGAATCGTAGATCCAAACGCAATATGGGAATGGAGTGCCTTACAATTGGTTTTGCAATTTATAGCTTATCCGAACGTGACTTGGAAAACCGTCCACAAGGAATTAACTTCTTCAAGTACAAGTCCTCCGTGGGACGATCGCCACACTTTATTAACACTCGAGAGGTATGTTGAAGGTAAATAGACAATATTTATCCATATTGACTTACCTCTTCTCATAGGTATGCGCTCGATTCAATCTACCTCCGGGCCACTATCTCATCGTGCCCTCAACTTTTGATCCGAACGAGGAAGGAGAGTTCATCATTCGCGTCTTCTCCGAAACTAAAAATAATATGGAGTGCGTATACAATGCAAATGAAGAAGAGTTTGTATATTAGATGTAATTCGGCAGCAGATTTAATTTTCCATTCAGTCTATTTAATGCGAAATGCAATTTGCAAGGGGTATGCGGGGTATGTGATTGATTATGTATATAATTAATAATCTGTATGCATGTGTATTGTTCGATCGTAAATTTGTATAGTTGCGGGAGGTCTAATGCTAGTTGGAATAAACTCGAACTATGTAGTAAAAACCCTTTTCTTAACAAATTCTAAGCAAACTTTAAGTATTAAATTTCTAAATTCCTAAGTATTGGAGTATTATTTTAATGCATTTTGCTATATCTCTATCTTAATCTCCCAATTAATGCTCAGCTAACCTATAGAGAATATTTTATATTTATTTAATAAGCTCTAACAACTTATTTTTAGTTAAAAATATTTAGTGTTTTATTGCAAAGGAGACTTTCAAGAAATACAAATTTCTATGATCCAAAAAATCCTCTAGTTGTTGAAAAGACATTGAAAAGTTACAATTGTTGCTTGTATTTTTATCTATTTATATTCTTTGATTACAGATGTAACTAACCTTCGAATAAATCAATTGTGCAATACAAGTCTGTCTTTATTGTTTTAATTAGAATAAAACGTTTTCATTTTCATCGATCCAATTTGATTTATACTTGTAGAGTAAATTGATAAATTTAGTTAATATTTTCAATCAACAATGAATTTTTTTTGGTGTCATTCATTTACATTGATTTATATTTATACCTTAAAAGTGTAAAAATACGTTTGTAAAATATTTATAATAATTTCAAAAAATCATTCTACTTCAATTCTCATCAATCATATCAATTTTTCACTTCTGTATAGAGAAAATGATGATCACGTTGGTTACGGCGACGATTCCAATAAGGTAAGTTAATATATATATATATATATATAAATAATTAGATAATAAACTAATGAATATATTTGATATGTATATATAGGTAATACCAGGTTTTCCCACACCAAAGCCCGTCGATCCACAAAAGGAAGGCTTGCGCAGATTATTTGACAGCATTGCTGGTAAGGATATGGAAGTGGATTGGATGGAGCTAAAACGAATTTTAGATCACTCGATGCGCGATGGTGAGTTTGACAATAATATCCATATACTGAATATGTTCTTAATATTTTCGTATTATAGATTTACCAAAGGCAATTGTCTATAATCGACAGTCAACTTTTAATGCATTTGAGACTCAGGCGGGCGCTCCGGAAGAATTGCCTGGCAGTGCCTGTGGCCTACTTTCCTTAATATGTGGACCATTCCTTAAAGGTACTCCGTTTGAGGAACAGCTGGGCGGGAATGATCAGTCTAACAAAAGGTTGATTGAAGAGAGCCCAACAGGTAATATAAACAAACTACTACAATATTAAATTAATTATATAGATTACAAAACACTCATTAAACATATTTTTATAAAGATTATAAGCTGCTAAGGATATATAATGAATATATAATTTTACCCTGTTTAAAAATGTAATTCACTTATTACTAATTAAATTTCCTATTCCAAATTACAGCCATAGTCGATGAGACACATGGCTTTTCCAAAGATGTTTGCCGCTCAATGGTGGCTATGTTGGATGCTGATAAGTCTGGTAAACTGGGCTTTGAGGAGTTTGAGGCTTTGCTTTCGGATATTGCCAAATGGAAGGCTATATTCAAGACATACGACACTGAGAATTCGGGCAGAATTTCAGGCTTTCAGCTACGTGAAGCGCTCAACTCGGCGGGTTACCACCTTAACAATCGTGTTCTAAATGCCTTGGGTCATCGATATGGATCGAGAGATGGCAAGATTGCATTTGATGATTTTCTCATGTGTGCAGTGAAAATAAAAACATATATTGGTAATTTAAAATTAATATATATATAAATTGTAAATTATAAAAAAAACATTTATCACATATCTTAATTTCAGAAATATTTAAGGAAAGAGACGCCGAAAAGAACGAAACTGCAACGTTTACATTAGAGGAATGGATTGAACAGACAATTTACTCATAGAAAATCTATCAGCAAATCTATTTAAATGTAACTTTAAATACACGTTTCCTCATTATTATATATCAAATCAGTTGAACAAATTTTATAATGTCGTTTCATACTCTGTTTAAAGTTTAAAGTGTAAATCTCTTTGTCTAATCTCAGTGTAAAGTGTAAATCTCTTTGTCATTGAATTAAAAGCGTTAAATCAAAATTTGATAAATATTGTAATTTGAGATCTAAGCATTTTATGCTTGCTATTTATCTATCAAATTATTATGTGCTTACTTTTTTACAACTATTACTATTAAAATAAATGGATTTTGTTAAAACTTATTTGTTTGCATGAAATATATTTAGCTATGAAGAACTATGTTTACTGATATAAAAATGTGTTCAATTCTCAGCTGGACAATTTTTTTCTAATACTCTGAAGTTGGACGGTTTAAAATATGCTAATATATTGTACTAAAAACTTTCAGTTTAGTTAAATATTTAACCATGTTTTTCAACAGGATCCTAATTTGTAATATAAAATTAATTGAATTATTCAAGCAAAGCAAGACAGGATATCGTTTAGTCGAATGTTTTTCGTATTTATTTATTAATTATTTTTTGAGTTACATAAACATATTTAGTACCTTAATGTATTTTTGACTACTTGACGATTTAATAATGCATTCCATTGCGGCCGGCCGACGTTGAGTGTTCGTCATATTTGTTATGAACATGCAATATTTATGTTATTAATGTTATATGTGTTATGAGTTCTTGAGATGAATTCCGCTTTTGTGAAAAAACATATGTACATACGTATTTTGGTTTCTTATATACACAGAATGTTAGCATATACTATCTGTAGACTTAAGATTCAAGACATAGTATTAATATGAAGTTATAGGATTAGCAATCGACTTATTTATGCGTGCCCATGTACGGTGGATGTGTTGCAATACATATGCTCGGCTGGATTATTTAATGTGTCTTCTATGATTTTCAAGGGCTCATTCGAGCGCCCATCATGATTGATTTCATGTTCAATGTGTAAGCTGCCCTGGCTGTTGCCGTCAATAATGCTGCCACTGCAGCTAGCTGTCTGTAAGTGTTGTGCGTTGTAGCTTTGGTGTAAGTTTTCATTGTCGTACAGACTTATGTCAGCCATACCGACACCAATGGAAAGGGATGATGAGGCAGAATTGTTGTCGCCAGGCGATTGGCTGGTTTCACAACTTAATGAACCACTTGATGCTTTTCGGCTGGGAATTTGAAAAGTTTGATATCGATTCCTGATTGAATCGACAACATCAAAAAGATTCTTCGCATCCATAGCCAAGATATGTGCTGCCGATAACATACTCCTGTAAAAGAGAAAACCATGTATTAATAACAGAGTTTCTCTTTATTCAAATCCCATAATTACTTTCGGTATTCATTATCCAAAGTAGTATCATTGTATTGATGTGCTAATCGCATTGCCGACACCAACTCCTGCATGTCCTTTGAGAGAACTTTGTGCGCCATTTCCACTTCTCTGTAAAAAGCAATTAATTTAAATAATACATTCATAATTGGGGTTAGAATGGTCAATTACTTCAAGGCTTGGGGCGGAAAGAGTATTGAAATATTATCCACCGATTTCAAAAGATTTCGTAGCTCCACGCCAACATTTTTGACCAAATGTAAATAGCCATCGATATGCGCCTTTTCTACGCCTTGCGAAAGTACCATAATTGATTTGACAACTGCCGTTGTAGCACAGTAAACTTCATCATTTGCCCGATTTACGGGTCGTAATGAATCACGATGCTCGTTATTTCTTGACTTTGTGTTGTCTTCTGCTGCCTGAGATACCATGTGATCAGATGGAGAGTTATTTAGCTTGAGTGAAAAGGTATTTGGTAATTTTGGCCTTGTCTTTGAGTTTGCAGAATCTGAAGAGCCCGTTGTGCCCTCAAATATTAAGTCCGGCTGGTAAGATCGATGTTTTCCCAACACATCAGCCTCAACTCCCGATGCTATTGGACTAGATCGCTTTCTCTGCAATGTCATTATTTAGTAGTTATAGTATAATAGTTGTTTAACTCTCAGCTTACCACCATTTCCTCCTGATAGAGCCATTCACCATCGCTGTTACTGTCTTTTCGCTGCTGCCATAGCTTATCCACAATGGGATTAGGAATTGTCTGTAAATTATTATTTTACATCATTATATGAAATCAGTTTAAATTCATTTTGTTAAACATAACTTAAAATATACCAATTAAATAATATAACCAAAAAAAATGGAAATCAAAATAGATAAAGACGTCTTGTCATGTGTCAGGATAATACTTCGTCCAGCCAAACCTGATTTCCCACTTCAGCATTCATTTGAATACAAGCCGCTCCTTCCAAATTATCGTTTTTGAGCTCAACCTGAAGTGGATAAGAATGCGTCGTCCATTGTGGCTCTCCAGGGATTTCGTGTGCATCGCTCGTTAAATTCTCGTTGTATAAAATGTTTTGATTTCCGGCGAAGCACTGCCCTGGACTATTGTAATCTTGCCCTATTTGGCTAGAACTAATTGACGATGCATGTGCTAAGGATGCTGAATCGCACTTTTGTTTAACAGACACACAAGTCTTGAGGCCAACGCCGCCAAAGTCATAGATTTCCTCGGGCAACGAATCGCATTCAATTGACGTTTTCATTTGTTGACGATACGCATTAAAGTGACTCTTGCGCTCAATGCTCCTGGAACGGTCAGAATAACTCGTGCCTGGTTTGTGAAACACTAAATTCTGTGCTGTCATCAATGATTGATGACGTTCCAGGCTGCCGCCCTTTGAGTGCATAGGCTTATCCATTTGCGGCTGGTGCCTTTCAAGACTTCCATAAAGACTATAGCCTGAGACCCTAACCGCTGGGTTGCCACACTTGCTGTCCGGCTGCACCTGATTCGCGTGAAAGTCATTATCCGTATGCGGTGCACTTATTATAAAATTATTCTTAAGTGGCAAATTCTCTGACACAAATCCTGATACCTGCTGAGGCCTAATGTTCGTAGGGGGTAAATATGACTGCATGTGGGTGGAGTCGAATGAACTAATGACAGATGGAGATGGATAAAGGTTTTGAGAAGAGTTGCTGTTAGTTGGAAATTTGTTTTGAATTTTTGAATCAGCGACAGGATCAAGTTTTAAGAGCTCCGCTGCGGGGAGTTTAGTAGTTTTAAGCGAATGATTCGATGTACTGGAATCTATGCCTACGGCTAAAGTATTAAATACCGAAGCGGGTGTAGTGTATGCTGCAGGATTAATGCCGCGCTTTTGATTTTCCATCATTAATCTGGCAAGAACTGCTGGATTTTGGGCAATGATATAGGTTTGTGCTACACTTCTGTTCTCCTCCGACGTATTCAATATGCTAGGCATATCTGAAAGCAACAATAATTAACAAATAAATAAGCAAGTCATTAGGTTTGCTTTAAAATATTACCATTATCATTTACGGTTCGAGACGGCTTTAATGGTGGTATATCGCTGTCTTCGTTGCCAATCCAAGAAACTCCCGCAAGTCGACGATTCTCGCGCCTCAAAGTCTCCGTTGACTTCATATCGTCTTCTGATAAGATTTCTCTAAAATATAAAACATATAAATGATAAATTTAACAAAACAATAACTTATTTCAAAACATACTCTAGAGTTTCTTTTATCCGTTTGAAATTTGGTCTTTTTAGCGGTTCGTATGCCCAACATTGAGACATAAGTGAGTATAATCTGGGTGGACAGTTGGGGGGCAATGGTAGCCTCTCTCCATTTTCGAGCTTCGTGATTACATCACTGTTCTTAACACCTTGAAACGGTTTGACGCCCAGCATAAGAATTTCCCAAATGCAAACACCTACGTAGAGTTTAAATAAATGTAAATTAAGTTAAATTATTAATTTATATTATTTACTAACCAAACATCCAAACGTCACTAGCCGTTGTGAATCTTCGAAAGTTTATTGACTCGGGCGACATCCATTTAATAGGCAGCGCAACTGAAATGTCAATTGAATTAATTTGTTTTCAAATGTTAATTTTATGATAAATAAAGTCTTTACCTGTGGGTGTTGAGTGATAATAGGATTGATCCGAAACCCATCGTGACAAACCAAAATCAGCCAGCTAGAATTTGATAAAAATATAATTAGCTTACATTTTTTTTTTGCCAATTTTATATTCTTTGCCTACCTTAACACAAGTTGGACTGCTCACAAGCACATTTCTAGCTGCAATATCTCGATGAACGAATTTCTTTGATTCCAAATAGCTAAGCGCCGTCGACAACTGATAGCAATATTGCAGTAAAGTTCCATGAGTTAACCTGGAAACAAAACATTATTTATAAGTATTATAATTGATCAGAATTATGCGTTGACTCCTACCTCTCACTGTTCGCCTTTAAGTACGCACGCAGCTCACCTAGCTGAGCCAACTCCATTACAATCCAAATGGGCATAACACTGCAAATGCCAATCAATCGAATAATATGTGGATGATGGAACTTCTGCATTATATCTGAAATGAAAGGTGAGCAAAGCATATTCAATATTAATACGATATCAATTACTTCTATATATATGTATATTCTCTATTGCTCATTTAACTTACATGCTTCGGCAAGAAAATTCTCTGTCTTTTCTGGATCCTCGTTAGCTTTACATGTCTTAACGGCAACTTGCATTAGAGTATATTTGGCATCGCTATTATTTTGAGCACCTTCGGGTCTTTTGTTCTTAGCTTTAGCTGATATTGGAACTGTATATGTGCCAACGTAGACATCTCCAAACTGGCCCACACCAATTTTAGCGCTGAGAACTATTTGAGATCGATCCAGTTCGTAGTTGCGCACTAATAACAAGAGAGAAACAAACAGCAGTTTTAATAATATAAAATATATATTTAGATAAAGCTATAACGTACCTGTGGGCGTGGAGTAATCTCCTTCGCCTTCCAATAAACCAATTTCAGCATAATCATCCGTAAGCATGGGTTTAGTTTTAGCGGGGGATGACGAATCAGGATCATCTTGTGCAGCGTTTGGTGACTTCGTTGCACTTTTCACAATGTTCGTTTCACGTTCCCAAACTGTAAATCCTAGATCTTTTGATAATAGCCGGCAATATCCATCAATAAGATCGGCAATACTTTCAGCGGTCTAAAAATGAATGCATAATTATTATGAGAATTGTAAGTATGGTAATTGATAAATTTACATTAACTCCATTGCATGTTATGATCAAATCTTCCGTAATATTTGATGCAGAAATTTTAATTTGAGTCTTAATCTTTTGACAATTGCATTTTAAATTTTGTAACTCAAGTTCGTTGGCTGATTTTTCCTTTGGAAGGGCGCAGGTTTTAATTGCAACAACATCTTTGAATTGCGCAACATTCCTTAAGCTGGCTTGTGGGTGTGTCTGATAAGAGATTCCTGAAATTGATATAGAATATCAAAATTAATAAACTAAAGCTATAATATATTATAAAATTCTTACCAATATGTGGACCAACATGCAAAATTCCAGATATATTCCAGGCAGAGCTCAGGGTGACCGAAAATTGCTCGAAATCGGTTATAAAAAAGTTTTTTAGAAGATCGAAAAACCTGTTTAGAAAAATGTTTTTGATTATAACAATTATTCTTATATTAGTAGAGCACTCAGGAATACATACTTTGTCAAGTATTCAATGTCATTGTAATTGTAGACCTTTTTGTATCCGACCTGTATCATCTTCTTCAGATTCTTTGGCTTTGTTGTGCTTATCACAGATTGCGGAATAAAACATTTAAATCCAATTTCTTTTTCAATGTAATCAATATGTTGCTTTTTATCTGGTGGCTTCAACGTTATGTTCTTGAAGTAATGTCGTATACCCAAACAGCATAACTGAACTGCTACATCGGCATCGACGCCAGTTATATTCGATTGAATATAATCGTCTTTTACCTGAAAAACGAAGAATACATTCTCCAAATCAATGGACAAAGATGTTTGTATCAATTCTCTTACCTGATCAAAGAAATAGAAGCAAGTCGTTTTATCTTCATCAAATAATTCTTGAATTTTATGGGGCACATATCGCACTCGTAACTCGACACGCCACACTCCTGTGGTAACAGCTCTTCTGCCTTGATGAGTATCTTTGCTTTCAGCAAGCTCCGCTTTCATGGGATCATTGTTTGGGCAATCCACATTCGAGCAACCAGGTGACTGAATGTGAGACAAAACCTTGTCCATCGACGTTGTTCTGGCTAACCAAAGTACCTAAAAAATATTTATATATAGCTTTAGTAAATAAATTCCAATAACACAATTCGTTAGACATACTTCTTTGGTTATTACGTTCAACATTCGACACGCATATCTCTGAATGCTGGGTGGTGGTTGTCCATCCTTCCCAAACTCCTCGACAGTTTTGCGTATAATATGGAAAACTGTTTCATCCTTATTGAAGAGTATTGATTTAAAACTCTTGTTTGGCATATGTACATGAAGAACATAGTCTTCAGAATGGGCTAATATAAAATAATAAAATTATATTGTTTAGTTTCTGTTTACATTCATTATTCAATATTTACTTACATTCATTGTTCTTATGCGGCTGATTGCTTTGGTTCTTGCGCTCTGCGGTGTTCATGTTCCAAATATACCGCACTGTAGGCGATTTTATTCAAAAAATTCACCACCTATATAGAATGTATGCAATCCAGACTTGAATTATTTATATACATATGTTTAATGCAGACATCGTCTGAAATCAACTCGATGCATCTTCTAAAACGTAATTTTTATTTTATTAGAATAAGGTGCACGCAATTTGTTTGATTTTATTCCATTGCAAATCAACACACAAACCTAGAATATCAATTTGAAATTCAATAATCTATCTACTGCACTGCGGTTGATTGATCAGAAAGTCGAATCTCTCGAAAATAATATATGCGTATGCCTTGTATTAATTTCTATATACACACATACAAACACACATACATACATATATAAAACTCTAATATGCAATATATACTCGCTCATTCAGTTTGTGCCTTATTTGTTAATGAAATCATTTATGTATATAATCGATTTGCAAACATAGTGAACCGATTTATCAATCGACAAATTGCCTCAACTATTTAGTTATTTAATATTTGTGAAATATAAAAACAGGTATTACTTCCCCACACACGTTCTTCTTCTTGTCTTTTTAATATTTCTATTCATAGGAGTGTCATCTGCTGTATATGGTCTGGTCTGCCATTCGCACAAAATTGGAAAATGATAACGGTGACGTCACAAATTGTAGTGACAAAACGTTGTAAAGCTTCATTTTTAATGTGCCAATAATCTGATATGTCCTTTAATATGGTTGGCGCTATTTACTATATTATTTATTTTTTCAAGCAATTTATTCTTAGTTAAAAAGAGTTCACTGAAACAGATCATAAGGATGTTCATTTACAAACGTGACACATGGAAACATTGGTATCCGGCTCAACAACAATTAAATTTAACCACGACAAATTAATTTAACTATTTCACAGAAAAAAATTCAAATTAAAAAATTTAATCAACAATATTTATTAACATAATGTGAGCACAAATTTCAAAATTAAAAATATCGATAAATTGAAAAGTCAAAGCATCGATATTATACTTAATTTTGAATAATCGATAGCTTCATATGATGGCAACCTTTCTATTTGCAATGCATATTTTCCATTGTCCATAACTAAGCGTCAATTTAATAGCAACCCTATTGCATTTCACTGCAGGAATTACGTTTATTAATATATTGTGCAAATGTATGGCTAATAAATAGCTTGAACATTAAGATATATGTAAGTACAGCTATTAAGAAACCTTTGAGTGTATTCGTTTTATTGTACTAGCATAACGCGTGGTTTTGTACACGTTTACAGTGCGAAAAAAATGTCGGACTCCGAAGTCAGCAATATGTCGGATAGTGGATCGGACGATGGATCCATATCTAACAAGTCGCAACAAAGTGTTAGATCGAAGTCTGGCTTACGCTCAAGGTCCAGGTCCATTTCCAGATCTAGATCCAGATCCAGATCCCGATCTTCTCGTTCGCGTTCTCACTCAGCGCATTCGGGCTCCGGATCCGATTCTCCACAGCCCCAAGGAGGACGTGGGCATCGTCGCAAAACCGAAGATTCTGAAGATGATCAAGGTGAAGAGATAGATTCTGAGGAGTACGAAGAGGAAGAGAACGAAGATGATCATCCACGAAAGAAAAAGAAAAAGGAGCGCTTTGGTGGCTTCATTATTGACGAAGCTGAAGTGGATGACGAGGTGGATTATAAATGATAAAACACTAGTTGAATTTGTTAATAATTTATTTATTATACTTAGGTTGATGAAGACGATGAATGGGAGGAAGGAGCCAATGAAATTGGCATTGTTGGCAATGAAATTGATGAGTTGGGCCCAACAGCCAGAGACATTGAAATCAGACGCAGGGGTACCAATTTGTGGGAGTAAGTTTCTCTTAAACAAGTCAGTTATGCATATATATTTTACTGAACATTTTTATAGTACACAAAAGGAAGATGAAATTGAGGAGTATCTTAGAAAGAAATATGCTGATGAATCAATGGTTAAACGACATTTTGGCGATGGAGGCGAGGAAATGTCTGATGAGATCACTCAACAAACTCTTTTGCCCGGCATCAAGTAAGTTTATAATCTGTAATTATCTTTTATTTACATAGATTGATACTAAAATTAATTATTTATTCAGAGATCCTAATTTGTGGATGGTCAAATGTCGCATTGGAGAAGAGAAAGCGACAGCATTGCTCTTGATGCGAAAGTTTTTAACTTATCTGAATACGGATGATCCATTGCAAATCAAATCGATTATCGCACCCGAAGGTGTGAAGGGATATATTTACTTGGAAGCCTATAAGCAAACTCATGTAAAAACAGCTATCGACAATGTGGGCAATCTTCGCATGGGCAAATGGAAACAGGAAATGGTGCCAATTAAGGAGATGACAGATGTCCTTAAAGTAGTTAAAGAGCAAGTGGGCCTTAAAGTGAAGCAGTGGGTGCGTTTGAAGCGCGGCTTATACAAGGATGACATTGCTCAAGTAGATTATGTTGATCTGGCACAAAATCAAGTGCATCTCAAGCTTCTACCTCGTATCGACTACACCAGATTGCGCGGTGCATTGAGAACCACAGCAACGGTAAGATATTTATATTATTAAATGTATATTATTATTAGTTATTAATTGTTATTTTACTTCAGGAAAGTGACGATGGCAAGCGTAAGAAAAAGCGTAGGCCACCAGCAAAACCATTTGATCCAGAGGCTGTCAGAGCTATTGGCGGCGAAGTTCATTCGGATGGTGACTTTTTGCTTTTTGAAGGCAATCGCTATTCGCGTAAAGGTTTTCTTTATAAGAACTTTACCATGTCGGCCATTCTTTCCGAGGGCGTAAAGCCCACTCTGGCCGAGCTGGAGCGTTTTGAAGAGACGCCCGAGGGTAATTGAATATAAGCGTCTACCATCAATTACATATATAAATTTGTATCATTTACTTTTTACAGAAGTTAACCTGGAAATCATGGCTAACGTTAAGGATGACCCCACAGCTGCCCATTCATTCTCAATGGGTGATAATGTTGAAGTTTGCGTTGGTGACTTGGAGAACTTGCAGGCAAAGATTGTTGCCATCGATGGCACAATGATTACGGTGATGCCAAAACATCAGGATTTAAAGGTAAAGCATACATACTGTTGATTAATTTATTTAATTTTTTTTTTTTTTTTAAATAAATATGCTCTTTATTCTATAGGACCCACTTATTTTTAAAGCAAGCGAGTTGCGCAAATACTTCAAAACTGGTGATCATGCTAGGGTATTGGCTGGACGCTATGAAGGCGAAACAGGTCTTATTATACGCGTTGAGCCATCGCGAGTTGTGCTTGTCTCGGATTTAACCAACCATGAACTTGAGGTCTTGCCACGTGACTTGCAGCTCTGCTCAGATGTAGCTACGGGAGTTGATTGTCTTGGCCAGTTTCAATGGGGTGATCTGGTGCAGCTTGAGTGAGTTGTTTTTATTTAATAAGTTATTTGATCTAACTAAATATCATCATTTCCTCAGCTCACAAAATGTTGGTGTTATAGTGCGTCTGGAGCGTGAGAATTTCCATGTCTTGGGCATGAATGGAAAGTGCATTGAATGCAAGCCAACGGCTTTGCACAAACGCCGTGAAAATCAGAATACTGTCGCCCTGGATGCTGATCAAAATCAGATACGCCGTCGCGATATTGTCAAGGTTATGGAGGGTCCACATGCCGTAAGCAAATATTAGCTTGTTTTTTTATAAATTATATATATTAATTCATTATCATTCATATTCGAATAGGGTCGCTCTGGAGAAATAAAGCATTTATATCGCAGCTTGGCTTTTCTCCATTGTCGCATGTACACCGAAAACGGCGGTATTTTTGTGTGTAAGACGCGTCATTTGCAGCTAGCTGGTGGAAGCAAGTCTAATGTCAGCAATCCTAATACGCTTGGAGGATTGGGATTCATGTCGCCACGCATCCAATCACCAATGCATCCGTCTGGTGGACGTGGCGCTCGTGGAGGCTCACGCGGCGGACGAGGCGGCTTCCGAGTGACGCGCGATCGAGAGCTTCTGGGAAAAACTATCAAGATTTGTGGTGGACCCTACAAAGGTAAGGCTATCAATGAATACTAAGATAATACATATAATATATATTGTTTATTGCTTGTTAATCCAGGTGCTGTTGGCATTGTTAAAGATGCAACTGAAAGCACAGCTCGGGTCGAGTTGCACACATCGTGCCAGACAATTTCCGTGGACCGCAATCATATTGTTATTGTGGGCGAGCCTGGCAAAGAAGGCAGTGTTTCCACCTATGGTCGCACACCGGCCCGTACACCCGGCTATGGAGCACAAACACCAAGCTACACTGCTGCTGGCTCCAAGACTCCATTGGTTGGCAGTCAGACACCCAATTGGGATACAGATACTCGTACACCTTATGGTACGATGACGCCGTCGCATGATGGCAGCATGACACCACGTCATGGCGCATGGGATCCTACAGCAAATACGACACCAGCTCGTAACACCGACTTTGATTATTCGCTGGAGGAGCCAAGTCCAAGCCCAGGCTATAATCCAAGTACTATATTAATTCTATACTTGTATATTATAAATACTAATCATCTTAATCTTAGGCACTCCGGGCTATCAAATGTCGTCTCAATTCGCTCCACAAACGCCTGGAACTCTGTATGGTTCGGATAGAAGTTATAGTCCATTTAATCCGAGTCCCAGTCCAGCGCCGTCGCCATATCCAGTTGGTTATATGAATACGCCATCGCCATCGACCTATTCACCGAACACTCCCGGCGGTGTGCCACAATCTCCTTACAATCCACAAACACCTGGAGCTAGCCTTGACTCGACAATGGGCGACTGGTGTACAACTGACATTGAGGTTCGCATCCATACGCACGATGACACTGATCTCGTCGGGCAAACTGGAATTATTCGCACAGTTTCGAATGGAGTTTGCTCTGTATTCCTTCGTCAAGAAGATCGTAGCGTGTCCATTGTTAGCGAGCACTTGGCACCTGTTCCGCCCAATAGCGGCGATGAATTCAAGGTCATCTATGGAGAAGAGAGAGAATCTGTGGGCAAAGTGTTGTCCAAACAGGAGGGTGATGTGCTCGTCTGTAAGATAAACGACGAAGTGAAAATGTTACCTGTTAATCATTTATGCAAGATGAAGTCCATTGATTAGATAAACAAATATTACTTACAATCATTTGACGTGACAAAAGATAACCCCGATTTTTTGTATAATACTTGAGAAATATATATATATATAAAATGTAATAAAATTAGTTTGCTGTCAATATTTTTGAATATATCGACAACCGACAACGAAGCTATTGGAATTATTATTACTTATGCTATATTCCACATCATTTATTTCATGAACTTATCTACAGATCTAGCTAAGACCCTGGTTAGGCGCCTACTGATATTCAAGCAAAGTCGAAAATGATATCATCCACACTCGAACAGCTGGGTTCGTAAAGTTTTGTTATATTATTGTTGATCTCTTCTATAAATGGGGGCCATAGAAAATCTGAGTATATGTTTCACAGCTGTTTAGCTTGACTCATCAAATCTTAAAGTAATATATATTTAATCAGAAGGGGAAAATCGCCTTTTTGGACTTTGAAATGAAAAATCTATATTAAAATTAATTTATTTTAATATCATAAAAATATTATTTTGCTGTATATTCTTATTCAATACGCAGATGATATATACATATATAATATAATACATATATACGTATATATATATATATGGAATTTTGGTTTTTGTAGGAAAAATCAATTTTTGGTAACCTAGTAGAAAAATAAATATTTTCCATACCCCAAAAGAGGAAAATTGAGGTCAAAATTGGTATGGAATGCTCTTGTAGACATACATACATAGGTGTGTAATAGGGCGTTGCCTGTAATTTATAGAGGCTTGGTTAAGGGGGGTTAGGTTTGTTTAAATTAAAAATGTTTGAGCTAGAGCCGAATTCAAAGCATATTACATTACTAAATTAAATAGAACAGAGGAATTACTTCAGATTAGCGTATAACTATTATTAATTTTTCAACAAAATCAGGTGGGAGTGGTAGTTTCCTGTCCTAGCTACACCGCTGTTTACTAAAGTGGAATTAAATGCGCCGATCTTTCTCTGTCTCACTCCTCACGCTTTCCCTCACCGACCATCTGGTACCACATTTAAGTAAAGGCTCTTAAAAAACTAAAAAAATACCTAACAAAAACTTATAATCTATCGATTTTCCAACCAAGCTTATTAACCTTGCACATGATAAGGAACTCAGCAGGATATTATTTGGGGTCGTTCAGGGGTTATTTTAGTCAAAACAGAAAAATATATACGTATGTTTATGTATGCATTTGTTTCCTTCGTGACTCCGCGTTATTTCTAGAAACTGCGGAAAAACTTTTTGATTTTTACCACTCAAGGAAGAGAAGAGAGCGAAAAAAAGAGGAAGTGCGCGAGAGCGTGGCAGAGGGAAAGTCAGAGAGAGTTATAGAATTTTAGTTTTTTTAGTAGAACATTTTTAAATTGTATATTTAGCTATTTTAAATATTTCTGAGTAAATCTATTTATATTTTTAAGTCGAAGAGCTACGTTCAGGACTTATTTTAAGCTATTATGATTTAAATAAAAATATATAATTTGTTCATTACTTGCGTCATAAGCGCATTTGAGCATGCAGAGCGTTACCTTTAATCTCTTACATTCTATGGTGATGGTATTTTTCGTTTGCACAGTCTGGTCACACTCGCCATCAACGTTATATTATACCGGCGATTTCGCAGAAGAACTCAGACAGTATTCGTCAAGTGAAGCGGGCAGAAGTGTGTTTGTGAATACAAAGCAGGAAATATTTTTTAAGTTAAAAGTCTAAAATTTTATATACACAAAAAGAAAATGAGGGAAATTGTACACATCCAAGCTGGTCAGTGCGGCAACCAAATCGGAGCCAAGGTATGTACTGAACACTTAGAAGAATTGCCTTAATTGAGTTTAAAATAAGAATGAAGTACAGTTACCAGTAAACATGGCGTCATTTTTGCGCTGCCATGTGGCAAAAAATTATTGAGGCCACCGGCATCGGCGCATAAGTTTGTATAGCATATAATTATTTATGCATGTATAGACGAAAAAATAATTTCATTCATATGAATACATAGTATATACCGATAATAAATAGGCTCTTGCAGTTTTTTCTCTATTCGTGTGTATATACACATTTGTTCATATAGAATTTAGATTCAGATCAATTAATTTTAGGGCGTGTCTTTATGTTATTAGCTTTTATCGACTAAACCTGGCGTTTACTGATTAGTTTTGCATTTGGTAGATATATTTATATGTACACATATTTCTATATGTGTACATGACTCATATTTTCTTCAAAGCTCTAGTTTTTTTTCTTCTTTCAATGAGAAAGTCGTTTTAGATGGTACGGCACCATACATACACACATACATAAGTATGCAACTAAGAAAAAGTATATATATGTATGCGTGTGTATGTTTGTATTTGGTGAAAGGTATGTTTTTTAGTCGATCAATTAAAATGTTTCTTGACTGGGGTAGATTAACATATAATATTCATGTTGTTCGAGTCTTTTCTGTTCATATGGTGTTGCCTTCTGGAGTTTGGTAAAGAGAAAATATGACGTCACTTTACCTAAAATGGCTGAACCGGTTGTCGACCGGTTCGCAATGACACAAAGTATATACATACACGTATACATGGTTGTATATGCACATACGTTCACATCTGTGTAGCGGCATGTACAATATATGTATGTATTAAATGTGTATATATATATATATGTACATATACAAAAGAAGTTGTTATTTCATGCGGTCATTCGACAGAAAAAGAAAACATTTGTACTTTATCATAATTATTTAATTGCAAATATTTTCATACAAACAGATAAGTAAATAATAATTGTATACACAAATAATTATTTGCATTGTTTGTTTGTTTGCTTGTTCAGAACAAGTAACATTCCTCAATCCCGTAATCGTACAGTAATTATTTTTATTACCCACATACATACATATCTGCATTCATATGCATTTACATATTTGTATATATGTATAGGTGTATATATATATATCAATACTTACATATGACACACCCAAAGGCGGTGTTGCCAGTTTTCATGCACATGCGTATAAGCTCTCTAGCCGGCAAACCCATTGCGAACTGGCTTCGTCATCGACGTCCTTTCGTAGAATCAATACAGCCATTGTTGTCCTCGTGCAGAATACATAGAAAACTACCCCCTTTTAGCAGCAGCAGCTGCAACTAATTTTATATTTTCCTAAGGTATTTACCTTCTACATACATATGAAGTAGTTGTATTTGTATTCGTTGTAGGCGCGTAAGTTGCAGTTGTTTGAGGGTAATTTCGGTCATCCATAGCAACTGTATTTGTTTATTCCCTTAATTTGACTTCCTTTTTTGTATATTTTTGAGGTGAGGTATATTTTATTGTTTACGACAAATAAACAAGTAAAAAGTTGGGCTTGAAAATGACGTAATCAGCTGAAAAAGTACATTTCTAACGCCATATGGCGTCCCAGACTGAACTAAATTGATGCACTCACTATACGGAGCTTGGCCTCGGCTTACGCCAGTCAACCGACTTTTCTCTCTTCTGTGTGGGCTGGGCTGATGTTGCCGTTGCCGTTGCCGGCGATGATGTAAGCTTGCGCGCACACACGTACACATGTATGTATGTATATGATTAAGCGAAGAGATTGTCGCTTAAATTTGAGGTAGGCGCATGTCTGCTGCTGACTGCGACTGCGACTCTGACTATTGCTCGCTTGTGCGTGGGGAGCAGCACAACGCAGCCTACATACATATACGGGAAAAGCCAAAGCCAAAGGCAGTTAAGGTGGACAGCTGGTGTTATGATCAACCCACACACACACACACACACAAGCAGCGACAATGACGATGACAATGTTTCCGTTGTCGCTTTAAGCCCACCATAAGTCTGATAAAATATTTATTTATTGACTCTCTGTCTAAATACAGCTTTCTATTATTAGTGCCCTTTAATGGATACAAAGTTCAATGAACATCTGTTCGAAAAGAATGAAAAAACATAGTTTTCAAAAGAATTATTTCAAATTGATTTAGTTGCCATAAAAGAGCTGGTATATAATTGAATTGAATAACATTGAAAACAATTCATTGAAATTTATTTAATAAATGTTTATTTATTTATGATTAATTAAGAGTTTTGATAGAAATTTTTTGAAATAGATTTAGTTACTATAAAAGTGCTGGTATATATGTAATAAAAAAAATAAAAAATTGATTTAAATTAATTTATGTAAAATAAAAATTTAAAAAATGGGTTATGTATGAAATATTAATTTATGCTTAATTATGAGTTGTAAAAAGATTTAATTGAAATTGATTTGAATAATATTCGTATTTGAAATATTAATATTAAAAATTATTTACAAATTGATTTAGTTACTTTACTATTAAGAGCAATAATATTAATTTATGATTTCCAATTTTTTAATCAAAAAAAACTATTTTGTACTTTCATTTCAGTTCTGGGAAATTATTTCCGATGAGCATGGCATTGATGCTACCGGCGCTTACCATGGCGACAGCGACCTGCAATTGGAGCGCATCAATGTATACTACAATGAGGCGTCTGGTGGCAAATATGTGCCACGCGCAGTGCTCGTCGATTTGGAGCCTGGCACCATGGACTCGGTGCGATCGGGTCCCTTCGGCCAGATCTTCAGACCCGACAACTTTGTGTTCGGTCAGTCGGGTGCCGGCAACAACTGGGCCAAGGGACATTACACAGAAGGCGCTGAGCTCGTCGATTCAGTGCTCGATGTTGTGCGTAAAGAGGCTGAATCGTGCGATTGCCTGCAAGGCTTCCAGCTTACACACTCACTTGGAGGCGGCACCGGTTCCGGCATGGGTACCCTGCTGATCTCGAAGATCCGTGAGGAATATCCCGATAGAATCATGAACACATACTCAGTGGTGCCCTCGCCAAAGGTGTCGGACACCGTTGTTGAGCCCTACAATGCTACCCTGTCGGTCCACCAGCTGGTCGAGAACACAGATGAGACCTACTGCATCGATAATGAGGCGCTCTATGACATCTGCTTCCGTACCCTTAAGCTGACAACCCCAACCTATGGTGACTTGAACCATCTCGTCTCGTTGACAATGTCTGGCGTAACAACTTGCCTCCGCTTCCCTGGCCAACTGAATGCTGATCTCCGCAAACTGGCAGTTAATATGGTTCCATTCCCACGTCTGCATTTCTTCATGCCTGGCTTTGCACCCCTGACATCCCGAGGCTCCCAGCAATACAGGGCTCTGACAGTCCCTGAGCTGACACAACAGATGTTCGATGCCAAGAACATGATGGCTGCCTGCGATCCACGCCACGGCCGCTATCTGACCGTCGCTGCCATCTTCCGTGGACGCATGTCCATGAAGGAGGTGGACGAGCAGATGCTGAACATCCAGAACAAGAACAGCTCATACTTTGTTGAATGGATTCCCAACAATGTGAAGACCGCTGTCTGTGACATCCCGCCCCGTGGTCTGAAAATGTCTGCCACTTTCATCGGAAACTCGACTGCCATTCAGGAGCTGTTCAAGCGCATCTCTGAGCAATTCACCGCTATGTTCCGTCGCAAGGCTTTCTTGCATTGGTACACTGGCGAGGGCATGGATGAGATGGAGTTCACTGAGGCTGAGAGCAACATGAACGACTTGGTCTCTGAATATCAGCAATACCAGGAGGCTACCGCCGATGAGGATGCTGAATTCGAAGAAGAACAAGAGGCTGAAGTGGATGAGAACTAAATTCTCGAAAGTTGCGTCAAGTAAAATGAGAACATCAATTAAGTTTGCAGTGATTGTTCTTTTAACGTAACCAATAAAGTCGAAACGATTTCTTCTTACAAAAAAATATAAATGAAATACTTGTTTAATTGTTTATTATTGATTATTTTTGTTTGCTAGTTTTTATTCGCAGCGAAGGCTTATCGCTGATAGGTTTATCTGTTTAGCCAGGTGCGATCAAAGCTGTAAATAAAAGTTTGCTAAGTGCTCTGTAGCTCGAGCTATATTATATATAGTTAGATAAAGGGAAACACTGACAAAGTTTTAACTTATCTAACATACAAACATTTATTGGCGAAAGCACCTATCGGGTCTTGAGATAATTTGAAATTTGATTTGCGCATGTCAGAGAAGAGCATTCTAAAGTTAAGGTCCATTGTGCAGTAGATCAATGTGTCACTGAGAACAGTTAACTGAACCAACTTAAAAACAAGAATATACTATATTTAGTTGCAGCTGCTTTCTTTGAAAATGAATTCCAATTTATAATTTAAATAAACGTAATTGTTTAAGATGGCATACAGCTATTATTAGCGGCGTTTTCGCCCACCCGTACAAACAGCTGCTAGTTGTTATTGTATAGAGGTGGGCCACACATAAACGATTGGCAATAAAGTATGTATCGAATGAAATTATCGGAAACCATATTTTTTATATTTTCCACTGACGTAAAATATTAACATTAACAAATATTGCATGTCCATTAAAGCTTAAAATAAATATAGAAAATACATTCATTTATATCTGTATATTAGAATATTTTGTAGTTCTAGTTTTGCATGATGGTATGAAGAAATTTGAAATAAAGCATTTTAACCATTACACAACACTGAAATGTATATATGTATGATTTTGAGTGTTGTCACAGACTGACTTTTGGCAAGTAGGACAGAAAATAAATAAAATAGTTTATATTGCAAAAAAAAACGTATAGTAAGTAAATTTTTCAGATGATAGCAATGGACGAGCAGCGCGGCGATAAGGTCTATGGCGGTTGCGAGGGGCCAGACGCCATGTACGTCAAACTGATTTCGTCCGATGGACACGAATTTATTGTAAAACGGGAACATGCTCTCACCTCTGGCACAATTAAGGCAATGTTATCTGGCCCAGGACAATTCGCTGAAAACGAGGCTAACGAAGTGCACTTTCGTGAGATTCCGTAAGTTCCATTTATGCAATACCAACGAAATTGCGCGCAGTACTTTCCTTTAAATGAAATGTGTGCTAATGACCGGTCAAGGGAGTGCCAATATTTTTCCATGTACATACACATACATGCCCACACCAATGTACATACATATTTTTGACCCATGCACACATACGTACTTACGGGTTACATTGCATACAAATAAACATATGTATGTGTGTAATGCATGTATGTATGTACATTTAGCTTGTTGAAGGGTTTTATTTTGTGTTAATATTCATGAGACTAGAAAAATAATACTTTTTGAGCAGTAACATTTAGTAGTATTATCACTTTATATATAGATTTAGTATATATACCAGACATAAATAGAAATTAATATACATCGTTCGATGTACAATTGCTAAATTTAGGTGATTTTCCATAGTTTTCTAATTAGAAATTAACAAATGCAATGACTTATAATGATATTTATTGAATATAATATATGAAACTAAGTTGGTCCTTTTCAAGTAAGAGCTGGAAATAGAAAATGTAAAATCATATTCTAAGAATTTCCATTTGTTCGATTATATACATACATGTAGTATATTTTATTATTGTTATTGTATTTCCATGTTCAATATTTCTCTGTTTCATATTCTTAGAGAGGGAAGAGATTGTAGAAACTTATATTTTTTAGCTTCTACACACTCTTATTAAAAACATTATCTATGATTCTCTCTTCTCGGGAAGGGAAGTTTTAAGCTATTATCTTTGATTCTCTCTTTCCGTTCCATAGAGACGGAAGAGATTGTAGCAGTTTATGATATTCTTAACCTATACACTCTCTTATTATCTTAGATTATATTAGATGAAAGAGAGAATAATAGATATTTTGAAAACTTCAAGGACTTTGCTTGACCAGTCTCAATAGTTCGTTGTTACTGATTAAACATAATAATATTCTATGAGGTTATATATTTATGCTTTATTTTGAATCCAGTCAAAGTATGCTTAGACAATCCCTGTCTTTATATAGCATATATAAGCTTTGCAGATATATGTTCGATAAATCGATTTTTGTTAATATGAATTCAATAAATATATGTACATAACTTTAAAATTAGGTTATATATTTCATTACATGATTTATATTTCATTATGTGATTTGTGTCTTATGTCAGTCTTTCATAAAATATAAAATTGATTGATATTCACTGAATTCTCCTTTCTTTCCTTTTGCAGATCTCATGTCTTACAGAAGGTGTGCATGTACTTCACATATAAAGTTCGATATACCAATAGTTCAACCGAAATACCAGAATTTCCGATTGCACCAGAAATTGCCTTAGAACTTTTAATGGCAGCTAATTTTCTAGATTGCTAAGTTATTGGTTAACTTAATAATGTTAATTAAAATTTTTCAAAATGAATAAAAATGTAATATGGTTTTCCTGTAATTGTATATAGAAATGTAGTTTCATTTATGTAATATTAATGTTAATTGATGCCGATGTCCATAAGACGACTGGATGCAAACGAGGCATAATAAATTTCTCGTTATCCATAATGATATATATCGTAACTTCGTGGCTTTGCTCCAAAGACTACTCTGTCACACGATCTTCCATGTTTTTTTTTTTAATGTATTCAATAACTTTAAAGTAAAGAATATGCTTTTCTAATTTACATTTTACAGCCTGTTGTTACAATGAACAAACAAAACGCTCCTATTAACCTTGATTGGAGGCACTTTAAATGCGATAGGCAAATACAAGGTTTGGCTCTGTTAGCTTACAGCGTGACGTCACACTATTGAAAATAAAAGGAAGGCGCGTCCGTTTGTTGCACTCATTTATTTATATGATAGCATGCCCAAAAGTTGCATGGAACTGTTACCGTTTAGCATTTATTATGACAGACTTTTTGTTGACGAATTTCAAATTTCCTAATATGTTTACAACGAAAAGAAAATGTAAATAATTATACACAATTTTAGCTTTATAATCATATACAAATCAACAATATTCTATTAATAATTATTCTTATAAGAATTCATCATCAAACGAGCGCGAATATAAACAGCTATCAGAGTGAAGACCGGCATTGTGACGTCACAAGCTCGTCTTTTTGCAGGCAATCAAAGTAACGAGCTGTTCTTTGCAAAAAAAAAAATCAGCCATTGAAGCCGTCTTGCTCACGCCTTAGTGTTTGAACTTAAAGTTAACGGATCTTTAAGCAGAAGTGCAAGGGCGCAAAGTTGCCGCCAACGCAACAAAGCTGCGACGTCACACGCACACAAATTCATGAGCACTCAAAATAACGGAGCTGCTCTTGAACCAACTTACAGCCATTTAACAGTGAACTTACAGAGCCAATGTTAACAGCGGCCTTCATCACTTTTGAAGGACAAAGCGCGCGCTTCAATAAATCGATGTTTAACGAACGTTTCTATAGTTACCAACTGGACACATTGGCAGGGCCAAAACATAGTAAAACTGTTTTCTATTTTCATTTTTAAGTTCTTTAAGTTAACATAGAGTCGCAATATGGGCATGCTGCACAATTTGACGGGCTTGATCAAAGTCAAAAGGGATAAGATGACGATACTCGTTTTGGGTCTAAATAACAGTGGCAAATCTACGATAATTAATCACTTCAAGAAGTCAAGCGAGCAGTCAGCTATAATGGTGCCAACAGTGGGCTTTCTCATAGAGCAGTTCTACAGTAAGTTAAGCTATATAAAATATATATCATTTTCTAATAATTCTCATTTTGCAGATATGGGTGTTTGCATCAAGGCTATAGATATGTCGGGCGCTACGCGCTATAGAAACTTATGGGAGCATCAGTTTAAAAATTGCCAAGGAATTATCTATGTAATCGATTCTAGCGATAGAATGAGATTCGGTATATTTTATAAAATATCAATATATATACACAATATATATTTATTATCTTAAATATTTTCTTTTTTAGTGGTTGTCAAAGATGAATTGGATCTGGTTCTGCAGCATCCCGATCTTTGTAATCGTGTATTACCCATACTATTCTATGGCAACAAATCAGATCTGGAGGACTCTCTATCTAATGTTAAAATTGCAGCGGGTAAATTTTTTTTATATCAATAGAAATTGATAATGATATATAATCTTAAATTCTAATCTCATTTCTTTTAAATCTCTTTCAGCTTTGGGTTTGGAAAACATCAAGGATAAACCCTGGCACATCTGTTCCAGCAATGCAGTTTCTGGGGAAGGCTTAGAGGAGGGCATACAATGGCTGGTTCAACAAATCCGTTTCGCCTTATTAAGTAATAGAAAGGGTGGCAAATTGAAGATAGTCTCCAAGGACATTAAGTAATCTCTTATTTAAATATATTTAGACTTTTTTCTGCCTAATAATGTAGTTGTACTTTACGAGTCTGGTTAATAAGTAATGTCGTTTATGAACGAACATATATATGTATATATAAATTTGAAATGATATAAACAATTTTGACTTCTTATGAAATGCAGTAAAAATAAGTTGGGTTGGTAAGCCGGAAGATATGGACGTTCTTCAACTGAAAACACCTAGCTTTGTAGTTTATTAATTTGTAGTATTTAAATTAGGATAGAGATAATAATGAAAACGCTGTTCTAAATATTATTGAAAGTAGTAGATATTTCCTGAAAAGTTTTAGATATTAGCAGAGTTCATTACTGATAACATTTTGTTTATGCATTGAAAGATATAGTAAACATTAAAAAAATACGATAAGATTTTGTTCAGGCAACATATGGTAAATCTTAAAAAAAGCTTACCTTTGGCTCGTTTCTACTTAAGCTCTATAGTGTAGTAATCCAATTGATTGTGTAATAACTTACCTGTCGACCTGCGTCAACTCCTAATCATACTCGCTTTTGGAATGCTCAAAAATTTATGTAAAAAACCTGTGAATCCGATTACACTAAAATTTATCAAGTCCAAGTAAACATGATTGTAATCATAATTAGTATACCCATATAATCATAGGAGTTGTCCATACTAATTCATAAATATTCCATATATCTCTTGAATCCTTTACAATATCGATATATCTTTAGAATCCTCTACAAAATTCAATACATCTCTAGAAACTAAAAACATGTTATTGGAGTACGAAAAACTTCACAGAAAAGAATTTTCCGATATTTTCACTTCCATTTTCATTCATTCTTTTCTGAATATACATCATATACAAGCCTAGCTTTCGCATATCTAATCCAAAGTTCAATCCATATTCCTATAAAAACCAAGTGGAAACCAATTGCAAATAAAATATTGTCTCGCGCAAGCGAAGACTTTAAAATTAAGAAATTTCTCCGATGACGGGTTTATTACAGTATTCATCTTCATCTTAAAACATCGTCGCGAAATTCGCTTATTTCTTGCTATTCAGGATGATACCATCATACTTCTGCTGGAACCACTTCATGGCATCCTCTTTTGTCAGACGATGTTGGAAGCCGACGGTGCCAGATTTGCGCTTTCTGTGAGCCACGTTATAACCTACAAAACAAAAAAAAGTCACTCGATTAATAACTCGATAAATTATTCACAATAGTTGCATGATGTAAATAATTTTGTTGCAATTGTACCGTTTGAGTTTGCATTAAATCAAATCCATTTTAGCACAGCTTCTTTAATATGCGCACATTTACTGAGCATCTATTTCGTATTGGAAATAGACACCTAATTATGTGCAGCATCCAATTGGAATATGTTTGGCTTTCAATTCTTACCTGGACGGCCCAATACAACGTAGAAGTCCAAGCCATAGATACCGATTGAGGGATCGTACTTGATGCCCAAATCAATATGTTCTTGAATACCAAAGCCAAAGTTGCCAGTGGCCGAGAAGTTGTCGCGTCTCAGCTCGTACTCGCGCACCTTCAGGCCACGCTCTAAGATCTCCTCGGCCTTAGCGCCGCGCACTGTGCAATGCACTGCGATCTTTTCATTACGACGAATGCCGAAAGAACGCACTGTGTAGCGGGCCTTCGAGAACACTGGCTGTTGTCCCGTCAGCTGCTCCAAAACCTAACAATGGAAATTGTTTAACTCGGCATATTTATTATTGTATTTTGAGAGATTCTTACCTTGGCGGCACGGGTAAGCCTATCACCGGATTCACCTACGCAAATGTTGAGGCACAGCTTCCTGATGTGCAGATCGCGCATAGGGTTTTTCGCGGGATCGCGCTTGATTTTAGGTTCCTTCTTAGCAACAGCCTGAAAAAGGTTTATTTTGATTTATCAATATATGATTTATATGCAAAATAATATTTTAATCATCACATCGAATCGATTAACTTCAAGTCTACATTCATAGTTTACAATAATATTGCACGATTAATGTAGATGTTGAATAATTTACACTCGACAAGAATTTCATGAAAACCTACCGCCATTATGGTATGTAGGAAAGAAAGGAAAAAGGCGTGTTACAGTTCAGTGTCACCTCACGCCAGCGATATGTGCTATCGTTTTTTATATATCGATAGTCACAGAAACATTAATAGAGACATTCCTCATAGAAATTGGAATACTCATTTTTCTTCACTCGGTGGTTTCAAACCATACAATCCTAACATGTGTTAAATTTAATATGTAAATTAAACAAGGCCACTAACTATACAGCATGGTAAGTGACAAAGTTTATCGTTTTTAGTAGATTTATAAAAAATATTTTTTCATTATAGTTTTTATATATTAACAATAATTATTAGAATCATGACAATTCTAACATCTTCATTCAAATCAAATTACATTTTTAAAAAACTTCATAATAATCTTAAATATTTAGTTTCAACAATTAATTTTGAATATCAATTTCTAACGAGTGCGGACACGAACGGTTAATCGTTCAAATATTCTTTATACGATAGCTATGTTGTTGGTTCAGAAATGATAACAGCAACAGTATAAATTTGTAACGACTAGAGAAGTTGTATCGATAATTGCCTGTAGCTTTGTTGTTGCTTAGTGGTGTGATTGTTTTAATTATAACTAATCGATTCATATTTTTATTAAAATACCGATGTATCGATGGACTATTAGCAACTCTACAATATGGCTGCCTGATTTTAATGTGATTTTTTTGGACGACGTATGCTGCTGCTTTGCCATAGTGTATGTGGTTGAAAAGATTATAACTGTAATCTGCTAAGTGCAACAAATAAATAATTTATTCAATTGTTGCAACGTCCGATAACAAATCTAAAACTGACTTAACTTATATAGCGCTATATCAAGTTACTTAGAATGTCATCTATCGCTGAATTGATTTAATGACAATGTAGCTTTTTAAATACAAACAGTATATTTAGACGAAAAAGTCATTGTGAGCCAAATTAGTTTGTAAAAAAAACGCGATAATTTAGTTCCATAACTTGAAAAACGGTTTTTATCTAAAAAGAAAAAAAAAAACGAAAAGAAAAAAAATCTTATTGAGAAATACATATATTGCTGCTGTGAGAGTGAGCGAGTGAGAAAGATACATACATATGTATGTATGTATGCATTTGCATTTCGTTGTGTAGTGTCGTCGACTGGCTGCTCGGTAAAAGTCGGTCTTTCTTTTCCACTACCACTTTGCGTTTGAAAATTCGAAAGAAAAAGAGAAGAAAAAAAATTAAGTAATAATGTGTGTTATATGAATGAAATAAGGCATATGGCAATGGAACGCGTCTAACTTTCAAAACTCTCATGCCAATATATACAGCAAATTTATGACCTAATATTGTTTATTCAGGAATTAATTTTATTGGTAAGTAACATGGGTGAATTCTCTCGTATATTGGGCGAACCACACAGAGCAAGAGCAAGAGGAAGAGCAGCAAATCAATATTTTAGGGGGCTGCCATTTCGTTGTGTTTGCGCTGTGTTTCGCTAGTTTTTCTCTCTTCCATTCGCTGCCGCTGTCGCTGTCGTCTACCTTCGCTTTAGCCCCACGCCCTGTCAGCCCCCGTGGCACAAGAAAATAAACTCTGCGTGCTTTGTAATAACGAGTACAATTTTCTGGGCATATAAAGCAAAAAAAAAAAAAAGATGAAAAGAGCCTGAATAAAGAAATTGACAAAAGTAATGTGTGTACATCGGTTTTAATGTAACTGTGTGCGTGTGCGTATGTGTGTGT
The DNA here is from genome assembly GCA_035045345.1 of Drosophila hamatofila. Lineage (NCBI taxonomy): Eukaryota > Metazoa > Arthropoda > Insecta > Diptera > Drosophilidae > Drosophila > Drosophila hamatofila. Next base: position 3,596,283 of record JAWNPA010000012.1, read on the forward strand.
GTGCGTGTTAACTTAAATACACATAAGTTATTCCCTTTTTGGCAGTAATTGTATTAATATTTAATCATTTTCATATGGAGAAAATTAGGCAAAAGTTTTGCCCAGACCTAAGTCAATTTCAATACAAAAAAATATATATACATATTTATATACTTTGTGTATACATAAATTAAATTCTTATTCTGTATGTATATATAATAGTATTATATATATATTTAGTTTTGTTGCAGGAAAAATAGCAAAATAATAAAAGGGTGTGTGACGCAAATATATTTTGTATATATCTATATATATATGTATGTGTATGTGTATTTATCTACTGCTTCAACTAATTTTCAGACTCTTTGTTTGAGTTATGTTTATTTTGAAAAAAGAAAAAAAAAACATTTTAAATATTATAGCACGCGCTTAGGTGCTAAACAAAACTGTTTCATACAAAGATTGAATTAACAACTTACGAAATATAGCAAATGAAAATACTCACATTAACAAATATATAATAATATTATTAAATAATAAATTAATAAATAAAACAACTGAAAAACTCTCCTATTAACAAAATTATAATAATATTATTTAATGATAACAACATATAAAATGATACAAAAATAAATAAATAAAAAACTTCACATTACAAGCGGCTTACCATATAAAACAATAAATATAAGAAATGAAAATAATCGTATCACCAAATATATAATATTAATATAAAGTAATAAATTATAAATATAAAAAATATAAAAAAATAAAATTATAAATTGATAAATATTGCAAATGAAAATTCTCTTATAAACAAATATATAAAATTATTATAAAATCATCAAATTATATTATAATTATAATTATATGCAAATATTCATATTAAGAAATATATAATAATATTGTAAAATGATAAATTAAAAATATAATAAATGAACAGCTTGTTTCAACAAATATATAAAATTACAAAATGATCAAATTATAATAATGATAAATGAAAATATTCATATCAAGAAATATATAATAATATTGTAAAATGATAAAATAATATAAAATAATAGTAATATAAAATTAAATAATAAATAATTTATAACTCTTTCAATTGAAAATGATAAAAATGGTTAGGTCGCAGCTCTTATTGTTTATAATTCGTTGGGCTTTCAACTTGTATTCAAGGATTTTTAGTTTTGATTAATTCACGATTTCACAAATACTCAAATTTATTTTGCTAATATAAAATTCGCATAAAAAAGGTTTTTTTTTTTTTAAATAAATTAGCAAAGTCTGAAAATGTCAAATCTATGAGGTTGCTAAAATAGTTTTAGGTCATTAATTAATATATGGTTATACTTTTTCGAGCAGCTTGAACTTGATATTTAAGATAAAGATAAAGATGAATTTATCTGTTTTCAAATTAGTAATCAAAAATTTACATTTTCAAAGTAATTTTATTGATAACTATTGTTTAATGCTCAATCAATCGTTAGCTCAACAATTTCTTAAGATCATAAATTTTCAGCTAAACAATACAGATTAATTTTCTGTTTTCAAATGAATAATCAAAAATGGAGAGCTTCAAAGTAATCCCATTGATAGCTCTTATTGAATGTTCATTCAATCGTTAGCTAAACAATTTTTAAATATCTATATAAATCATAAACTTTTAGCTAAACAATTTTTAAAGATCTCTTCAAAGTGTCATTGAAAACGTGCTTAAATTGACTATAGGAATTGGAAATTGTTGCCCCTAAACTTGGTCCATTAATATTTTCATTACCCCTTCTTCCTATGCTATATCTTCTATAACAGAAGATGTCTTCAGATAAAAGTAATCTATTGCTAACTGTAGAGCAGATTGTATTGGAGTTGATAAGGAGTTTGATGTCCTGTAAGAAAGTTACGCTAGCAATACCAAGGAACTGTCGAGATTGGTATACGAAAGATAATTACGAAATAGTTGGCAAATTTCGTAAGGTCGTATATAATGTGAAACACAGTCGTCATCGCTTTTGCCTGATTGTCTATCTCCTTGCGGAGATTCATCAATTGCATTTGACCGGAGGTAGTTGGACGATACGCGGACTATATTATCGGAACACTCAGGTAGTTCGATCGCAGTCCTACATTGATGCCGCTAAATTGGATGTTTGCCGCATGCTAAACACGGCACCTGTCAATTTGGGCATATTGTCAGCGTCGAAGGGACTAATCGCAGGTGTGAAGGGAGTATTGTAAAAAATTGATATCTTCTACTTTCTTTTTATTGGAAAATTTTCACTAATGGGCATTTCTCTCAATTGTAGGCGACATAAAGCTGCTCATGAGCAACGGCGATGTATTGGATTGCAATCTATATTGCGGAGCTATAACATTGCCAACGGATTTCGAAAATGTGGAACGAATCGTGACAAATGCCGAAATGGTTTTGATTGTTGAAAAAGAGTCGGTTTTTGAGAGCTTGCTGGCCTGTAATGCATTGAGCACGTTTGGCTTACGTTTCATAATGTTAACGGGCAAGGGGTATCCGGATTGTACTACACGCCGTATTGTATACCGATTGTCCGTTGAATGCAATTTACCGGCATATATTTTGGTGGATGCTGATCCGTTTGGCATTGAAATAATGCTCGTTTATCAGCTCGGTTCGCAGGCCATGAGTTTCTCGGCCAAGAGTTTGGCCACACCAACGCTTCGTTGGATTGGCCTGCATCCCTCCGAAATAGATAGCATTTCCGATTGCTCTGTTGCTCTCACTCAGCACGACAATAAGAAGATTGTTGATATTCTGTCGCGCAGTAATCTTAGTTCGGGTGTCAGGCAGGAGCTTTGCACGTTGCAGCGAGTCCAGCTGAAAGCTGAAATCGAGAGTGTTATTGATTTTCTAAGTCCCTACTATATACCAACTAAAATCAATAGAAACTTGTTTATATGATGTTGACTTGAATATATTATTAACTATTAATATATGATGTAAATAACCTAGAGAGAGCGAGATCTTGGCATACGTCAAGCTGCGATTATATGAATTATTCCATAAGAGTGCTTTGTTTGCATACAGAATTATAATTTGTATATATTAGTAAATATATATATTTAGTTTACATAATTTTATACAATTTTGAGCCTTGTTTTATTGTTTGTGACTTAAGCAAGTTCCATAAACCAATATCTATATTTTTTGTATGTTCCTTTAAATAATAGTATTTACATAGTTAAATCAAATAATTTGTTTAATCCTTAGTTCCAATTTATGTTTTGTTCTCATTTTTTATTAAGAATGATCCTAAAATTTTTCATACAATACTGTATCGATAAGAAAAATTTCTCTAGTTAGTTTGCCAGAAATACTTACAAATAAATTTGTTTTTTATATACATATATATTTAAATGTAAATATATATAGTTATATAGTCATTTACAAATTGAGTAAACAAAGTCTGTTTTGCTATGCATTTAGCCATTTTTTTCTATATCCATAATTAAACATTGTAAGCATTGTTGATTCATTCAACTAGGAATTAAGGAATTAAGCGTACAAAAATCAATATATCTTAAAGTTTTATAGCTTTCAATGTATTTTTAGATTAGTTTGTTAAAAAAATGTGGTTTTCGGGCATGTGCACCTGCGCCGCTTTTTCCTTTTGTTAAACTAAATTAACTAATACCATTAAAATTTGTTTAACTCGTCTTGAATGGAAACAAAGGAATTCCGTCCTACTGTTGGTTTTCCACGCTTTGTGCCCGTTTTCTCTACTATTTTATTAACTTTTGCTACTTGAATTTGGCCTTTTGTAAGGACAAAAGTTAGCGTGACCTTAAGGTATATCATATATATCCTTTTTAGCTTAGCTGTAATTGTTGCTAATTATTAATCTATATATAAACAGCTAAGAAGTGAGGCAGAGTTTGTCCGTTTAGCTATTTCAAGAATTTTTCGGTTCTATCAGACTTTGTTAATGGCTAAGAGCTCGTCAACAGAAAGCTTTCACCATTTGAGTCATTGTGGTTTTAAAGTTTATTATTAAAATGATACTCAAATTATATTAGTAAAAGACCTATCAAAAAAAAAAAAGTACGACTCAAGCATCCAATTTCACAAATTTCTAAATATATCCACACTGATTTTATATATAATATGTATATTCTATTAGTGTCTTTATTCATTTCACTAACTTCAAAAATATGTCTATTGAAGTTTGATATTCGTATATTGATTAAAATTTAAGGAAACTTTGCTAAAACATAAAAATCCAAAGATTATTCATTATTTTGTTAAATATTTGTACCTTGTATTCACATTCTAAAATGTATAAAAAAAAAACAAAAAGTTTGACCTCTTTTCACCTTTTTTTGTTTTGATAATACTCTGATTATAAATATTTATAGTATTTATGAACAAACAAGAACATTGTTATTGTTATTGTTATTGTGTGTTGAAATGATAAGGAAACCAACTTCATCTTAACTTCCTAAAGGTCTGGGCATTGAAGTAGTTAATTCTTGGTTAACTTGGGCTAGTAATCTAATAATGCTTTTACTTTGAACTTCTCTTTATAAAAGATTTTTAAATTTAAATTTTTGCTTTATATCCATATAATTATGTTTTGCTTAAAGCTAGCTTATTTTAATTAGAGAGTACGGATTTTTTTGTCTATGCAACTGAGATAATATTAAATATTAATACAAATTTAAATTTGCTCTATGAGCAATATGTTTCTATTTAAGAAATTTAATTGAGTGTGAATTTTTGTTCATTTTAAAAATAATATATATATATATTATTTTTCTGTAAAATTCTAAAGTTTTCTATTATTCAATAAATACGTAAAATTCATTTTCTATTTCCTTTCATTTATTTCTTCTTTGTATAAAACAAATCCACACTTTATTACATTTTTTAATAGAAACATATAGCTGATAAAGTAAATTTATATTTTTACTAATATTTAACCAATTCACATTCGATAAAATTTTGTAATTGTAAAATTATAAAATTTTTAAAATTTTTCTATTTTTATATAATAAAAAAATCAGTTTGTTTTTCTAATTAGCTATATATAATTATATAGTGAATAATAGGAAATTTATAGAATTTTATTTAAATTAAATATTTCTATATATATTTTTGATGGGAAACAAACTTTGGCTCGCTTTCCTACCTAATCAAATTCTTGTTGCTTTTTCTATAGACTGTTAAACACGTCTTGAAATAAATCTTTTTTAAATTCGTAAACCATCAAAATTGTCGAAGGATCTGTGCTTGATATAGCCAAAAGATAATTGTTTTTTTCTTTTATAAAAAAATTGTAAAGAAAATAAAACTAATTTGCTTTCTTGTTCATTTCAGATGAAAAGCGGCTGCGGAGCTAAAAGCGAAAAGCTTATTAGGAATTAAATTTAAAATTTAAGACATTAAGGAAACAACAACGGCAAGTACTTTGACAGGAGGCGTAAGAGTTGGAGGCAATCCACTGGAGGACTAGAGATTAGATATAAAGAGGGAGATAGAGAGAGAGAGAGAGAGGGATATATATATAGAGAAGAGATTTGGCTAGTAAAATATGTCTACAGCAATGCGAACAACTTTGCAACCAGTTCCTGAAGCCCTGCCCGCAGAGAGTGTCTCAAATGGGACAGCGACTGCGATGGCTGCGACGCCAACGTCGACGTCGACGGCATCAAATGCCACAACGACAGCCGCTGCTAGCACAACAACGTATACAACAAACACAATCAGTAGCTCGGCGCATTCTGTAAAGGATCAGCAGCAGCAGCAGCAGCAGCAACATGACTCAGCCAATGCCAACATTGTCTCACTGCCACAACCACCAACACCAGCCGCAACAGCAACAACAACAACAGCAGCAGCAGCCGCGGCAGCAACAACAACAGCAACAACGACAATGTTGCCAATCTCGTCCTCGAACTCAGCCAGCAGTAGCAATAACACAACCACAAGCACACCTGTGGCATCAGCAGCAGCAGCAGCAGCAACAGTTACAAATGCCGCACCACCAACGACAGCAAACACAAACCACGCATCGCACCACCAGCACAGCCATCAGCATCATCATCATGTCGCCAACAATATGACCACGGACGGCGGACGGCTATCGAGCAACAATGCGAGCACAGTCTCCAGTGGTCCACCACCACCATCATCATCGGCGATCAATCATCATCATCATCATCCACCGGGCAGTGTTGGAGGTGGTGGTGTGGGTGGCGGTGTTGGAGGTGTGGGTGGTGTCGGTGGCAGTGCCGTCAACAAAAATGTTCTCAGCACGCACTCGGCTCATGCATCTGCCATCAAACAGCGAACATCATCAGCTAAGGTGAGTCGCAAATCCAAATAATCTTTAATCTATATCTGTGTCTATATCTCTCAATGCCATTGTAACAACGTCTCCCGGTTGAGTTAATATCATACATAGGCTATAGGATCGCTTAATGTCCACTGTCCTTTATTACTTATTGTCCAAATATATATATATATTCATATATCTATGTATATTCATAATCTGTATAATTTATATTTGTAACTATTGTATAAACATATTCATTGTGTTTCTCTTTTCTGAAAACTTGTTTCATATGAAATTGTCTCAAGCTAAAGTGTTTCAATAATTTTTTAAGAACTTTCAATTGTGGCTTAACCTCTTATATATATAATAAATAAATAAATATATATATATATATATATATATATATTTATTTATTTATATCGAATCTGAAGAGAATGAAGACTTAAGTCATATTAATAATAAATAAATAAATAATCTAATAAATTTGATAGCCAAAATTCTATTACTATTATGATACGATCTATTGAAATTACGAAGATAGGGGTTTAACGATTAGGGGATGATTTATACGCCAAATATCAAATAGGATTCAAAGTATATACATATATAATATATATATTTATACGTATGTACAGTCGACGGAATAAGTATTTTAACAAAATATTTTGGAGTATAACTTTTTATCTATGAAAAAAATATTTGTATGCATATATTCAAGCTTCTAGGAAATAAAGAATAATTTTACGTAAAGCCATTTAAAGGCGACTGTCCAAATACTTATTCCGTGGACAGTATATATATACATATGTATTTTATACTATATAGAATATAGAAGCAGCAAAACTTAAAGTGGGTGACGAGCTGGCTACTGGAATCTCCGAAACTCTGGGCAAATATCTCGTCTATATAAGATTGGAAATGAGATAGAGTTTCTGAATTAATATAAATAAATCTATATGGACAAAAGCTTCCATTCTTTTTGTGTACGTGTATAAAGTAAAAGATTCAATCATACAACCACTTCAAATTTCGACTTCAGGGGCTTTTTTCTATTAATATGCAATCTAGTACTTTATATATACTACATATTATCTATACTAAGATTGATCTATAGACGAGTAGATTAACAATAATAACAATAATTTGTTCAGGAAATATTGTGATTCCTAAAGATTTTAGAATTTCACGCCTGCTGTAGATCTATCTATTAAAAGACGATATATATATATATATATATATATATATATATATATATATATATATATATATATATATATATATATATATATATATATATAATAATAATAATAATAATAAGCTGTCAACCTTTTATAAGAATATACAGATAATACTTATCTTAAGTACATATGTATATTCCCATGGGCATATCCCCATAATCAGAACTTAAGGGAAGTGAAATGCGAATATATCGGTTATAAATGATCGGGTTTAAGTTATCAGTTATAAATATCCGATATAAATGAAAATCCTTTTTGGATACGTATTGGATATAATATATAGTTAGATTAACTTGACTTAGTCTTGACCACATATTAAAATATTAAATGTAATATTCCGAAAAATATATAAATTTGATCGTATATACATACGTTTGTATATTTTCATAATAGGTTTTCTTTTGGATACATTTTAGCTCAATTCGTACAATTAGCACTCAACACTTCATTAAAGTAGTTATGAATGAAACTGGCAAAATATATTATTGCATATATGTATGTACATATATGAATAGCTAGTATTTCCCTTCTTTTTCTAATGGGCATCAACTAGTCGTATATTATAGTGCAACAATTGTTTATATATATTGTAAATTCTCAAATGGTTTCTTGATGTGTGTGGGCGGGCGCGCGAGTAACTATCATATGAAAAAAATACAAGTGCAAGTGTAATCGACTGAAAATGAGTGTGAATGGCAGAATCAAAAAGAATACCAATTTAAAATTATCGTTACTTTTCTCCATTCTCACTCGTTTCTTGCTGATTGATGGATCATAAAAGCCTTCAGCTCGGATCTTTTGCTACATACTTAGTTGAAAACTGCTTTGACTCTGCATGTCAGTTAATTTTTCTTTTGATTGTCAAAGCTCTCTCGCTCTCTCTGTCTCTCGCCGAAAAAGCTTTACGTATTTCTTGCGTATGTATGTGTCTGTATATCTTTGACTGTTTGCGTGAGGTACGTCACATGAATAACCACATACATACATAAATAAATGCGTACATGCACTGTCTGCATACATCTGTATGCATGTGTGTGTGTTTGTCTGTATATGCACACATGTATGATATGTGGGCATTTTTGTTTTTGTTTTGAATCATACTCAGTTTTGAATGACGCCAAAGATCATGTAAATACATACATAAATACATGTATGTAGACATTTACATATTCATATACGTACATGTACATCAAACATTATGAACGAATCAAACAATTTTATAGGGTGTGTCTTTCTTAGCTCTGTTGCTTTCAAGATTAAACTATGCCCGTTCCACACTGTTCAGTACGAGCTGCAAAATTAAAAAAAAAGAAAAAAATTGTCTGAGCGAAGCGCGCGCTAGAACTTATCCAATATACAATGCCGCTCGACCCAGCCAATGGTCGAAAGCTTGTTTTAGTATTAAGTTCCACTTCATTCGTGTGGTCACCGTCGCGTTCGCCGTTGTCGCTGTTATTGTTCAACGCTCGCCAACGGTACTGTTGTTATCGACAAACAATAGTTGTGTTAGCAATGCACATTTATTCGATTATTTTTACTTCAGTGTCATTGCTGCTTTCACTAAGCGCTGCTTAGATTCTAATAAGAAAAGAAGAAAAAACAAGAAATGAAAATAGTGTCCATGCTACGCCAATTAGATTTCGTTTAATTCAAGTGCAAGAGTGTGCTGATAAGAGTCATATATACATGTATATTTTTGTATGCTCACAATTTATAATTGCTTAATGAAAATTTTAAATTATTAATTACATACATGTGTATGTATGTATGCTGTGTATATTTTTGCCTCTACTTGTGCATGTGTAATACTCATTGTTGAGTAATTTGTGTTAAATACGTATTTGTTTTGGCTTGATTGTCATTGTATTCTAGTCTCAGCAGCTGAAGCAAAAGCAGAAGCTCTCAGCTCGCATCCGACTAAGCCAAATCAATTGCGAATGATAAGTTAATTTAATTATACGCTACTTACATATGCACATGAGTATATATACACACACTCACAAGCAAACAAAAAGAAATATAGTGTGCTGCAATACAAACAGTAAAACAAAAAAAAAAAAAAAAAGAACCGATAAAAATAAAGAAAATCATCACAAATTCCTACACACATAGTGCACAGACAATATGCATGTGTGTGCGTAACTTTGACTTTGCATGTGTGTGTGAGTGAGCAAGTGAAGCTTTAATACAATACAAACGAGCTAACCAGAAGAATAGCAACAGCAGCAACAAATATCAAGAGTGATTAAGTAAATGAGCGAAATAAGAGTGAAAAAGCAAAGAAGAAGAAGAAGAAGGAAACGAAGAGAAGAGAAGCAAAAAAAAAAAAAAAAAAACGTGCCGAGCTTTTTTAAAACTTGTGTTGTCACAAATGTGGGGCTTCATCGCTTCTCTGCTTCTATTTCGGGTTTCGTTGTCGTTGTCTCATTTTATCTCTGTATTTCGGGCGTGCGCGAGCGCGACTAACGCGTTCCACCTTCATAAGTGTGTGGAATGCATTTATGAGTGTGTGCGTTGCGTGTGTGGACCTTACAATCGTTCTTTAAGCTTAAAAGCTTTTTTACCATACGTACATTCATAATTTATAATGTATAAAAGGTTTAAAATCAAATGCATGTGTACGTGTGAGTGAGTGCGTGTGTGTGTGTTAGAAATGCGATACTCGGCAAAAGATAAGACAACGCTGTGTAATTTTTGATAGAGCTCATCCTCCTCATGTGAGAGACCCCAAACAGAAATTGCAAACAAATTTAAGTAAAGTAATTTCCTGCATAAGAAATACATGTAATGTAATACGACGCAAATTAAAATCGGTTTAAAATCGTGTATGCAAATTAAGGTCAGACCTTCAGATTAACTGTCTTTAAATTATTCATTGGACCTAAAAATAAAATAATTTAAAAAATAAAAATAAAAAAAATGCTGCTCTGCAAGATGAATAACAAAGCATCAGCTGGATTGTGAATTTGTTGCCGACTTTTGGCACACATACAAATACAAATATACAAATCTACATGTATTGCAGCATACATACATACATATACAGGAATGAGAAGAGAATTAAATGATTGTTCAAATTAAATTCATTCAATTCGTTGTTCGAGTTCGCGACGCGTTTGAATGTCTAAAATAAATAACAAAAAAAAAGAATCCAACTAAAATTTGGCAATTGCAAAAAAAAAGTCAGGCTACGGCTACAACATGGGTCAGACATCGAGTCATAGGCAAAGCCTGATGTGCAGCCACAGCAATCACAACAACAACAACAACAAGGATGAATCGAGTGCAAGTAGTGCCATTAGCTCAGCTCAATTTGCAAGCCGACGGACATCGGCACGCAAGTCGAAAGCATCTTCGAAACACTATGCACCGTTACAAAAAGATGAGCTTTCAATATTACGCGACTCTTTGCTACGCAACGGCAGTATTATGCGCAAAAGCATGACCGATCCACAACGTCGCCCGGTGACCATAAGCGAGCTTACCACAACCCAAACTCAAGCTAAAGCTCAAGCTCAATTATCGAATGTCGGCTCTGAGGATCTGCTTGTGAGAGAGCGCAGAGAGAGCTTTCAGCTGCCCATTGAGTGCAGTGCCAAAGTGGAGGATGTAGCAACGGCATCCACAGCGCGCACCGAGAATCGCAATGAATTCTACATTGTGGGCGATGGATATCATAAGACAGACTATTGCCATTATCGTACACCCAATGGGAATTTCCATAAACTACCCTCGGATTCGTTTCACAAAATGTCCGAGGGTTGCTTTGTGCGCATGGCCGATGGTGTATTCCGTCGCCTGGAAGTACCAAAAGTTCAACAGATATCCCGACGTGCCTCCAAGCTAGACGATATCGCAGGCCCTGAGAGCAATGATAATGGCTTGGGCGGTGCCACCAGTGTCAAGAGACAGTTATTAAACTTTCTAAAGAGATCGAAAAGTCATACTCCCGCTACAATTGCCAAGCTACAGAAGGACAAAGATGATGCTCGACTTGAGCGAAAGCAACGTTTGTCGAATGCAATGAGACAGCGGGCGCTGGAATTGAAAGCATCATCATCAGCGACAGGTGCTAGACTCAACAATCCAAACAATAAGATCGTAGTTACGATGATTGAGAACGGAGGTCTACCCATCGTGGCGACCAGTAAACCCGATAGACCAAAAAACAAGGAGACCGCAGCTATTATTGCTGATAAGGCGCGTACCTCAAGGGTATGTACTGAACAACGTGTAGAGCGGGGGCCTTAGAAAGTATTTTAAAAAAATAGTAAAAGTTTACTTAAATACATATACCGTGTATACCCGGTTTTAAGTTTAAGCAATCTTCTCTAAGAAATCCTCTAAGAAATATTCTATAAAAACTATGTCCATCAACATGTTTTTTCTATTTTACTTTAAATCAAGTCTTTCTGTTATTATCTGATTATCTGATTTTGATTATTGAAATGTATATGGATCTTATCTTGTGTTAAGAATGGACTTTGTTGAAATGTTTGGGTTGATATGAGATGGATATATATGTATATCCATAAAGCCATGTGTAAATAATTAAATTAATATCGAAAATTATATTATGTGGTCTTTAAACATGTATTACAAGTAATATATGTGGCGATATAATTTCGAAATTCTCTAACAAATAAAAAACTTTCCAGGGAGAATATCTTTTAGTTTATAAGATCGTCATGCTTATAAACTTAATTGAAAGTATATTCGTTATTTTTATACATCTTAATGGAGGATAACTTTTCTCATTGTTGTAAAAGATAGTTGGAGGTGTGTTCATATTACCTACAGACCAGACTAGAATAGATAACTAACTGCGCACGTAGAACTGCTGGGTAAAAATAGTTTTATCTGTTAATTATTGTTTGTTTAATTATTGTTGTAAAATTTCTTCATGGCAAGTCTAATCGCTTGTAATTTATTTTATATGAAGATATCGAAGCGAGAAACTGGAAACATTAAGAGACGCCGATTTTATCTGTAAGAAAATAAAAACCTCGGTATATCTCTAACCAGTTATAAGTTTCTAATCTGAACTTGTTTCGAATTGCAAACCATTCTGGGTTTAGAGTAGACAAATGTACTGCACTAGAGAGTTGTTATTGGCTTTAATAACTTCGGCAGAAGAAGAGATCTTTTGTGTGATCTGCTGTATGTTAAGCTGAACTGTTTATATAGATATACTATTTTATATGATACCTTGAATTATTGTATTGTAATAACCCAAATTTCCGTTTATTGATCATAGATCACAGATCATTGATCATAGATTTTAGATTATAGAATATGCAATATATAGATCATTTGAATATAAACTTTGGATCACAATTCATAAATAAATTATCTTATATCATAGATCATTGATGAATAAAAAGTAGATTAGAGATCAAAAGAAGAAGAGTATTGATTATAGATTGTGGATCATAGATAGTAAATATGCGATCATAGATCATAGATTTTAGACCATATATTCTTGATTATAGAATATAGATCATTAGAATATGAATAAAAAATCACAAATAATGATCGTTTGTCATATATTATATATCATAGATCATAGTTCATAGATCATAAATCATAGATGAATAGAACATTGATTAGAGTTAAAAAAAATATTTGATTATGGATCTCTAGAACATTAATTATAGATCAATAATCATAGATAGGAAATACGAAATCATAGATCATAGAACACAGTTCCTAGATCATAGATCATAGATCACAGAACATGAAACATAGTTTGTATATTATAGATCGTATATTAGAGTATATTATAGATCGTAGATTATATATCAATAGATCAGTAAAACAAAAACTACAGATCATAGGTGATAAGCACAAGATCATCTATATATAACAGACCAAAGTTTGACCAGCAAGCCAATTATTTTCTATGTTACGCATTTTATTTCTTTGTATGATATTGTTTATTATTTCTTTGATGATTTGTTTATTATTACTTTGTTTGTTACATTTGAATTGAATTTGTTTGCCCACCCGTAATAAATATTTATTTATCGTAATAAATAGAAACTTTTTGTTTTCGAACTGGCCCAGTTTTTTTTTATTTATTTTTTTTTTTTTTATTATTATTGTAATAAATATTTTATAAGTATTTATTGAAAGTGAGGATTGTATTTAGTTTTACTCAGATTTGATGTAGGGTAAACTATAGGAAAAGAAACAATAATACTAATAAATATTTTTGTTTATAATAGATAAACAGTTGAAAAGTTGTTTAAAAAAGAATCAAACAATATTTTCTCATTAAATATAGGTTTTCACAGATTTCCTCTTGTTTACAATTATATCTTGTGTTTATTTGTAAATTCTCATTTGTCTCTTGTTCAAGTCTGGTAGGGTATTTAATATTCGATTTAAAGAGTAATCATTTGTTTTTATGTTTCGTTTCTTTTTTCGATAAAAACTTATCATTTTGTGTTGTGCTGCCTACGTATCTGTTTTTGTTTTTGTTTTCGTTTTTTTTTTTTTTGTTTTTGTCTTGTATTTGTGTTTTGCAGTCAGAAACATGTTGAGCCTCCTCAGCGATTCGCATACCCTATACCAAACTGTTTTTGGATATTGTCATCGGTTATGGGCATTATATAACAAGTTTAATTATTAACCCTGAATTAACCGTGTTTTTCTTTTGATTATTATTTCTATTTTATTTCAGATAATCCCAAAAAAAAAAAAAATAGAAAAAATAAGAAACCCGATTGCTTGCCATATCCCAGCAATATACCACAAAACTCATATATATATATATGTTTTTTTTTTTTTATTAGGAATACGGATTAGTTAGTTAGTTAATACGGATTATTCGCAATAAAAATATAGCTCATTTGAAAATGTAGTATATATATATATATTACATATATACTATATATATACATATATAAAAGATAAGATTTAAAAAGATAATCAGCAATGTATCTAGAGATGATATTGTTGACAATTTGCTTTATAATAATAACCTCTATTTGACAGTCAAGTCTTATCGGAATACACACGCTACGGAAAGACTTATTTCTATACGTTTTAAGTTGAGAGCAGTTTGTAGAATATTTTCTTGGTACATGTTCTGATTTATCCTGTTAATCCTGCTAAATAAAAAGGGAATAGATTAGCTTAACTGCATAGGAATACATACATGTGGTATATATTTATGTAGGTTAGAGGAGTTATATGGTATTTTCTATGAGAAGTAAATATACTATATATTTCTTTACATGACTAGTCAACCTTAGCCTTCCCATTGTTCCCAAGTGTAGCAATTTTAATCTACTGGGTAAAAATTATTCTCTAGAGGTATATTAGTTTCACAATCAGTTTGTCAAACACAAATTTTTATTTCGAAATATAGAAAGCGCCTGAATTTTCTTTTACTATTTTACTGATCAAGAATATATATAATTTTCTCTTTGTATCGTTCTCTCTCTTCCTGTATTTCTTTCTACTTTTCTCTGTGTTCCTGCATATGCTTCTCTGTCTCTCTTTCTCTCTCTCTCTCTCTCTCTCTTTCTTACTACGTTGTAGTATTTCTCTCCTTCACTCTTTCACTTTCTATATCTCTCACTCTGTCAGTATTTCTTTCACTCTCTCCCTGTCTTTCTTTTTTCTTCCCTTTCTATTACTTTTCCCCTCTGCCTCTAGCACCATTTCTCTCTCTCTCTATCCCTGTAGTTCTATTTCTCTCTCTCTCTCTCTCTCTCTAGCACTCATTCTATATCTCCGAAAATTTATGAAGAGTGTAATAATTACTCTAACTAAATATATTTTAATTAATTCAAATTAGCAAATCTATGTAGATTAATAATTTTAAAGATTTTTAAATCATTCGAGCTATTTATTCATATGTTCTAATTAATCCCCTTATTTAAAGTTTAGTATTTTATAGAGTATTCTACCAATGTACCAAAATTTCGCACACAAAAACTTCTCTGACACTGTTTCTGTGTCAGGTAAGCTAACATTATTTTTGTTGTTTCTCAGCGTTACGCTCAGGTGATATCAGTTTGTTCATACACGCACACATGCTTACATGCATCCACACCAGCCTCACACTTACATAAGTATATAACCCTGCATATACCAGAGCTCTTATCTAAAATGACGACTATAAGATACCCCGGGCACAGCTCGCATAAAATCATATTCGTTTACACGAATAACTATGTACTTGCACCTCTATATCTAAAATTTAGTAAAAAAAAGTAATTCCGGCTTATAATATTTCTGGTTGCTAACCAATCATTTGTATTTTAATCTTTCGAGGGCACGAGAGACAGTCTCTATATCAACTTAAACTCTATTTGACATGCTTAAAAGCCAGGCTGCTAATCAATAATTATCGATTTGTGTCAATTCTAATTTTAAACGTCTGTAGCTATTAAAGTTTCCGAAATTGGGTCGGAGATGGAGATGACTTCGTCTACCGCTAGCACCAATTTTCTATACATATCTTCGAATGGTACAGGGTATAAAAATCAGCGCACCAAACGAGCTCTTCGTCAAGAATAGACAGATATGGTGGAATTGAAAACTGGTGTGCATATGTGTGTGTGTTGGTGGGTGTGTGTGTTTGTATTTGTAACAAAGCATGTGTGTGTGTGTGTGCATTTTGAGTATTTCTTTTATTAGTGTTTGCGTGAGTGCGCGCGGAATACACTAATACAAGTGAGAGAACCCCACTAATAAGCAATATTTGCTTGTGCATGTGTGTGTGCGTGAGTGTTGTGAGTGCTTGTGTGTGTGTGTGTGTGTATTGAGGCCGACTTTTCTGTCTCTGACTCTGCTGTTGCTTGGCGTGTGTTGTTGCTGGTATTGATACTGGAAGTACTCGTACTCCAGTTGCTGCTGTTACTGTGGCTAAAGTGGCTGTTGGCTGTGTTAGCTGCTGAGCTGTCGCTGTCGCTGTAGCTGTCACTGCCTGTTGACTGTAGTTGACTGTTGGCTGACGGCGTTTACGTCAGAGTTACAAACTGTGCTTATTTAAGAAATCTACAGCTAAAACAGAGTGTATATATTATACGCATACTTATCTACTACTTATAATATAAAAATTCAGACAACTGACTGTGTTTCTCGGCAATTGTACATCGTGTACGATTGATAAGATCGCCGATAAAAATGAAAAAGGAGCTTTGCAAACTGAAATATCTTCGAATTTCTAATAAAACAGCCAACGAAATGTTTGCTTTTCCATAAGTGAAAATTTTTTTTTATTGTCTGAGAGTGGCTTATTTACTATGTTCTTGTGCTCCAGTGTCAGTGTGTGTGGATAGAGAGATGTGTTTGTGTGAGTGTGTGTGTGTGGATGCTTCTATGTGTGCGCGTTAAAGCTTTTCGCTCTCCGAGCAAAAGAACTGAACGAAAAAAGTGCGCTCGCACCAGTAACTATTAAATTTAAACAGATTTAACTACTGCGATTAAACTATTTAGAGACATATGTGTGCATAAAATAAAACGAATATTCCTAATGAATCATAAATAAAGAGAGCAAGACGAGAGCGCAACCAAACGTGACGCGGTCACAGAACGCAGAGTGTGAGAGAAAGACAGAGAGAGAGAAAGATTTTCGTTACTGAACTTGTGCAACAATAGTCTTGCTGAGCGAGCGCGAACGCGAACGTGAGCGTAAGCCGACGTAGTCTTTAGCAAATACAAAATACACATGCATACATATACAAGTACAAATGAACTTATATGCATCGGTTGCGATAGCAGTTACTTTTGCACAGGTGTATGTGAGCATCAGTGTGTACGTGTGTGGGTATATGCCTGTGTACGCTCTCTCACTCTCCATCTTTTACACTCTCACAATTCGGCGCTCTCTGCTGCGTAGAAGTGAGTTTCTTTCAGTGTCACCAAACTCAGATTAGCTCTTGTCTATGAGTTGGCTTTTGTCGTAAATATTACGTTCGCTTTCGCATTCGCCATATGTGTAAATATGTATTAATTTGTAACTACATATACACATATATAAACAATCGTGTATGAGTTAGTGTAAGTCTGTTTCACTCTCTGTGTGTCTGTGTGTGTGTATCTTTTCGAGGTTTTAATGCGCAGCAACACAGCGACTTGTTGAATTAAATATAAGTATGCTCAATGGCAAAGAGACAAGCCAACAAACAAAGTGCCGTTCATTCAATCTTTTGCGGCGAAAGCAAGAAGAGCTTTGCAAGACCAAAAAAATCTATCAAAACACACAGAGACACTTTGCTGACAGCTTACACATACTAATGCAGCTGCCTGTATGTCATGTGCAGACTGCAAGTGTATTGGTATTAGATTGAGTTTAGAAAAAGCGTTTAACTAGGAATTAAGTGAAAATCAAAGAGCAGTACTTTTTTTCTTTTAAAAATACCCAATTATATAACTATAAGCAAATAATATAATAATTAAATAAATCAGAATAGAATATATTTTTGGATTAATATATTTTATATATTTAATCGTGTCTGGCTTTAATGGAATTCTGTTGACTGATTGTGCATTGATTAGATGATGTTCGAGTTGTTTTTAAGGTGTTTAATCGACATTCACTGTACGAAAAAAATTTCGCCGCACTGAAAGTGCTTTCTCTTTGGCATTGTTAATAATAAAAGAATACAATTTAATCAAATGTTATTCGGCTTTGAACTCGTTTTTCGATAAAAATAACTTTTAAGTGAACTTGCAAAAAAAAAAAAAAACTAAATTGATTGATATAAGTATAAAAATGATTGATATAATAATAAATTTAATAAAATAATAATATTACAATAAATATTATGAAAATTGATTGTAACAAAATTTTAAATATATAATATAATTTATAAAAACCAAATATATATTGTATATATATATATATATTATAAATATCACTAAATAATTTCTTTAATTAAAGCAGAAAGTCAGACTAAACTTCTATGATAAAAAAAGGAAATAGCTAACTAAAAGCAGTGCAAAGTGCAAAGCAAAAAAAAGTGCAAAAACTAGTGATATTCTAAAAGAAAAAAAAAAAACATAAATGGATCGTGCCGTAGAAACAGAACCAGAGTCATCCAAAATGGAGACAGCGGCGCCGGATTTAAATCGTGGAGATGTTTCCCGCAAGAGCGTTCGCCTCTATGCAGCACGCAAAGGATTGGCACCTGCGCCGCCCAAATTGGGGCTTGCTACAAGCAGCAGCAACAACACCAACAACAATAGTGAAAATAAGAACAACAACAATAACAACAATAGCAGTGATAGCGATAACTTGCCCCAGCAGCAGCTGCATCAGCACAGAAGGCAACAGAAGGAATTTGCCAACAGTTCAACGATGACTGCTAAGGAAATCGATCTCAGCGATGCACAGCATGTGGACTATGATGCAGTTGTTGAATTGCGTCGACCAGGTGATATAGCAAAGCCACCGCCACGCGTTGCCGTTTCCGCCATACCAGCGCTCCACCTGCAAAGTCAGAGTCAGAATCAGAGTCGGCCCAAGGTGGCGCCACGTGTTCAAATGTCTGCCGAGGATGATGTGGGCGTGGCTTTTGCCTTGGGCTCCATTGAGCAGCACATACTCAATGTGGAAGAGAGCTTCAAGCAGCAGCAGCTCAGCGAGCAACAGCAGCAGCAGGAGCAGTCTCAATCCTCCATGGATGTGGTTATACGAAAGCAGAGCAAGCGCTATGGGGAGACGGAGAATTTGCTGCGACCCGGCATTAGCGATATGTCCTCCGAGAATGACTTTCAGTATCTGGGCGGACGTCGTAATCCGCTGGACGATAGCAATGAGCAGATGATGACGGAGTTTCAGCGCGGCAGCGATGGACGCAATTCAATTGGTGCCTATTCCAAGAACTCCTCGGGCACGGTTAGCGGGCGGTCGGGTGGGCTGAAGGCCAAGTTAGCACGGACTGCCTCGGATACGAAGAATACGGATACGGTGCTGGCCATGCGTGCTAATCTGAAACAGAAGGAGCATCTGCATCATGATGCCAAGCAGCAGCAACAACAGCAGCAGCTGCAGCAGCCGCCTTGGCGACCGGCCTCAAGTCAAGATCGTCCAGCTCCGACGCCCGCTGTGCGAACCTCGACGAGCAGAGGCAACAGCAGCTCCAGTGTTGTGGACGGAGGCTCTGCCTCTAAGCTGACGGCAACCACAATTTCAGCTAGCAAAAGACGTGAAGAGAATTTGCGTCAATTTGAGGCGCTGCTGGCACAGAAATCCGCGCATCGTCATGGAGCAAGTGGAGCAAGTGGCACCCATGCAACATCGACAACTGCATCATCATCCGCTGCCCATGCAGCTGCCTCAAAACGTCGCTCGGAACGTCCCATTGTGGCACCCATACCGCCTTACAACTCTAGCCATGCCACTGCTAATCCGCCGCCCGTGGAGCCGCGAGCCCCCAGCTCCGGGTCAGGACATCATCGAACGGCAGCTACGAATGCAGCTGTCACACGTAGCAATGTATACGGCAACAGTGTTGCTCAGGTAAAACAATCTAAAGCGCAGCTCAAATATATTTAAGAGCATTTAGAACTACCTTTGAATAACTCAGGGGCGGGACGACTTTAACTCATAAAACTAGCTATTGAAGGAACCAAATTCAATATTGATAAGATAATTCTAACTTGTGTTTTTTGTTCCGTCTCCTTTTTGCAGGGATCCCCGAATCTGCAGATGCGCAGCAGTGCTCCGATGCGATGGCGTGCCACTGAGGAGCATATTGGAAAGTATAAGCTCATCAAGACGATCGGCAAGGGAAACTTTGCCAAAGTCAAACTAGCAAAGCATCTGCCCACTGGAAAGGAAGTAGCAATAAAAATAATTGACAAGACCCAACTAAATCCTGGGTCACTACAGAAACTTTTTAGAGAGGTAAGGAATACATATAGATATATAGATGACCATTATGCTTAAATATTCTATATTCTACATACAGGTTAGGATAATGAAAATGCTTGATCACCCCAACATAGTGAAACTCTTTCAAGTTATTGAAACGGAAAAGACGTTGTATCTCATTATGGAGTATGCATCCGGCGGTGAGGTCTTTGACTATTTGGTACTACATGGGCGTATGAAAGAGAAGGAAGCGCGTGTTAAGTTTCGTCAAATTGTATCGGCTGTGCAATACTGTCATCAGAAGAGAATAATACACAGGTGCGTGTAATCTATATAATTTAAGTTTATATAGTATTCCTACAATCTGAATCAGTCGAATGAGTCGGAATGAATGCATGTGTCTCATTAATATCATCGTAGTTTGCATTCATTTCCTAATGGAACTTATCAAACTTATGGAAATCGAGTCTAAAGAAAGAACGATTTTAGACTTCATATGACTCATAGCTCTTTAATAGAATGGAATAATACACAGGTGTGTAATCCATATAGCTTAGCCTTATATAGTATTCCTACAATCTGAATCAGAATGAGTGTTCAGTTTTATAGAAAATTAATGCAAAAGTCTCATTCAAATTTTTAAAAATGTCCTATAAAACAAGTGATATCATCCCAATTTGCCTTAATTTCTGATAGACCTTATCAAACTTTTGGAAATCTTTTTCCCATAGCTTAACATGAAATTCCCGACTCGTAAGCTAGGGAAAAAACTCTTTTAGAATTCATATGACTCAATATTCTTCACTCAACAAACATTGTGAATAGTTCGGCTGTGTCAAACATATCTATCTATATCTTATCTATAAACTTTATCGATTATTATATGTTTGTGATTTATTTACCTTTCTTAATAGGGACTTAAAAGCTGAGAACTTATTATTAGACAGCGAGTTGAATATAAAAATAGCTGATTTTGGATTTTCAAACGAGTTTACGCCCGGTTCAAAGTTGGATACATTTTGCGGCAGCCCACCCTATGCAGCGCCCGAGCTCTTCCAGGGTAAAAAATATGATGGACCTGAGGTGGATGTTTGGTCGTTGGGTGTTATATTGTATACGTTAGTGAGCGGATCCCTGCCTTTCGACGGTTCCACTTTGAGGGAGCTACGCGAACGTGTACTCAGAGGCAAATATAGGTAATATACCCTCTTATATATATAAAAATATATATATATTAATCTATTTTCTTTATCCGTTTAGAATTCCATTCTATATGTCAACTGATTGCGAAAATTTGCTGCGCAAGTTTCTAGTACTAAATCCTGCTAAACGTGCTAGTCTTGAAACAATCATGGGCGATAAATGGATGAATATGGGGTTTGAAGATGATGAACTCAAGCCATACATAGAGCCAAAACAAGATTTAGCCGATCCCAAGCGGATAGGTAAGACGGGTACTGTATACGAAATTCATTACTAATACTATTAACGAATTGTGTGTCAAAAGTTTTGCCTGTTGATTATTTTTGTATTTTATTACAATCGATGTATATTTCGATATACCTATATATCGTCCTACTATTGTGATGTGAAAAATAGTATTTCAATTTTGAATATGCTTTACATTTAATTTTGTATTCTTTATATACATATCTATCTATCTATATACAAAGTATTTTCCGTTTGTATACTTTATATTTATTTCAATTATAATTATTATTGTTTTTTCTTGGCTGTTGTTAGTTTGTGCTACATACATAAATACGTACATATTTGCTTAAAAATTCTCGATACAGCTGCGGGGGTACAAACCGGAGTTAAACACTCAGCATCGGCATCAGCAACAGCATCGATCCGACGCAGTGCATTTGACTTGATGTTAATGATGATCTTTTTAATCGGCGAATGGAAAGTGCCACACCAAAATGTATGCAATCCCATTTGTGGGGAGAAACGTTATTTTGGAATGGCAATCATCATTAAATAAATTAATATTCTTTTGTTTCTCTATCTCTTACAATTTCTTTATATATATATATTTTTTTTTTACATTTTTTGCTTTAAATTCTCAAGATCTGCCAGGAGAAAAAATAACATTATATCTCTTTTAAAATATACATATTTCATATCTCCGGTTTGCGTCCTTAAATTCGATACAATAATAATAATTAATATGTACCTATGTATGATGGATCAAGTTAAACATATCTCTATATATATTTTGTTGTTATTTCAAATAAATGCATGGCAATGTTGTAAACTTTTGTTATAATGTGATTAAACAGACTAAAAAAAAAAAAATAAGAAAAATTAAATTTAATCTGTAACTTTTCTGCGAAATCCAAAAGGCTTCTATAGAGCACACAATTCTGGCTGTACTCAAGCTAAAATGTTATGTAATTGTAATGAATTTGCATGTAATGTATACCATTTTTTGTATTAATCAAGCTAAATCGTTTTTGCCTATATAACTGAAGAATATAATTATTATTAAATACCTTGCCAAACATATTTTCTATTTGATAAATTGTATAGAAGCTCTAGTCGCAATGGGCTACAATCGACAAGAAATCGAAGCGTCGCTGGCTCAGGTGCGCTATGATGACGTGTTTGCCACGTATTTGTTACTGGGTCGCAAGAGCACTGATGTAAGTGTGAGAGGTTGTGAAATACCCTGGAATCATATATATATTTATTCATTTTGTTTCACTCTATTAGCCTGAAAGTGACGGGTCACGATCCGGATCATCGCTCTCGCTGCGCAACATCTCTGGCACTGAGGCTGGGGCCAACGCGGGCAATGCGATCGTTCAGAGTCCCACACATCGTGGCGTACACAGAAGTATATCGGCGTCGAGTACCAAGCCAAGTCGTCGAGCTTCGTCCGGTGCGGAAACGTTACGTAAGTCCCATTATGGGGCTGCATAAATTTACTGAATAAATAACGAATAACATTTGTCTTTTCAAATTTCGCCACAAATATTCAGGTGTTGGACCCCCAAATGCCACAACAACCGTTACGGCTGCTGCAATAGGCGTGGCGCCTGTCAACCCAAGCAATAATTATAATGCTGTTGGATCAGCCGCCGATCGTGCATCAGTGTAAGTATACTATAGCTATAGAGAAAATTGTAGATCTGTAGAAATCTGAAGAGATTTGTTTGTGTACACCTAAGTCGGAAAGTTTTTTTCCATGTTCAGGAAATAGCTTAAAATCTATATAAATTTTCAGTTTTTTCACCAATAGACGAAAGTGAAATGAGTATATTGGTTTTGTACAATAGACGTCTTGCTGTACATCCGTCTGTCCATATGAAAGCAAACCATTTCGACGCTCTTGAAGCTAGATACTTGGGATTTGAAACATATACTCGTGTATACCCTCGAATTAGAAAGTGTGAAGATTTTCCCGATCCGCCCATTGCATCCGGTATCTCAAAAACCATGGTAGTTGAAGTGCTAGAGAGCTGAAATTTTGAATGTATATGGCGGATATATCTACGCCCAGTGGAGGCGTGGCAAATCGTGTAAAACTATCTTCTACAGTTTACAGGGCTAGAAATTTAAATTTAAAATTTAAATTACTTTTGACATCCTCTATTTGCAAAAAAATAATATAAATAATAATATATAATATATAAAAAATATCATATAATATATAAATAATAATATATCATATATAAATAATAATATATTAATCTGAAAATGGATCAGCGTTTGCGCCGGGAATGAGTATTCTGTAGTCGGTAAGGCCCGACTGTAACATTCTTATTTATTTAAGCATATCTATTATTATTTATCTATTATTTATTACAAGTAAGAAAGCTCTAGTCGAGACTATAATATGACAAAAACCTGGTCTACCACTTAGGGTATTGCCTAGTCAGGCATTGTTCACTAGTTCACTCTTACTTCTTAGACAAATATTAATATATCATCTATGTACATTGTTAATACTTATATATGTATATGAATTTGTCTCGTCATATCATCTGCCTGCTGAAGTGTTAAATCCTTTGCTAGACAAGTCTAAAGCTGTTTAGATATATTATTGATACAAATTCTTAGCATATTCAAGTATTGAATCATGTGCTAACTTGTTAAGTCTCAGACTATGTAATAAAGATAACGTGTGAATGTGAATAATAACAATTTAATGTAAAACAGCATCATATTTACTTAATAATTTATCATCTCTATTTGCAGGGGTAGCAATTTTAAGCGTCAAAATACCATAGACTCAGCAACAATCAAGGAGAATACGGCACGGCTGGCCGCACAGAATCAGAGACCAGCGTCTGCCACACAGAAGATGCTAACCACAACAGATACATGTAACTGGCAATTGGCTTTTAACTGTTCTCTCTCGAATGGCAATCATTTAATCTATTTAATCTCTTTGGTATTACAGCGCTGAACAGTCCAGCTAAGCCGCGCACAACTGCGAAATACGATCCCACTAATGGCAATCGCACAGTTAGCGGTACGAGTGGCATTATACCACGACGTTCGACCACACTCTATGAAAAGACTTCATCGACGGAGAAAACCAATGTTATTCCTGCAGAGACAAAGTACGTGAATGTGGTAACCCTATATATACCCTATGTTGGCACACCAATAATGTGTTTTCGATTATCATTTGTCTAATTTTCCAATTATGCATTAGTTTTTGGTATTGTTATTGTTATTGTTATGGTAATTTCAAACTGACATTCGTTGGTCGACTCGCAGAATTCTTTTTAGTTTGACAATAAGACAGACAGTTAGTGCCTCTCGCTCGCTAGTTTTATATATTATCATCAGTATATATATCTATCTATATTTCTTCTCAGTTTGCACATATTTATGGTTAGTTTTAACAAGTATATAAACAGATAATGTTATGTTGTGTATAGAGAATATGTACATATCTAGATTATCAGTATATATATTACTATATACGTCTCTCTCTCTCTCTCTCATATATATATACATATATATATTTCAGCGCACAATTCAGTTTTTTTCCTATTTATTTCTAAGTTGCAAACCTAAAAATCAATTATTATCAAATATCTTTTTTGTACTATATATTTTCGTATATCGAGGTGTGTGGGTTATGTTTTTCAAAATGTATATGTTTAGTTTTAAAAACTACAAACAAACAAAAGACAAAAATTATTCAGCTCAATCCATTGCAACTCAAATGACAATGACTACAACATATTTACAACCTTTTTGCCAATTTTTCGACTAAACATATATGTATAAACGTAACCAGTAGTGGATCTGCAGCTACCGCTGGAAAGGGTCACACAAAAAGCGCCTCTATTTCAAGCCCTAGGCCATCCACTGATGGATGCATATCAGTATCAATTGACCCACTTGGATCGAGGTATACACTTGCATCATACATTAGCAAAAAAAAAACAATCATTTAAAACTAAATTTAATCCAATCTTTATACAAACAATTTATATTGTTAATTTTATCAAAACTTTTTATTTACGCTCTTATTTAAAAACCAAATTGGCCGCTTTGTTTTGTTTAAATGTTTTTTAATTTGAGTCTATTTTTTGCAAAGGTTCTTACATTTGTTATATAGAGCAGATCCAATTTAATATATTTTTGAAAACTCTAATACACTTTATATATATATTGAAGCAGGTGTAAATAGGGCAGGTAGTTAATTGGGACTCGACGTATGTGACCAAGCCCATGTATTTTATTTGTATTTTATTTTCTGTACTCGTCCCAAATTCAAAAACTCACAATGTTCAAGTTTTTTAGATTTCGTTAATTAGTTTTTGACATTTGTCCTGCAGCTGAATTGTTGCATGTTTGCCTGTAATTGCATTCATTTAAGTGTGTGTAGTCTTTGATTTAAATATATTTAAGCAATCGAATAGAATTTGAATGCTTAGAAACTGTTGAAAATGAGTTATAGAATTATAGAGGTGCTATAGCTATCTAGGAGCTAACGAGGAGTTATCGAGGTGTTCTAGAGAAGTTTTTAGAGACTTGGCGAACATAGCTAATACATAAAATTCCTTAACCTTAGTATCTATAAAAATGCTGAAATATATATTAAACTTCCAATGATTTTTACCTAACCTAAAACATATTCAAACTAAAAGTCATTATCTTTAACTAATCGAAAATTAAGTCAGCTATTGTACCATGGTATACATATGTTTATCCCATATATCGAATAATTCAAAAGTAGTCATATATGACATTTAGCTTGAATTACAACTCAAGTAGGTGTACTTATATATTATGCCCCAAACTCAGTTAAAAAGCTTACTTATCTGACGCATTATTGGAAAGTGAGATCTACAGCTAAGATAAAGCATACTTATATTTAACCCAGACTACAATGAAAGAAAGTCCTTTTCCATACCATATAAAAACAGGTTCAAATAATTCTGCTGATGGAACTTGTATATCTTTCGGTACTATTCGATATTTTTGAGGGCAGAGTAATTGTTTTATATCACATAAATCTGATTTTTATAGTAATTTGTTCAGTTTTATTTTCTATATAGAACTGCTTTACATATCGAATATTCAATAGAAATTTCTTTTATTTGTTCAACTCAAAAATGAATATTATAATATTCATTTGGTCTTCTCGTATCGTCTGCTTTTGTTTGTTTAAAATTTGTTATCATATATTCGTTTAGCTGCAGATTTGTTGCGTTCTTTACTAATCCCAATTTGAATTTCGAAAAGAAAACAATGTAGAAATGTGTTCGGTTCAATTTGTTTATCTATTTTTTGATTATAACACTCTAACAAATTTGATCCATTAAATAATGTAAACTTCTTATCTTTTCATGTTTTATACAATTTTGAACAATAACTGTTTATAAACCAATTGTCTAATTTTGATAACTACCACACTACTACTACTACATACATCCAATCTTTGTGGCGATCAATCGAACAAAAAACTCTACAACAATCTCCTTCGTATTATCCGGTGTTCGCAAAAACTTTTATCTTTCACATTTTTTTGACCGACAACAACAAATCAAATGCAATGAAATTTAAATCCCGTTTAAAAATGTGATTTTTAATTCGAATTGTCGATTCGAATAAAACATACAAATTAATTTTGGATTCGTAACCCCCGAACCGATCTGATCCGATCCGATCCGAACCGAACAAACTTTGGTGAGTGAAATTGCAAAAACAAAAAATATATTTTAAGCGAGACAAATATATAAGTATTACTAAATAATTTAGCGTAATTCCATTTTAAATTGCTTTACACATATTGTGGCATGCGCGGTATTAAGTCCAAATAATATATATATTCTTCTTCTATTTGTTATTTTTGTTATACTTAAAACTAAATGAGATAATGTCTGTTAATGCGCTGAAACCAAACTTTATATGAATGTATTTATGTGTCTGCATAACATTTGATGATGACAATGATGTAGGTAGTTCCTAACGAGATTTGCTACTCACATAGAACAACAACCATAGATCACGTAAATTCTTCATTCTGCATGACTGAGGCTCCAGCTCCCGACTAACTTCACTTGCGACAATTTGTACTTATTGGTAGATCAACAAATACTCTCTATATATAAATATCTATATATACCCATAAGTTGATGTTGTAAATTCTTTGTGCAAGAATCATCGATCGTGTCTATTTCTCTTTCCACATCTCTGTGTACCTATCTATCTAACTACCAAATCTTTTTTTTTATATTTTTACTACATCTTTTACTGGATCTCTTGATAACATACGTAAATCCTAAGTAATACAGAAGACAAACTAATAATAATTTATATGTTTACTAGACACCCAGCTCTAATATAGCTGCTATGTATGAATATTAAACAAAGTTAGGTTTACTTAATTATAATAAAAACAAAAATAATGGTATATGGTTTTCATCTAGTCTTGTCCAAATATATATATACTTTGCTTATTGCTTAACGCTTAGTTCCATCCATTATGTCAATTTTCAAAACTTGAACGTTTTATTATCGAGTACATCCTCATATATATCATCCATTTAAGGACTGTTTTCAGACTTTACAAGATATATCCACTCAAAAAATAAAAGACTTTGTTTAAACTCTTTTTGCTATTAGGTTCCATCATTAATTCAAATCTTTGCTTTAACAAACTCTATTACATAGTAAATTTATAAATTTTATTTCTATAATATAAGAACGTAATTTTAAGAGCTCCTTTTTTCTTTTTATAAAAATTTACATGATTGATTTTTTTTTTCAAATCTTTTCTTTTCATTTTGTTTGTGTGTCTACCAACATGATTACAAAAATAAACCCGAAATATAAAAAATCATAAACCGTTACCAAAAACCGTTGCCAAAATCCATCACATTAATCCAAATATACATATATATATAATCTGCTTGATTCGCGCTTGATTCTCGTCTGTACACATATTTTGTCATTGCGCCAAATGAAAATACAAATTCAAATTACAATCGATAACAACAAAAACAACAACAACAACGATGAAACAATGAAACGATACACTATTGAATACTTGCCCATCACTACGGATTGGAAAATAATCGAAATCGAAATTATAATCGAATTCACACGCTGATTTGATAATGACAAACACACACACACATGAAATGTCTCCCACTTCACACACACACTCATCAATAAATTTGAATTTGCCTGTCTATATTAACGGTCAAAACACACACATTGCACAAAATATCAAATGATAAAACTATAAACTGATATATATATATATATACATAATATATATAAAAAAAATACATTCGTTTTCTGATATATGCAATTCATTGGACTATATATAACAACGAACTGACTGAATGATTCGATCGATATCCATTCATACGTATGTGTGTGCATACATGTATTGTACTTGTACATATATATATATACTATATATTATATATATATATATATATATATATATATAGTCTGTTCGATCGACTTAGAATGGCATCGGCTGTTAAATCAAGCAGACACTTTCCAAGGAATGTTCCATCACGTTCAACCTTTCACTCTGGTGAGTTTTTCTGTTTTAATTATTTTTATTAGTTTTAGTAAAACTTAACTTAATTTTACTCACAATTTTACTAAAAACAAAAACATTTTATATAGACTAAATTAAATAATAATATCGAATTATCAAACTATCGAATTTCGTTAAGTTTCTTTTTTCCATATTGATTTTTTCTCTCTTTTCATTAAAACATAAACTGAAAAAAAAAAAAAAATGTAAATTTCATTAGCACGTAAAAAAATTGTAAATTTAAGACTTAATTATACGAATGCTCCATTATTATTACTATCAATATAAATATTAATATTATTATTATTATCATTATTATTATTGATATTATTATTGTATGCTACTTTGTGCTTTGTTGTTGTCTTATGCATCCGTCCAACATCGCTTCTCATCTTTTAGTGGATTGCTTTACCTTAATTTAATGTTCGTTTTGATCATGCACGATTGTCCAAATCGAAGAAGATGCATTGTTATACTATATCAAACATAAGCATTATGATAATTGCACGTAGGTGCTTCAAGCAAACAACTATATCTATAGTTCTAGTGTACTAGAAATGATCGATAAATATATCGTTTTCAATAAATATTAATTTAAACATTACTATTATTATTATTATGTAAGACTGTTCCAATCGGGTATGCCCGAGTGCGTAATACTCGTTCACTATTGGAAGAAACAGAAATAGAAGGAGAAAGAGTTATTATTAGTATTTTCCGGTGCATCATGACCGAGTGCGCAATACTCGTTCACTATTCGAAAAAAGAGAAAGAGTTATTATTATTATTTTCTGGTGTTATATTACTATGTTGCGGTAGGTAAAAAAATGTGTTTATCCATCTGCAAAACTTGAAAATATTAAAAGTAGATATACTGTAATAAAACTGCGAACTCGATGTAAAGAAAGAATTTTGAAATTTATATAATCATTTTTCGATATGCCATAAGAGGCAATGGTAAACTACCAAAATTTAATAAATCTTAGTTTTAAAACTAAGAATCAAAAGGGCATTGTAATGTTAATAGGTGAAAATATATCATTGTATCATCTTATATGCTCTTATTATCATCTATATTTGTAACTCCAAACCTAAATTAAAAAGTTATGATCATAGTTCGCAAATAACTGCTAACCGTTATACTCTTTTACGCTCTGTTCGCGAAATCAACCGACCACAAATCATACTCAATCGCTCTCGCTGTGAGCAAGAGCCTTTGATTCTTTTCGTTTTGGTTTTTTTTTTTTAAGCACTTTGAGCTGACCTATGCGTCTGACGCTCGTTTAACGCACATCGTTTTGGGAGCGAAACTTTTTGCTTCATAAAACACGACCGGAAACCAGAGCGGAAAAAATCATAAAAAAGGTTTCGGGAGCGAACTCGTTGAAGAGCAATCGGTTGCTTTCTGAGTTTTTCCAACAGTTATTTGCGAGCTATGCTTTGTGGGCGCATCTTTAAATCTTTAAAAACTAAAACAAATAAAATCTCTTCTTTTCGTGAACGAGTATAAAATTCTCTAACGTTTTCTGGATTTTAAATATGTATAGAAGTCAGATGGATTTTCTTTCGTATATATGTATATAACAAGAAATATTTATATATATATATACTAAAGATATAATTTATATTCATATATTTACATACATTTATGTTTTCAAATACATATATGTATGTATATTTTAAGTTCTTTATTTTATAGTTTAGAGATTAAAGATATATTATCTTATATAAATATTGAGTATACCAGGATTTTAAAACCAATTACTCAATTACATAATGGCAGCTAAAAACTTTTCATGATTTATTTATATTAAAAAAAAAAAAAAAACAACCTATTGTTAAGATATTCCTACTATAATAAAACATTTCTTAAAATTTATATATATATATAAATAATTCTAATTGTAGTTGCTTAAATATATTTATATATATTCTATTTCAATCTAGACTTAACTATCTCAAATTTGTTGTAGTTCTGTGTGTGTTTCTAGTAAGCTTAGCCCAGTGTTTATTTCATGTTAATCAATCATAATTTATCACTAATCGATTGCTGTTTATTTTTGTAGGTCAAACCAGGGCAAGAAACAACACGGCGCTGGAATATTCCGGTACAAGTGGAGCCTCCGGTGATTCGCCTCATCCGGGTCGCATGAGCTTCTTTTCGAAACTTTCCTCCCGTTTTAGCAAACGGTAAGTTTTGCCCACGGCAGATCACATCAATTTAATTTGATTTTGTGTTTTTTTTTTATTTATTTTTGTCGTTATTTCTTCTCTAAATATTTCAAGAAAAGCAAATGCAGTTTAAAAACAAAATTTTAAAATTTAAACAATTTTTCATTTCACACATTTTTTTGTTGTATTGAAAATTTTCTTTTTTGGATTTATAAATTAAAATTTTTGTTGTTTCACGATTCATTCTTGCATATTTGCACATACACATATATGTACATATGTATGTGTTTATGTTTTGTACCATATCCGTTCTAATGTTTTTTTATTTTTTGTTTTAAATAATAAATTAAAATTTTAGGACAGACCCTAAAAACTAAGTTAATTGAAATGTAAAAATAAAACTCGCTTAAAGTATTTCTATTTAATTAGTTACAAAATTACCAAAAAATGTATAGAAAAAAAAGATTAAAATAATTTGATTATATTAAAAAAAAAAAATAATAATAAATGTTTAATAAGTTTAAAATTATTGTATTATATATATATAAAAAAAATGAATAATAAAAAAAAACTATTATCTAAATCATTTTATTGAAGTCTTAAACTAAATAAAAAGCTTATATAAATTTGATTATAAATTTAAATACTTTTCAATTTTGTAGCTAATTAAATTATTCTAAAATTAGTTAAAATTTTTTATTAAATGTCAATTCATGAAGAACATTTTGAGATCTTTTCTAAATAAGAAAGCTGAACAGAAATTTGTTGTAGTTAACAAAACAAGAAGACAAAACTAGTCAAAAGGTTATTTTGAGATGGGCTGAAACTGAATAAAGAATGAATACCTCTAATATAAAAAGAAATATGCTTAAGTAAAAATTGCACGAAAAATACCTTGGTAAATTTACTGATCAAAAATATAAAATTAAAAATATATATATTGTCTTCTATAAATTTTAAAGAAAATTGATATTTTTTTTTTATTTCAAATGTAAAAAAATTGTAATTAATGATAACAATTGTTTTTTATTATATGATGGCTTTTTAAAGAAAGGAAAACTAGTTTCAGTTATCATTTTTTTTTTTTTTATTTGCTTGACGTTTTATATTCTTTGAACAAAATTTAATAATACATTTTTTGAAAGATTTTAACAGTTTCTTTATCTTAAAAAAATTGAATAAAAATTTTTCTGACACTTAAATAGTTTTAGTTGTTAGTATTACTCAGTTATTAGTTAGTACTATTCAGTCGTTATATATAATATATATTAGATGGAATCGTGTTTCAGATTCAAATTCAGTCTTCTTGTTTACTAAAATTTTTGTTAGAAATTGTTTTTATTAAAAAAAAAACAAACTAAAGATTAAATATTTAAGCATAAAATTCAAGCAAAACTGAAATCGAAATTAAAATTGAACTAAAAAAAAAGTATCTATAATATAGTTTTCATTCCATAGGGCTTACATTTGATATCGAGGGCAAATGCTTCGCATTTTTTTGTTTATTTTTTAATTTTTTTGTTTGCATGTTTTTATTTTAAAATTGGTTTTCAAAATTGTTTAATGTAATTCAAATATATTTTTTATAAAAATTATATTTGCGCATATATACAAAAAATAAAAAAATAAAAGAAATTATATTTGGCTGCATGCTGTTTTTATTTTTTAATCAAATTAATTATTGAAATTTTTGATTTAATTGTAAATATTTTTTTGAAATTTGTTTTTCATTTGTTTTAATTTTAATTCATTGAACAACTAACAAAATGTTAAAAAATAAAAATAAAAATATGAGCAAGTATATGTTAATATCATAAACACAAAATACATACATGGAATTATGTACACACACACACACACACACACACAGATACACCCACCCACACACACAGGGGTAATTGGTTAAGAATGAATTCGATTATTTAAAATAAATTAAATAAATATATAAATAAATATAAACTTCGGTTAATTTGAGATTCTTTTAGACTGTTTTGATTTTGATCAAACTCTAACAATTCGCGGATACAAAACAAATACAAAACTTCGCATACATACATATGTAACTATATAGATATATTGCCAAATATATACATACATATATATATATATATATATATATATACAGATCGGAATGAACAGCATCCAATTGGAGATCTGTTTAAATGTTCGATTTGAGATATATTCAAACGCTCTGTCGCGCGCTCTCCGTCACTCTTTTACTTTCTATTTATTGTTATGTGCATAAGTAGGGTATTAAGTCTTCTGTATGTCCTTCACATTTACTTCTTCCTTCTTCTTCTTTATTTATCTACCCATGTTTGTGTATATACATTATCATGCCACAATTTAGGAGCCTTTAAAAATTGTTTAAAGTCTGATTTTTTTTCTTAATTTTTGAAATCAAAATTAAAAATGTATTTTTTTTTACAAAACTTTGATTATTTAAATGAAAAAAATTGCGTTTACTTTTCTTTTTTCAAAGAAGTTAATGAAGAGAAAAGAACAAACACAAAAGAAAACAAATGAATAAACAATTAAAAAAATGTTTTAATTTCTATACATATATATATATTTTTTTTGGTTTTTAACATTTTTTCCGTTTGAAACTTTTTTGATTTCATTTCTCGTATTTGTTTTCTTCTTCTTCTTTTTCTTCTGTTTTCTATTTTTTTTTTCACCCATTATTAATATTTTTTCCAGCCGTGAATAATTTGTTTAAAATTTTTTCTTTAATTTTAGGCCAAACCAGTAATTAACAAACAGACAAAAAAGCATTAACTACTTCTTGTTAATAGTTCTAAACAAACTGAAAACTGAAAACAGAAACAAACGATTCCCCCTAAAGTAAACGCTCGTGACGGAGAGAGATAACAGAGAGAGAGACAGATAACAAAGATACAGAGAGAGAGAGAGAGAAAGAGAAAGTTACAGTTATGATTGATACAAATCGCGAAACAGATAAGATCAGAGATCAGAGCGGTTTTGATTCCTTCCGATTCGATTCGATAAGCCCCTCCTCCAAAAGAACATCGACAACGTTGAGTTCCGTTACCGTTACCGTTTACCGTTAATAGAAATTCACAAAAACAAAGCGTCTATGTTTTAATACAACAAATTATTAACTAATTATACTTACACATTTATATTAATTAAAAAATACATATATATATATATTTAAAGTAAACAACAAGAAAAACAAACAGAAAACTATTTTTTCTTTGTTTGTAAATTAAATTTAACTTTAATTTTCATTTGATTTGATATAAAAATAAAATTAAAAACATTTCAAATCATTTATGAAATTATATTTAAAGAAAAATATAGAACTGTTGCCACATATGTTCTGCTGCGTCTTCTTCTTTTTCTTTTTTTTTTTG
The DNA here is from genome assembly GCA_035045345.1 of Drosophila hamatofila. Lineage (NCBI taxonomy): Eukaryota > Metazoa > Arthropoda > Insecta > Diptera > Drosophilidae > Drosophila > Drosophila hamatofila. The sequence goes on from JAWNPA010000012.1 coordinate 3,631,220, forward strand.
CTAATTTAAAAAAAGAAATGAAAATAAAAGAAATGAAAAAAATTATGATTAATATTAAATGCGAAACGCAATATTTTAATTATAGATATATATAAAGATATATATGTATGCATATATATATATATATATATATATATATATATATATATATATATATATATATAAATTTAAAAAAAAATAAAATTATATATATACATATACATATATATATATAATATATATACACACCAAAAGCAGCTGCGAGTTATCAAATAAAAAATAAAAATAAAAAATAAAATAACAAATTGAAATTGATTGAAACAACATTTTTTGTATATGTATGTAGTCTATCCATGTATGTATGTATGTATGTACGAAGGTATAATGTATTTATAAACTGTTTCCGAGTATATCATATACAATCACCGATCGATAAAACGAAATAAAGAGTTTGATACAAAAGCAAAAATAAACATAAAAAAAACTGATTATTATGAAATTGAAGTTGAAGTCGAAGTCGATGTTGGAAGTCTAAGCGCATCAAAGCAAGCTTCTTTTAGTCATTTAAGAGCAATGATTAAATTAGTTAAAGTATCTATATATATATATAAATATAAATAAATTGAAAATGTATTAAAATGATGTGCATGATGTGAACATTTTATTTGTACAGCTGATTATTAACTGTAAATCATGTGTTACCTTTTTGGGGCACCTTCAGTGCTCTGAATTTAGTTAATATATCCATTAAGTTTCAAAGATGAAAAGAAATAAATACATTTAATTAATTAGCAATAAATTATGTGCATTGAAATTTGTTAAAAAAGCAAAAAGTATTTAAACTTCAAATCAATTTGACATTTTTATTTCTTCATTCCCCAACCCAACACTCATCATCTTTATATCATCCAAAAAATATTTAACAAAACTGGTATATTTTCATAATGTTTTTTGTTTATCATATAATGATATATTAGTATTATGGTTTTGTGTTCAGTAACAAAATAAAAATGAGCTTAAATATTTATGAAGCAATTTCGAATTGAAATCAAATTTTAAGAAATTATATTTATAGTGAGTTAACAATAATTTTTAATTTAAAACATTTTTATTTGATTTAACGTTTATAATATATGATAATCCATAAAGTATAGAATAATAGAAATTGTCTATAGAATCTACTTTATGCAATCTATTGAGGCTTAAGAGTCCGTAGAGGTCAGAGAGACTATAGAGTGTAGAGTGTAGAGAGTCTATAGAGTGTAGATAGTCTATAGAATCTATAGAGTCTACTGAGTCTAGTGAGTCTAGGGAGTCTAGACAGTTTATAGTGTAGAGTGTCTAGAGAGTCTATAGCGTCTATAGAGTGTAGTGAGTCTATAGAGTGTAGAGAGTCTATAGAGTCTACTGAGTTTAAAGAGTCTTCAAAGTCTAGAGAGTCTTTAAAGTCTAGAGAGTCAATAGAGTCTACTGAGAGTTCATAGAGGCTACTGAGTCTATTTTCTTGTTCTTAGTTGTGAATGCTCTGTTATTAAATAGATTCAACGGTCGATTAAGCTGTTTAGATTAGTTTCTATAGATAATATTTATCAAAAGTGATATATATTGATCTATATATTTATATGAGAGAAGATGATCTGGTCTTAAAGTATAGACTCAAGAGTCATGTCGATTCAGCTCAGTTCACCCAGCTCTTTGTATGAAAGCATCCAGCTTGGAGCTCTATTTGAAACTTGATTTAATTTAAAAGTGTGCAGTTAGGTAATCCTATATCGAATTCAGCTCAGTTAAATTACAAGTCATTTTCGCATTCTATGAAATTAATTAGATTTAAGTTGGAAGAATGTGTAAATCAATTATGTAAATAGTTCTTGTAATATATCATTTAGTTTACTAGCAATTATTAATTTTGGTATATTTTTGTTGAAATTTTTTAGAATTAGAACTGTTAGCGAAAATAATAAAAAATATTGAAAAATATAGAAATGTAAGTTAAGTATTATTAGACAAAAATAAGTTCAACTTTGAGCTTCAAATCAGTCTAAGACAATAAAAAACCTAAGCGTAGTTTAAGTTACACTTTAAGCACATTTGAAGTCGTATGACTTTATGATTTATTGAATTAATCAATTAACTTTTAGTACATCTACAACGGAAGAGGCAGCCAAGCCAAGAGTTTTGCGTTTCACATGGTCTATGAAGACGACATCGCCGCTGATGCCCGATCAAATCATGCAGAAGATAAGAGAAGTTCTTGATCAAAACAACTGCGACTATGAGCAGCGTGAAAGGTAAGACATCTATATACATACATATATGTTATATATATATAATTACATATATATTTCTATTCCTCAACAGATTTGTACTCTGGTGTGTACATGGCGATCCCAATACAGATTCTTTGGTTCAGTGGGAAATCGAAGTTTGCAAATTGCCGCGACTCTCGTTGAACGGCGTTCGCTTCAAGCGTATTTCTGGTCAGCGAAAAAACTTTGAATTACTTGTAACAATGTTGATTTATTAATTGTTGTTATTACACCTTCTGCACAGGTACTAGCATTGGCTTCAAAAACATTGCGTCTCGCATTGCTTTTGATCTCCGTCTGTGACTTGACAAAACGACTAATGAGAGCTGCACAGCCAACACCACCACCAGCACCACCACCGATGGCAGCGATACGAAAACCACCTCCACTGCCAACTATCAAATGGCTGACAAATCGTTGCTGCGTCGTTCACTTAGTCAACAACAAAGATCAAATCGATTCAAGAATCGGAATCGTCCGAAGAAGAAGAGCTCAGGCGGCGGCGGAGGATTGCTGTCATCGGCTTTTCAAGTTTACTTACCCTTCCGACCAAGGGAGGAGGAGGACACGAAATCACAAATTAAATTTGATGCGTTTCGCTCAGTCGATAACGAAGATGAGAGTGAGGAGGGGCAACGGCTAGAGTCAATGCCCAGTAACAACAGTAATATGGAATCTCAAGATAAAGACAACAACAAAATGGCCAAGGAAGCAGGTGGTGAGTGTGGTGTGGCAATGTCTGGTGGCAGCAGCAGCAATGGCAGCGGCAAAGGCAGCAAAGGAAATCGATTTAAGAGAAACATCAAGAATACTAGAAGTCTAATTGTGCGCAAATTCACAACAATCAACTCCAGCTCGAACTCCAACTCCAACTCCAACTCCAACTCGAAACCAAGCGAGACTAACAACACAACCAGCAGCACATCAAAGCACTCAAGTGAGATGGCAGAGCAGCATGCGAATGCGAATGCGAATGTTATCGATAACGATAAACCAAACACCAAACAGAAAAAAGTAGCTATGTTACGCACCACAACTCTCTAAATAATAATAATAAGAATTATAAACATGCATAAAAACACACATAAAAATTAGAAAGATCTGGGCGCTGCCCTCTCTCTCTCTCTATTTCTATATATATATATTCATATATATATATATATTATATGTATTTGGCTCCAATCATAGTATGAACACTTTTAGCATAGAATCTCAAAGTAAAATTAAATGTTTCATTCAACTATCGCATATTTGAATATCTTATAGCAAACAGCAGACAAAATTGTAATCACAACTTAAGTACATAAGCAACAACAACAACAGAAACAACAACTGCAGCAGCAACAACAACAAACATAAACGCATCCCATATATGAAGCTAATGTCTCTCATATGTAAACACACTTATTATATATTGATATTGATATCGTTAATTGCTAGAAAGCGTAGGTGAGAGCCACACCGTTTTAATTCAATAAAAGATATATAATATGTATATATACATATATATGTATATATATATATATATAAAAGTATATGAAATGAAAAAAGCATTTTCTTACATCAAAGAGGCAAACACACAATTTTTGTTAATATATATACATATATAAATTTAAGTAAAAATTTTATTCATATATTTTCTGTTTGTCAAAATTTACTGATTCGATCCAAAAATTAATATTAATTTTGTTGGTTTTTGCATGAGAGCGTCTATTATATAAAAAACTCAAAAAAAAAAATGTATCAAATTTCTTAATTTAATTTTTTGTTTGTTTATTTAATTCTTTCTCCACACGAGCTATACAAGCGATATAAAAAAATTGTAAATTGTATTTATCTAATTATAATTATTTAACCACTTTGAAAATTTATTGTTTTGCGTTCAAATTTATTTCAATAGAGTTTAGGTTTTTATTAGTTAAATTATTCAGGATTCAGAATGGCGAAAGTCTGAGTCTGAATTTTGAGTTTTAATTCTTCTATGATTAAGGAATGGCTGAAACTTTACTAGATAGTTTTTTAGTTTACTATCTGAATTTTGCTGCTCTGTATACTTTTTCATTTACAAGCTTTAAATAGAATGTTTTTAGGCGGTTGCTAAGGTGAGTACAGAAATTTCTATAGCGTGAGACAAATTTGACCTGATGCAAGGATATATGAAATCCATTATCAATGGGTTTGATAGGGTATAAAATAAAATTTTGTTTCCTATACAACCAAGGTAATAAGGTCATTCTCATATAAAAATATATTTTTAAAATTATTTTTAACATTGAAAACAACCACATTCATACACATATCGATTTTGAAATTTCCCAAGCCTTTAATGGGTGTGGATAGCAAGCTTGCGTCGAGCTATAAATGATGTCACACAGTATTACTGTTGATATAGTTTATTTTTCATGTCTAGCGCACATATGTATATCAACTTTTAATGGAAGCTTTTGTTATTCATGTCCCTTTAACAAAGGCTTGTTAATTACATCCCTAATTACAGCATTTGAAAGAAAATACATGCTTTATAAGTCGACCAGCTGGACTTTTTACATATATTTTTCAAGTTCATAAAAATACCAATATCTCGACTGTAAATTATCACAATAAATATTATAATTCAATATGAGTAAATTAAAGATTTTAGTCGTACATAAATAAAATGGAATCTCTGCAAGAAAATCTGTTTTCGCTTAAAGCTCATCATCAAGATCAAAGGTTTCAGCTGGAAAATCGCCCACTTCCACGGAGAGAGGTGAGACAAATCCACCATAATTTGGCTGACAGATGAAATAGGATTTGCCGCCAACACTGTTAAGTATTATAAACATACATATTATATACGTTTTTTAATGTATAATAAAATATATTTACCTTCCGTTATTTTTGCCTAAGGGCTCATCATACTGCACACCAATATATATACCGTTTTTACCCTCAAGTTGCCCATTATACATAACAGTACCACGGCGTGTTGGATTTCCTGACACACTCACCTAAAGAGAGAGGTAGAGGGAGAGTGGATGAGAGAGCGAGTGAGTGAGTTTGGTTGAGTAACAGCAGCAGGCAATTTACCTGGCAACGACTGCCTACAACACAGAGATCTGCACGTCTCTGCATCTCTTCAGCCTGCTCACGCCGTTTGATTTCCATTTGCTTCACTTCCTCCTCATTGTATTTGCCCAGTCGGTTTTGCTTCAAGAAATTCCGCACAGAATCAGTTCGCTGCTCGTACTGATCATTTGTCAGCTCAAATTTTTCAATCGCCTCCGTATCAAATGTAAAGTTCGCAAAGTTGTCAATCACATGCAGTCGCATGCCATCGCAATTGATATAGAAACCCAGTTTGGCATCATTGTCGCTTAGTGCTGTCACGTAATTGTCGCCTTTATACAACTCTACTTTCATGGTGCCAGCATTTCCGCCGGTTAAGATTTCCAATTTACTCTGCGAAAGCACAATTCGCACATCTGTTAATGTAATTTACGAAAAAAGTACTTAAATGCCTACCTTCAGCTGGGAGACGGTCAAGTCCTTGGAGAACTTCATCTCAAATGCCACGGTATCATTATGAGAATTCGAGACATTGGCTGTAATAAAAGCTGAATCTGAATTATTAATTTGCAGTATTTCCGACATGTTTAATTTCAGCGTCTGTCTTCACTTTGAGGCTTAGCCGATAAGTCTTCACGATGACCGATAATTTCCAATAAGGAATATCGTACGAGTTTTACGAAGTATGTGTGACTAAGCTTTGATGAACTTTAACGGCAGTTGTTGCTACGACTACAGAAGTTTTAAAATTTAAAACTTGATCAAGTGAGTTTAAGCAAATGTGTTTTCTGGTACAAAATCAACTCGTACAAACTAAATTATGTTAGTTGCATGGAAAGAAAATATCATTGAAATAACTTATTTTCTAATTAGAAAAAAAGAAACCAGTAAATATCGATTCTACATTGAAAGAGACCACTGGCACATATACATAAGCATATCGATATTTTTGTGCATCACTAATTAATACACAAATCAGCTGCTTAGTATCCTTAAAAATCGAGTTTAAGTTATGTGAATTGATGGCTATGCAAAATGCCCGGAATATGCCATTATATATAGATAATTATAATACATGATAAAATGTAAAGCAGTATAATAAACGAAAAAATGAATAAGTACACAAGTTTATTGGGCATTGAACAGCGAAGCAAAACTATGTATCATCCAAAGGAACAAATTTTAAATATCTTGACATACATACTTTTGCTAGTAGTCGCCGTGTGTGCAATTGTGCTGCTGTGTGATTTATCTAGTCAGCGCGATGGATTCTTCTACTCCAAGAAAGATTCAGCCGTACTCGATCTGTCTATATCCCATACTCAGGAGGTGCTTCTCCGCCCGGACACAGAATATCGTGGACAAAATGTGAATTGCACATTTTGGGATTGCTTAAACATTTACAAATGCGAGCATGACACCCTCAAGGTATACATTTACCCATTGCAAGAGTTTTTGGATGAGAAAACCGATAAGGTTGCCAGCACGCTATCAAGCGAATACTTTCAAATCCTGGAGGCGGTGCACAAGAGTCCTTACTACACATCGAATCCGAATGAGGCCTGCCTCTTCCTGCCGAGCCTGGATCTACTGAATCAGGATGTGTTTGACAAGCATTTGGCTGGTCCAGCGCTGGCTTCGCTCAACTTCTGGGATCGTGGAGAAAATCATTTAATCTTCAATATGCTGCCGGGCAGCGCACCCAACTATAATACCATTTTAGATGTAAACATCGACAACGCCATTGTTTTGGGTGGCGGCTTTGATAGCTGGACATATCGACCCGGATTCGATGTATCTATACCGGTTTGGAGTCCGTTGGTGCATCAAACCAACTTGCTGCCAATTCACGCAGCAGCCCATCGCAAATATTTGCTAGTTTCTGCTCAGCTAAATCTTTTGCCGCAGACTCTGCGAACTCTTGCGGATCTAACGTTGACAGCTAAAAGCGCCGAACAAATTCTGTGGCTTGGACTCTGTGATAACAAAGATTTGAAGTCTCGCTGCAGCCTAACGAAGGCGAATCCAAAGCGGTGGGAATATCCACGCGTGCTGGGACGTGGCAAGTTCTGCTTCCTCGGCCGTAGTCTGCGCATCGGCCAGCCCGACTTAATCGAGATAATGTCCCAGGGCTGCATTCCTGTGATAGCCATTGACAACTATGTGCTGCCCTTCGAGGACGTCATCGACTGGTCTCTAACGGCGGTTCGTGTACGAGAGTCGGAGCTGCATTCGGTCATGCGTAAATTGGAAGCAATTTCCAATGTAAAAATTGTGGAAATGCAGAAGCAGGTGCAGTGGCTCTACAGCAACTACTTCAAGGATTTGAAGACCATTACATTTACGGCACTGGAGATACTTGAGAGTCGAATATTTCCACTGTTGGCCCGCAGCAGCCGGCAATGGAATGTGGTTAAGAAAAATAGTCATTCAACCTTTAATCCGCTATTCCTTACATCTCTCGCTCCAAAGTCCCAAGGCTTTACAGCTGTCATTCTGACCTATGATCGGGTCGAGAGTCTATTCCTTTTGATCCAGAAGCTGGCAGTTGTGCCATCGCTGCAAAGCATTCTGGTTATTTGGAACAATCAGAAAAAGATGCCACCACATTGTAAGTTTATTATATTATTAATTTGCAGTCATCTTTAATTAATCATTATATTTCTTACAGTATCTACTTTCCCAACAATATCCAAACCACTAAAGATCATACAGACTCGTGAGAATAAACTCTCAAACAGATTTTATCCCTATCCTGAAATTGAAACTGAAGCAATACTAACTATAGACGATGATATTATTATGTTAACGAGTGATGAACTTGATTTTGGGTACGTTAGCCATATGATTTTCGATTATCCCATTCTATATAATCATTTCGTTTAGCTATGAAGTGTGGCGCGAGTTTCCGGATCATATTGTCGGCTTTCCCAGTCGCATTCATGTCTGGGATAATGCAACAATGCGTTGGCACTACGAATCTGAATGGACTAATCAAATATCAATGGTGCTTACGGGCGCAGCATTTCATCATAAATACTGGAGTCACATGTATACGTATGCCATGCCCGGTGACATTAAACATTGGGTCGATGACCACATGAACTGTGAGGATATCGCTATGAATTTTCTTGTTGCAAACATCACAAACAATCCGCCAATTAAAGTGACGCCGCGAAAGAAGTTCAAGTGCCCCGAGTGCACAAATACGGAAATGCTGTCAGCCGACTTAAATCATATGCGGGAGCGTTCGGCTTGCATTGATCGATTCGCCAAGATATATGGACGAATGCCGTTGCGCACAGTAGAGTTCAGGGCAGATCCTGTGCTATTCAGAGACAATTTCCCAGACAAATTGAAGCGTTACAATGATATTGGAAGTTTGTAAATCTAAAATATATATTATAATTAGTAGACGAAATTACTCAAGACTTAACCAAATATGTTATATCAATCAATGTTAGCTCATGATCATTTCTTAAGCTGTCTTTTTGATTTTGTTTTATGTTTTAACATTTCAAATAATTCATATTGAAGTAAACAAATAGGAATAGCAAATAGATTGATATGTTCAAGTAAATACTACTTAATTCAAAAGCAAAAAATAATTGACGAAAATTGCATTTTGTAATTGATGCAGGAAATCGTTTTTGGCCATGTTAATATCTAGAACTTAATTATTTCATTTGTTATTTAAGAGAGCATTTACTAATTATGTATTCAATTCAGAAATGATTTTTTCTATATTATAGATTTAAATGAATGTAGAAGAAAGATTTAAATATAAATATCATGGGCATATTATTTGCAAGTTCTTATCAACTGACTTTAATAAATGAATCACTTTTATTAGACGGTAATTATTGTATGGTGACGAAATAAACAATTTTGAAAACTTCAAGTTCATTCATAAACGTCATAAACTTACCTTTAAATTTATATATGAATGTAAATTTCTCATATATTTCTTGCCAAATTCAAATAAAACAGAAATTTCTCGTGCTGAGCAGAAATTAAATTTTTATTAAATATATAAATGTTTACTGTCATATGAAAATGCAAAAATCTAAGGCTGGATTTTACTGTTTAGCTGATAAATTAGAATAGTTTGTATAATATCAATTTAGGGGCAGTAAATTCTACGATCCATTGACGGTAGCCAGATATTCTTTATAGCGTTGCTCCTGCTGCTGTTGGAGCTTTTGAAGCTTCTTGAGTTGTCCCTTGCTAATCTCTTTGCCATCTTTGTCATGTGTGGGCAGACCCTAAAATGAGAGTATTATATTAAGTAAATGTTTTTCCAAATTAATATATCTATATTATTAAACCTACATCTTCGCCAAATGCCGAGTACTTTTCAGTTTCATTGAGAAACATCTCTTTTGGATTAACACGACGTTGAGCTTCCTTAGCTGCTGCCGCCTCTGCCAAGGCTTGTTTCTTACGCTCTTTTTCCAAAGCTTTCTCAGCTTCGGCTGCCTGCTTGGCCTCGCGTTCGCGCAACAACGTATCCCGGTCAACCAATTTGACGGCATATTTGCCGTCATCTTTATCCTCCAAGCGAACACCCAAATTGGGTAAGACATCATCACGGAGATCATCACATAGTTTCAGTATGTCAAATGCTTTCAGTGCCTTCGCCTGCTCACGAACTAAATTACGGAATTCGGCCACTGATTGGACGTAAGGCATTACTACGGCCTCGTGATCATTAGTTGCTGAATCGGCATCAGCTCCTCTCAGCGGGAATCCAATGCCCCCGCGCGGACCACCAATAGCTCCAAATATGTGCAGCAAGTCCGTCACATAGATGGCTATCTTCCGCAGTAACAGGCTGTTAAGCCTGGATTTATTGTCTCGTATGTAAACATTTGTCGTTGAAACCAACTCCCGAACACAATCTAAAGCGCTGCGTGTATCAATGTTATCTAAAATATGGAAAGAACACTTAAGGATCAGTGATAACATAATTTAAATAGAAAATCTAACCACAAAGAGCTGCATGAATTTGCGCCTGGGCTTCATTAAATTTGGTTTGTAAGGCGGCCTCCACAGCAGTCCACTCACTGAACTGCTGCATGGGTTCTCCGGACAAGACCTGACGTGTTAGGTCTTTGACATTCAAAAAGAATTCCTAAACAATAGAAATTTTAGTTTGTGCATAATATTTAGTTAAATCAAACATACATTAAGGAATTTCTCATACTGAGTGGCCATTTCCATGGTGTTTTCGGAGTAGTCCAGCGTATCCTTCCAGGAGTGCAACAGGAATGCCAGACGCAATTGCGTTGCTGAGTGCTTTTTCAATGCCTCTTGAATTGTTACAAAGTTCTTTAGAGACTTGGACATCTTGCAGCCGGCAATTGTCAGGTGACCGGTGTGCAAGAAATACTTAACCCATTCGGATTCACCGAACGCAGCTTCAGACTGTGCCAGCTCATTGTCATGATGGGGAAACTTCAGATCGACACCGCCAGTGTGTATATCAAATATGGATCCAAAGATATCCGAAGCCATGGCTGAACACTCAATATGCCAGCCGGGACGACCACGACCCCAAGGACTATCCCACCAAGGCTCGCCAGCCTTGCTCGCCTTCCACAGGGCAAAATCATTGGCCGATCGCTTCTCTGAAAGTCGATCCTCAGTGACGGACAAATCACCCTCTCCTTCCTGCAATGATGCTGTGTCTCCATAGGCCTCGGGCACCAGTTTCGCATAATGATGCTTATCGCGTTTGTCAAAGCCATTAACATCAAAGTAGACAGAACCATTCGCCTCGTACGCAAGGCCATTGTCAATAATACGCTGTATAAATGCAACAATCTGAGGCACATACTCCGAAACACGCGTTAATACATCAGGTGGTAGAATCTGCAATTATTGATCAATATATTACGAATGCTATCAATAGTTTTTAGTTGACTTACATTGAGTGACTTCATATCATTGTGAAACTTATCTTCCCAAAATCTGGGTAAGGCTTCGAAGACGGCATTATCATTGACCTGAGCACCTTGTTTACCATCCAGCCACTCAGCAATGGGATCCTTGGCCTCAGCCAAATAATGGCATCTCATTTTAGTGATTTCTGCTTCGCTGCCGCTGCTGACAGCTTTGGTTAGACCTTCCACTGCATCGTTCATGCGTTGCAACATCTTTTCCAACATGACTTTCTTATCAGCATCTGTATTTTTATCACACTTGATTTGTAACAGACTGAGTACTTCTTTTTGCTCGTTTAACAACTGCTCGAGTGGCAGCTGAGCAGCTGCAGTTGCATACTGCTCAAATAGATGATATTGACGGGCTCGCTTTATAATTTTGTCGTCGATATCGGTAATGTTCATGACATAGTGAATGTTATAGCCAAAGTAGTCAGCCAATATGCGTCGCAAAATATCGAAGGAAATATAAGATCTGTGAAGCAGACAAGCATAACAAGATTAGATAGGAAAACGACACCGAGCAATGCTGATGTGGCTGCTCACCTAGCATGTCCCATGTGCGAGGCATCGTACACCGTGGGACCGCAGCTATACCACTTAACATTGTTTCCGTCTAATGGTACGAATTCCTCCTTTTGCCTGGTTAGACTATTGTACAGTTTTAATTGCGGCCTTGTTGAGGATTTTGGTGCTTGCCACACCGGTTGCACACGCTTCGACATTTTGGGAGCTCCTTTAATAGCGTTCTTAAATTCCAACACGATTACTAATCGATGATTAACACTCGATGAAGAATTTTTGAAGTCAGCTGTTTCAGTCGTTAACTTAGTCAAGAGTTGCTGGCAAAATATCGATATGTGTGCATCGACAAATTCTTATGGGAAAACACAACTTTCAAACTGTTCATTTTAAATTTTTTAAAATTCCAAATATTTTTCTTTTTGTATTTATTGATATGTGACTCCCAAAATTATTACATGCCAATTATAAAAATAAAATTATTAATATAGTTAATAAAATTATTATGTCTAATCTACATTTAGGAAGCAACTATCTAAATATCAAATTTTATATTATTTGTCATAAATAGTTCGTTAATGCTAATGTTTATATGTCTAATTGCCGCCATTTTGCTGTGATTTACAGGCAATCATATATACCGGAAAAAGTCCTTTGGGGAAATTTTGTTGACGCACTTTTCTAACAATTCGAAAGCCAGCTTCTCTTAAAAAGCGCTCATAGGACTCTAGCGGACGCGTAATTGACGAATCCTCTTCATCCTTTATCACCTCTTTCGATGTACTGACGTTCTCCTTAAGGCAAAAGTAAGCACCTGGCTGCAAACTGAGTCGCATTCGACGGAAAAATAGTACAAGGTCCGGATCTGTCAGATGTCCTAAAACCCATTGGCTCCAGATTAGATCATATTTATGAGTGGGTGAGAATTCCTGAAGTCCCATATTGTATATTTCACCCAAGCTATGGCGACATACGGACTCTGACGTGCATATCTCTCGGGCCTTCTCAGCAAATGCGGCATCTTGTTCAACCAGGTCAACCGTGTCGAACATTGGTATTAAAAGGTTGCGTGAAACTCGTCCAATTCCAGCACCGCAGTCTAGAGCTAATTTCTTTCCTGGCACTTTAAGTTCACGTAAAAATATCCTTGACCCTTGAATATCGATTGCGCTGATGTAGCCAAGACCACCGAGCATGCCGTTCACTGTTGCTGGAACTTCTGACCAATATTTTTGTGCTTTGTTGTAGAATTCAGGTACAACCTCTTCATTTTTCAATTTGTTGGGGCTTTGAGCTTCGTGTTTCTCTTCCAGCACTTCATCTTTACAGTTGTTTACATCTTTTGGCAAATTTTGTGAGTCCTCCTTGTCACAGGCAGTCACAGGATCTGTATCTAACTTACAATACATTTTCGTTGTTGTATAATTCTAGTCATGAAATTTGTAGTTAAATTCTATGTAGTTAAATTATCTTCAATGCCACTTACCGCATACTTAGATTAAATTACTACAAATAAATGTGCGCAGGGCTGCATTATACGTTTTTTTAAAACTAGTTCTTAGGGGAACCAAACAAAGCTCGTTAAAGCAAATTCGTTCGATTTAAATATTTAACTGTATTGAATAACTAATCGAATACTTTCATTTTCACATTATTCGCTTCTACATTTGATATAGTTTACATATTTTTTTAAAGCAATAGACCTCACACTTTTTTCTTTCCATGGTAATTTTTTAAAAGTTCACATAGATAACAAAACTATCGATATCGATATTTTGTGTATTCGCTATATTAAAGAGAAGGAAAGTATAATCAACAGGCGTAAAATTGTTTAAGCTGCACAAACTTTATATACAAATAAATATGACTCTCGACGTCGATGCTCAGAAGAAAGATGATAAGCTACTACTTGCAACAATACACCAGGAATACAAAATTCTAGCTGAATAGTAAGAATTGACAGTATCAAAGGTTTTTTGTTTGCAAAACAATAACAAAGATTTATTTTCATAGCAAAATGATTGAGTCAGAAAAGGTCTCAGGCATATATGTAATTCCGAGCTATGCCAATTCGTTGCGTGAGTATATTATGCTGAATAGTATAAAGATCGATACTTATTTAATTTGTTTAGAGTGGTTCGGTGTTTTCTTTGGCCGACAAGGCTTCTATGAAAATAGTGTTTTCCGTTTTTCAATACTGCTGCCGGATGGTTTTCCAGACGATAAAACTACTCCCGTAAGTACCTAAATACCTATCATATACTTTATATATGTATATATACTATTTTTACTTTTAAGGCAATTGTTTTTCAACAAAACGTTGTGCATCCACTTGTCTGCCCTTTCACAAATAGCTTAGACATCAGTCACGCATTCCCGGAATGGAAATGCGGGGAAGATCACCTTTGGCAAGTGCTGAAGTACATGCAAGTGATATTTGCCGATCCCTTGGAATGTATACGTAGTGTGGGTAATACCCAGGAGCTGAGCAACGTCGAAGCAAGCAAACTATTGACCACTAACCGAGACGCATTCGCTGCCCTTGTTCAAGAGAGTATCGCAGAGAGTAAAGCCCATATCTATGACACGCCACCAACAGAGGATCCTCATTATATAGTATTTGAAAAGTTCCAAGATGACATACATGGACCAGTATTAGAACAAATACGAAACGGAAGAACCACAAATTCGCCTGCAGAAAGTGGAGCCGGAGGCGCGGCCACTGGTCTGTCATGGGTTAAAGTTAAAGAAGGCGAATTTAAACCATTAAGCATTGAGTAGTCATAACAATCGATGTATGTGCGTAAATTATATAACATATTCTATTAGTTAATTAACATACTGCAGTCTTCTGAGATCCTATAGTTTAGAATTCATTATGTACTTTTCACAGTTTTTTATCCATTCATGTTCCAGCTCTAGTTCAGTGTCATCCCAATGAAAATGAGTTGGCGGTTTGTCCTCACTAGCAAACACGAATCTCTGGCTGAGCTCGATGGCCAATTTGGAGCGCACGAGTCCAATGCCACCGACTTGCGGCCAGGCTGGATGATACACTCGTCCGCTTTGCGGATGCATATAGAGCTTATGTGGTTGAAAGGGAATCGATAGATCTGGACCACCGTGTGCATATGTCAATAAATGATCAGTTCGCCCTTCGGCGTCCTTCTTTATGTGCTCAGTAAAAACAATGGGCGTGTCATCGCAGCGAATAAAATTCCTTTCACGACCGCAAGGCGACAAATAAGGAAACATTTCGTAACGCTTTGTTTCATTGACGCGCAGGCGGCTAAAGAAGAATTTCAGAAATTTCTTCTCTTTAAAACAGGATGTGAAGTTTTTCATTTTGGCATCGTCTAAAAAGAGCTGCAAGTGAAAAGCAGAAGAGCAACAAGAATAACGGACATATGCATGCATACATCTACACACATACAGCATATATGTGTGCACATACACACCATGCCTTCGTGATCGATGTAATAGAAGTATTCGCGTATCCTCGGCTCAGGCGACTGTCCCTGGGTATAGAGCGCGATAGTGCGCCGTGGAATCCAATTGAATTTCCAATTTTTAAACAATAGGCTCTTCGTGTGGAGTACAGCAATACCTTGACCGAGGAAAAAATTCGATCAGCTGATTGTTTACAATACAAGGTGTGTAATTCATTTATGCATGATCAATTGTTAGTGTATGTGTGTATATTCAGGATATATAACTTGAAATTTTTTAAAAATTACATTAAGTATATATGTATGTATATGAATCCTATACAAGTCTATTTTTTCTTTTTATCACTCGTACTGCTGGACTTTTGCATCCGTCCCACTTGCATGTTCTTTAGCTTTTCATTTAGCTTCTTTTTGGCATTTTTGTGCTCCTCCTCTTGACGTATGGTCTTTAATGGCTTGGGATGCAAAAATTCTTTGCGGGCTTCTCGCTTCTTTAGCTCCCCGCATCCGTGAACTTCGGGCAGGCCGTGCTTGAAGCAGAAACGTTTGCTGCAGTGTTCGCAGTCTTGCCCCATTAGGCTGGTTCTGGTCTTGCAGCGTGGATAATCACACAAGTTATCGACTGTTTTCACGGCAGTGAGTACTTCGTCCAGCTTGAGATCGACCACTTGGCTGGGTATGCGCTCCAAGAGCTTCAGTGTGTTGTTCGTGCCATAATTGGCAGGTTTACCAGGCTTTGTTGGTGGGAAAAGTGGCGCACTGTGTACATTGGCTGAAGGCGATGCATTGCTACTGGTGGCTTTTTGTGGTTTCGCTTTGTCTACATATGCTCCACTTAGTGAAATATTTTAAAAACGATTGCAATATAAATTTTACCTGCCATTGTAATTTGTTAAGCTAAACAAGACTCGTAAATTTTATACTCACATTATACAGCACTGTTAAAACTAATACGTACAATGACAAATTTGGTATTTTTTGGTGTATTTTTTAAATAAAACTCGGTTGCAGCTAAAAATCCGTAAAACAAAAAAAAAAAAAACAAAAAACACCAATTTGAGCTTGGCTGCAAAAATAACTGATAAAATGTAAGCTATTATTGGTGTGCCATTTACTAATAAAATAATATATAATATATATTTTAAAGAGCAACGGTTACTGGAAATTATATATACAATTATTTCTGTTGTAAGCTAAATTTTGTTTAGGTTAACAGAAAAATTTGAATATAATTCGTTTAATTTTCACAAAGTACAAAACAAAACAAACGGAATTTTAATTTGTTGCTTTTTCGTCCCATTGTTTTGTACAGTTAAAATTTAAAATGGGTAAAAGGCTAAATAAGAAACAGAAATTTGATTACATATTTATTTATATTTCTTGGATTGACATTGATTACAAATTTACTATAAAATGCTAAGCAGAGCTATTTAATACACTTGTATAATTCTAGAAAATGCAATCTCCTAATGCATGCGGAAGTTACTCGTAACTTGACAGTTTTAAATATTTCACGTTTCTTATAAATTAGCTGGAGTTAAGGTCGCAGCTGCATGAATAGCCTTTGCCACATATTCAATATTTCCAGTATTCAGGCCGCACATATTTATTCTGCCCGTTTTGAGCAAATAAATGTGATACTCCTTGATGAGGACGGCCACCTGTTTCTCACTGAGACCTGTGTAGGAGAACATGCCAATCTGGTTGACAATGTGATCCCAATTGCCCGGCGTTCCCAGTTGCACAAGCTTGTCTCGCAGAAGCTTACGCATTTCCCGAATGCGACTCGACATGGCTTTGATGCAGTCCATCCACTCCTGACGCAGTGCAGGTGTATTCAATACCTTCGATACAATGCGAGCTCCATACGCTGGCGGATTCGAGTACAGACCGCGTATCAGGAGCGTGACCTGCGAATGGATCTGGTCGCGGGTGGCGCCGCTTTGCTGCACTATCGTCAAGTTTCCAACTCGCTCGCAGTACAAGCCGAAATTCTTAGCAAACGACTGGCAAACAAATAGCTCGAACCCACGATCCACAAAGTAACGTATCGCCCAGGCATCCAGATCAGGATCACCGCTGGCAAAGCCCTGGTATGCCGAATCAAAAAGTGGGAAAAGTTTCTTTCGTTCAATAAGATCGGCAATTTGCTTCCACTGGTCCTGGGTGGGATCCATGCCCGTAGGATTGTGTGCACACGCATGTAAGATGATGACAGAGCCAGCCGGCGCCTTATCCAAGTCAGCGAGCATGCCCTCCAAATCCAGCTGACGTTTGTTTTGGTCCCAATAGCGATACGAGTTCAGGCTGGTAAATCCGGTATCCGCAAAAATCTTGTGATGATTCTCCCATGTCGGATTCGAGTAGTAAACGGTATTACGTTTCAATTGACGAAGTAAAAATTCAGCAGCTACTCGCAGCGCTCCTGTTCCGGAAATCGTTTGCACACCAAAGGCCTGGAATATAATAAGTGGGGAAATAGATAAGATAATAAAAATTATGTATACGACTAGCAGATACCCGTTCAGAGCTTCCTATTGTCTCACGGGATTCGCAACGATTTTTAAAATCATTTTGGCTTAATATAATATCTTTACTTTAATAAAAAAAAATATATTTTTAAATTTTATATTTGGTTTTCAAAGACTATTCGTTCCAATTTTAGTAAAATTTTCTATTATTTTTACTCCTCCTCTCTTCTTTCCTTTTTTACTACTTTGACAATATCTCATTCTAATTTGCCAATATGCATAGACCTAGACTTTAAATATATTACAAGCTCATTTGAGGTATAGAAGTAGAGCTCATATGGAATACTTACACGTTTCTCTTTTAATGCTACCGAATCCGCCCCCAAGACCAGTTCAGTTGCTGCGCGCGTAAATGTATCCAATCCTTAAATATATATATGTAAATATCTTAGTCAAGAGTTTATGGGCATTATTTAAATTCTTACCCGTCACTGGCAAATACTCATGATTAATTGTCTCATCGGTTGCGATGGACACTTCTGTTTTTCGCACCACAGGTAGGACCCATGGCTGACCATCGTCTGTGCGGTAAGCTGTAAATGAGGGAATAAATGGATTATAAGTATATGAGAATAAAAGAGAAATTTAAGAAACTCTAAATAGGAAAACCAAAATCATGTTACATTCATTTCATTTAAAAACCAAAGAACTAATAACAAATATTAAGAGATATTGGTCATTAACAGAGAAAGATTTATAGTCAGATTTATTATCATATTAAAGACAAAATATAAGATATATTGAGCATTTAAGCGAAAAAGATTTATTATCATTATATACATTGTAAAAATTCAAGAAAAATGCCAATCAATATCAATTTGCTCCCATTATGGGGTGCCGGAAAAATAAATATATTTATACACATATATCTCGTTGCGTTTATTGAAGACAAATCAGCTGATATTTGATAAGATACGAGCCAGTGATTAGGGATTAAAGTTCAATTCATACAAACTCACTGCAAATGATTATTGAATGATATTCTGTGGCCCAGAGTTCATAATCTGTTACACAGAACTAAAAACAATTTGATATTTTGACTCAACAATTGACGTAGTTGACTTTATAATATATGCATAGTTCAGCTATATAGATTAAATATGTATATATGTATGTACATATGTATGCATTCGCACACATATACATTTAAGCTAATTTAGTTGAATTTTTTGCTAGGTATGAAAACATAAATAGAAATATTTGGGTTCGTAAATACATCTATTGCCTATGCTATAAACATACATATGTGTGTATATATGTATGTACAGGCATTCATAAAGTTATGTTTGTATGTATGGACATTGTTAACCGGCTGGAGTAACAGTTCATGGACTGGAAGATTTGACATCCAAATGTCCTCTATATGAATTCAAAGCTTACTTGCTATCTAAGCTCACATGAGTATATACAAACAACCATACATATATTACAAGCACTCACATACATACACACATACATGTAAGCACATATTACAAACATATATTTAGCAAAACGCGAACTAGAGATGGGTCGCCAATTAGAACAGCATTCACAATGAATGGAAGACCTTAATAAGCACGTATACATATGTATGTATGTATATACATACAAACACACATCTATTTATCTATATTTATAGGGCATTCCATTTGTATTTAATGTGTGAACATCCAAATTTGTATAAATATAAGAATGTAAAGCAAGGTCAAATTACCGGAATTATATAAATATGAATATATGTACATATGTACATATACATATGTGCATTAATATTTATAATAAATGTTTGTTTGGTGTCACAATACATACCGCCTACGGATAAATTGACCTTCGGTGTGCTAACGTCTTCCCTAAATGCTTGCGTTAAGGCAAATACTTCAATTGCCGGTCCTTGTTGCACATCGGCATAAATTGATGAAGGCATCGTACGTTGCAAGTCCAAGCGAAACGATTGTAATAAATAAACCATTTACGTCGGCGAAATTTGATTGCAAATCAGCTAATTATCGATATATTCGATAAGATATTTGTTTTATTTGTTATTAAATATCGATATGGCAATACAATGTCTAAAATAAAAAAAGGTGTTTTTTCTTGTGATTGGTTTAAATTTTTGTTTATATATATTTTAAGGCTTAAAATAGTTGCGTATTATTGACAGACAAATAAAAAATAATATTTTTATGAGCAACAAGTGTTTATGAGACATGTTTATTTTTATAAGGAATTTTGTTTTAAATCGCAGTGGTCACACCTAACTTAAAGTGGCGGTAAAAAATTAAATTCCAAACGTTAAAGCAGATAAAAGTTTTAAAAATTCTGCAACAAACTATATTTTAAATCTAAATATCAAATACAATTTCAAAGTTAACTATAGATCTAATTATCTATAGAATAATTCTTTTTATTGTATATATTTTGTTATTAATAAAATCTTTTTTTTATACATACATATATGTTTGTATATGTAATTCATAGCAAGCAGCAAATGTCAGCAACACTTGCTTTTTCAGCTTGACGCTCTTCAATATTTAATTAAACAACCGTTTTATTCTCTTAGGTCTCGTTTCTAAATTCCAACTGAAGTTTGCACTCATGGATTATTTCAGCAAGCGTCAACTCTATGGATCCACAAAATGCGTGCTGAAAAATAAAACGATATCGGCGCTTAAGGTAAGATTAAATAATTTTGAATACCTCGTGATACTTTTTAGTATTTTATCTATTCTGAAAAATCAAATTTAATTTATTTGGAGAATTTCATATATTAATGGCAGGTGTAAAATTTAATGGAATCGCACACCTTGAAAGGTTTTTTTTTAAGTATATGTATTTTCTCTTTGTGTATATTGTATGTTAGTTGTGCTATGTAAACGAAAATTAAGTGGTTATTTCTATCATAACTAGAAATGAATAAATACACAATTTAATTTGAATTTGTATGCAGATTTGATGAATCTAGCGCCTCAACTGGTTGATGCTGTATGCATTTTTATTAGAGGATCAAAGATGCCGATCTTTTAATACAATTTTGTTAAGTGGGTGATAGATCATACAACACTTAAATATTCCTTTCAGCTATTGAAATACCCTACGGTCTTCGATTGATGAGATGCTTGAAATTCCAAGTGATCTGAGTCCTGTTAGCTCAATTCACTTTATATTTTAAGCCTAATACAGGGTCGATTTAAATTAGAGTAACCAGTACACTAAAAATAATAATTGTAAGGGGGGGAAAAAAGAGTGCTTTTTATTTTAATTTGCTGTAAATGTCGGTAAAGTAAAGTACGTTATCAGTTTTATTTATTCGCTGCTAACCAGTTCCAGGTCAGCTCATTGGCCTCACAGCCTTGTAGAGTTCTTTAACCCATTAACTGATCAACAGTTTTGGGCCAGTATGTGATGTTCTGCCCCTTTTCTGACTTTCACACGTTGTGAACTGCGCATTTTAGGAGCAAGTTGCGCTTGTTCTTCGCTGTTTTTCACAGCTTGAAACAAATTAAATAAATAAATACGAGTATGAGCATTGCGATATACATACTTTGTTAACAATTAAATTATTCACAAATTAGACTAAAATAAAATTACTTTAATTGAGAGTGGCCGAAGCTAAGATACCACATACCTAGGTGCTTCGGTAGGCATCGCGCCAAATATTTGAAATTCCATCTCTCATCCTTTACTCATTAACTCAACAAGTGTTAGTGTGCGTGTGTGCTGCTCATTTACAAATTTTTTTAATCTCATCAACTCGTTGTTACTCTTTCCTAAAATACTCATGCCAAAATTAAAACTTTAAAATGAGCGTGACGAGCCCTTTAACAATGCAGCAATATTCTCTCTTACAAGAAAAGTGTCAACTTTTGTGCATTGCTGCGTATATGCATACACACATACACATATGCAAATTTGAGAGAGCAGTAGAGAGTAAGCAGAAACTGCTGCAGCGGAACTGGTAAAAAGATAGTGGGCATCTCGCTCGATCGCACTAGGTCAGATTGCATTGCTTGTTGAGAGTATAAGATTATAAAAGTATAAGAGTATTTGGAAGGAGTAGAAAGTGGCAGAGGTGGTTAGCGGGATCTGCTCCACACTTTTGTTGCGTGTTGTAACTGCTTATTCTAGTTAGCTCATTTACATATATATATACATATATGTATGTGTTGTTTGCTTAGTGATACACATACACATACACATACACATATGTGTTGTTTGCTTAGTGATACACATACATATATGTGATTTCGTATGTGCATACATGCATATAAAAGCCTACACACACATAAGCAGCTCAGCTTATACGTATAGCTGAAAAGTTTTCCCTACGTTTGCTATTAGTAGCAACTTGAGATTTGGAATATGTACATATGTGTTCAGGTAAACTGGTAAACCTTATATGCATATCAAATATCTACCAATATCTATATTTTCCCCAGTTTTCGAGCAAGAGCATTGAACTGTCAAAGCTGCTTAGTTTTATATCTAACAAAATTAAAATGCTTGCTAGTTGCTATTGGCAACAGAAATTTGTTTATGGTGAATGCTTGAGCATTCATATAAATATTATAGGACCCTAGAGAACTTCAGTATGAACCAAAATGTCGAAGGCAACAACAATTAAGGAAGCTCTGAAACGTTGGGAAGATCGGGAACAACAAAATTCGCTGACTGCTAAACATATAGATTTGCAATTTCAATGGCCACCGATTGAGAAAATGGATAATACATTGGGAACTTTGGTGTGCTGCGAGTAATATTACAATCATAATTATTGAAATTCAATATTGTTATAAAATATATATATTGCAGAAGAATCAGCATGTCCACAAATATGATTGAGAAAATCTTTGGTCTATCAGGCATGAAATGCTTGAAGGTTTTATCCTTGTCACGGAATTATATAAAGCAAATATCGGGATTGGTAGGTTAATTAACATAATTACTAACAATTTTATATACAGATATATATATAAATATATATTTACATCTATAATACCTAGGAAGCTGTTGCGGAGACATTGGAAGAACTCTGGCTTAGTTACAATCTTATAGAGAAGCTAAAAGGTTTGGGTGCTCTGAAGTGCCTGAAGGTGCTTTACATCAGTAATAACTTAATCAAGGATTGGTCCGAGTTTAATCGCTTGGCCGAAATTGAATCTCTGGAAGATTTAGTGGTAGTTGGCAATCCCTTGTCGGAGGGCCTAGATGAGCCCACTTGGAGATTTGAGTGTACCAAGCGCCTGCCAACTATACGAAAACTAGATGGCGAACCCGTTGTTCTTAAGGAGGAACCAATACTATAAAGAGAATAAACTATAAGTAAATAAACTGAAAGAATAAATGCGTATTTATGTATGCATGCTCAAAGGTGTTTTTCTACAAATTGATGTATGGCATTAAACATCCCAGAACTCAAGGTATCTTCAAGTCAATCATACCCGACCACGCGCTGTGTTCAAAGATCTGTTTAACAAGGTTATGAACTTCACTATATTAACGCCATGCATTAGCAAAATCTTATCAACATCGGATGACTATATTATATAGCTCCTATGGAAACAGTCGCTCAGAAATCAAATGATTCCACAAAAACAAAAAATGAATACTCATTTTTATGTTCGCATAGGTATTTAATCTCTGTGATACCTTTTATTTGGAATATTACCTAATTCCGCTAATAAACCAAGTTCAAAATAAGAACATTAATCATTTGATTGTGGACTATTTAATGTTGTCATTTTCCAGTAATACGCATTTAATATATCTAAAGCTTATATTTTATGGAGCTATACGTGGCCCCCAGACCATTCTAGATAAAATTTGACCCAAGTTCTATTGCGCCTTGCCACGCCTCGCCTTTAATGAATTAGTTCGTTATCTTTCCAAGATTGAGGTAGGAATATTTCTGTTTTGGTAGATAACAGTTATAGAGTAAGCTATAAGCGCGACAAGTTATAGAAAAGCTAGCCACAGTCAAATATATACGTTTATGTAGATAAGTTAAGGTTATTTTTGATAAGATTATTTATATGTATAAGCAAATACGCCCAGGCGCCGTTTTATTTAAAATAAAACATTATCTTATTATTATTATAAATGGAAGACGATGTGGAATCTGCCGCCTTGATTAACGGCACGTGCTATGCGAATATAGAAGACAGACGGCGACCGAAATATATTTATAAAGAATAATACGTTTTGTTCGACCAGCGGGCACTTCAAGTACCCTACAGTGTAAATCTGAGTAGCTGAGATATTGATATATTTTGATAGAACATAAATTATATAAAATATATAGTTTTATATTTTATATATTTTTATTTTATGTTTTATGTCATACTTTTTATTTTTTATTAATTTTATACTTTGTATTTTATATATATTAAATTTTTTTTTATATTTTATATAGTTGTAGTTTTTAGACGGCTATTAAAATATTAGTAATGAAAGTTTAGTTCGCCCAACAAACATTTAAAATTTTGTAATTTTTTTTATGATTTAAGTTATGTATACAAATTTATTTGCCCAATAAAGTAGTATACAAATATAAAATCTTCACATTTGCTCATAATATGCATATATTCATTGAAATATAAATAAGTAAATATTTAAATAAGGCCAACTGATAGATTCAATACCCTACAGTCTTTTACTAAATACCTTCCTACTTATAAAGTGGAAAAGATTATCAACTGCATTTTTGCTAATCAAATATAATTTATACTTACATATATGTATATAATAATAAATAGTTCAGTTCATCTGACTGCAGTTCTAATACCCTACAATATAAGTAAATATAAAATTTGACTTAAATAAAAAATAAGATAATATACATATATCTATAAATATTTTTAAATATTATTTTAATCCAATGCTTTGACCTATACCATCATCATCTTTAGTAGGTGATTTAAAGTACTTGAGACTAACAGCAACCGTAATAAAAATATTGAAACGCTTTGATTGTGCGCGTGCGTCGTAGACGTTCAAATTTGTTGTTTAACAACCTGTCTGGATGCCGCATATATGTACATGTATGTGTGTGCAATACAATAATCATACGACATGTTTGGTCATTTGGTCGATTTGATACTGAACCTGATTCGCACTTTCGCTGACCTTCGCCGGAGTCGACAATGACAGCTGCGGCTGCGACTGCGGCTATCGGCCCAGTTATCAGGGCCTTGGCAAATATCTATAAGCTCTATCTATAAGCTCTCAGTGTGGCATCTAAGTTTTTGTATTTTAATTAATTAATTATGCCAATACGACGGCAGAGCTGAACTGAAGTTTTTAATACCAAAATTTTCTTATCACAAACTATAAATATTTTATATAGGATTGTATAATTGTGAAGGAGAAAGAGAGAGAGAAATAAAGAGTAGGAGAGCAAGATTAGATGATATGCAAAAAGACTCTATTGATAAGCTATAGACAGACTTGGAGGTAGAGCTGGAATAAACTGGGTGTGGCTTGGGATGCATCATTAGATTTTTGTGGATAAATTAAGTTTTAATTGAAAAAGTTTCAAATAAAAACTGTATTTATAGAGCTTAGTTCTTCAGGGTTTTAGATTAAAATGCCAATCCGGTTAAAAGTATTCTATATAATAAATGAGTTTTAGGATCAGATGAATTGGTAGATGTCGATCTATATTTATCCAATTATAAGTCTCTTTCTATATGCCTCTATCCAAAGGCATCTATATACTATACATGTATATTCCTTTGAATATTTATTTATCTATTTATCTATATCTATATTTATATACATATATGTATATAGATTTATCCATGAATATCTTTGGAAATCTATTTATATGTATATAAATACATTATATATAAATATATTTATTTAATTAAATTTTCTAAAAGGTATTATTAAACTATTATAGAAACATACAATATTTAAATAATTAACTATCATTAGTAAAGAGGTTGTGTAAATAACGTACTTGCATATACCTGTAATTAATTAATTTCGCACCTAGTACATATATAAAAAAAATGAGAAGCTTGAAAGCCTATTTGCATAATTAAATACATTGCAACTGATTTTCGACCTCTCATTAAATAGAGTATGAAAATAAATGAAATCGGTGTCTCTCTCTGTCTATCAGTATAATTGTATAATATATTTATATACATATATAAAAAATGTTTATATATTCCGATCTTAACAAACAGGCAAGTCAATCTACTGATTTCTGTCTATCAGTTCAACTAATACGTTGTCTGTCCATTAGTCTATACATAAATATATGTATGTGTGTAAGTATGTATATATGTACATATGTATATACATATGTATGCATACATGTCTACTTCTCGCTCTTATCTATAAGAGCTGTAGACACCAAAATAAAAATTGACATAAGTTTCTTATACTATCAAGAACTAGTAAACTTTTATACTTCTAGTCTTATACTTATGTAACATACATATGTACATATATGTATACATGTCACAGAAAATATAAAATTTTCTATATTTTTTAATATTTAAGTTAACAATCCTAAACACTATTTCTACATTTGGTCAGCAGAGAAATGAACAATAATTTAATTTAGTTTTATTTCAAGCACATGTTTATTTATATATACTTACTTAATATTTGTAGATGCCTATATATGTATATATATTTACATATACCCACATGTACATATGCAACAATGTCAAATATGCGAATACATATATAAAAGGTACATATACCTTAGGTACCCAGCAAAACAGCTGTTTCTCTCCTTGGGAGCTTAACTAGTTTACTCTTAGCCGGCCTCTGACTCTCTCACACACATAACTCAATTCTGCGGCTGTTGTTGTTGCTTTTGGGCCAAAGTACACAGATGTTGTTGTTGTTGTTGCCGCCTCTGACGGCTGTTAGGCGCACGCATACACTATTCGAAAGTGCGAGAGCCATCCACGAAAAATCGAAGTGAAAGAGCGAACAGCAGACACAAAGTGAGAGAGAGTGAGATTTAGTCAGTCAAAGAGAGAGAGAGAGAGAGAGAGAGCGCGGGAGCGTCTGTGGGCAGCCGCCACCACCGGCACAATACAGTGTAAACTTTCAAGTTATTTCGACAGCGTCCGTCAGTTGAATGTTAAGCTTTGGTGCCGCCAGCCGTACGCAGTGCTCGAGCTCCCGGGCAGAAACAGTTGCGAAATATTCAACGTAAATTGTACCGAGGTGGTCTACCTTCCCAAACAGAAATTCAACGCACATACAAATACATATGTATGTATTACAAGCACAAACATACATAGTCTGTATGTAAAGAGTCAGACACACACATACATACACACACACACACACACACACACATATACGCATATATGTATATTTGTGTGTGTTAGCTAGTTGCTAATTCTGAAGAGTAATTTGTTAATTCCTTGTGTTTTTTATCTGCGCTGAAGTTTATTTTGTCAATTTCGAATTCGATTTCAATTTAAAAACCACGCTAGTTTATATAACAGTTATGTGATTTATACATATTGCTAAATTGTACTACATACACTATAACTGTACAATCGTCTTGTATTATTTCAACTGTTTTTAGTTATCAAAGCGAGTGCTAACTGTGCGGTAAAGTTCAATTGAAAGTGTGCTCAAAAGATTTCTAACCAGGGATAAAATACAGGGAGCAGCTGGACATATTGTGATTCTAAAGGGTATGTACAGATGTAAGCGGCTCTATATGTGTTTATATATATATATATATATATACATATATACGTATTTAGTTGCGTGCATACTAATTGATACGTAACAAGCGCTTATATATGAATGTAACTGCACTTTTACAAGCATGCATTACATAGACACACACACACATACATATGCCTGTACATATGTATAAGTGTGCTCCCCCTCTACTCCTTTCATTATCTACACGTAATACTGCCAGCCTGCTGTTCGGGTCCATTTTATTCTGCCCCATATATCTAGCCTTCTTATGGTTTCGCTGCCAGCCAAAACGTGCTTGACAAAATGAAGGCATGTGCCGTCACTTACGTTAATAAAATACACACATACATACATACATACGCATATGTATATATGTACCATACATAGTGTGACGTTTGTATAAAAACAACGAATTAAAAGCAAACAGCAATGTGGATAAAAAAAAAGAAAATATATTTGTATTATGAATTTCATAGCCTAAAAGTCAAGCAGCGTACAGCAAATCAAAGTATAGCTATTTAATTTAATTGCTTTCATTGCTATCGCATTCAAAGACACTTTGCGTGACAATCCATCAAAATTGACGAGCATTGAGCAAATGTTGATCTATTTGCATGTGTGAATACTTTTTTGACTCATTGTGCTGTCGGCGAACTAGTCCTAGTTCCTTTTTGCGACGCAGACGAGTAAATACATGTGTGTGTGTGTGTGTGTGTGTGTGTGTGCGAATATAGCATAAGACATAATGTGCAACTGTATTTATGTGTGTATGTTTGTATGTATTTATATATAGGTTTTTTTGCGCTTGTCACTTTATCATTTTAACGGATAATCAATGTGTCCAGAGCAGGCGCGGCCTGTGCCGCAGTGGAAACGTCTTTGACCTTAGCAACGTGTGCTCAAGATCGTGCATAAGTGTGCACACACACACACACATTCTTACATACATACATAGGCGCAATTCTATATATGTATGTATATACTTACGTATGGCTGTGCGTATGAACGAATATAGAGTAAAAGTGAGCGGCGGCAATCAACAAGCAGCAGCAGCAGCGTAATCACCAAATCATTCGACCAAACCGTAACGACCGACTGACCGTCTGACCGTCTGACCGTCTGACTGCTGTGCACATTCTAAGGCGGCTTGCGTCTGTCCGTCTTATTATTGCAATAATCATTACATAATCGGTCATTGCGGCAAACTAAAATACATACATACATACGCACATAATAATGTGGACATACATACATGCAAACAAATATAAATCATGATATTTTCATGGGTGTGCGACCCGCAACTCTTACACGTGTAAACAAAGCGAAAAGTCTCCATCAAACTGCGTACTCCCTGACTTCTAGTCCCCCCAAATAGGTGACCCTATGAACGGGGTGTGTTAATTTGTTGTTTTGGGGTTGGCAATACGGAATGTTGGGGCGTTAATTGACAAGTTTCTAATTGCAATTGTTGGGTTTTACGGCTTTAGCTTGTTTTGATCTTAACACGAATGAGGCATGAATAGCATACATATATTGACCTAAGCTGACTACCAGATACTCTTTTTGCTTAGATCTATGTTAAATGGTAATATATTTATATATAAATATGTTTATACGCATATCTATATATGTGTTTAAGCGTGCAGACGGGTTTTCTACATTAATGAATTGTTTGTTATATTGTGAGCGTAAAAAATAAACAACAATAAAATAGTATTATCAATGAATTCGATTGCTTCTATCGTCAGCCATATATTTCATATGTATTACAGGTTTTTTTTTTCTAAAGTTTATTATCTGTCCGTAATGAATTTCACGTCTGGTTTTTTCTAGGCACACAATTATCTTAGCTCTTAAATTTTGTTTACGATGAAATTTTGGTAAGACTTTTTATTGTAGAGATTAGAGGGCTGTTAACAGTATTTTTTATAATATATACTTCAACCTGTTGTTTAAATATACTAAATGATTTAAGCAAATTAAATTGGGCAAATTTGCCTTGGGAATTTCAGGAAAATTATTAGTAAAAGTATTTATAGCTTTTTGACCCGAAAACCCATTTTGGAATACTTTTTCTTATTCTCTGTTCCACAAAAAAACTAGTTAATCTATTTCCTCTTGCTTTTTTTTTTTAACCTAATATATGGAAAATATGTCTGTGTTAAATAACAGAAACGTCATTCGTTCTGAAGATGTTTATGCCAGAAATGTGTCACTTATTTATAGAACTATTTAGAATAATAATACTTACTTACCTTAAAAAACAAAAAACAAAAACTTTCCATGATCAATACAATAGAATCTAAAAAATATATTTGTGTGATAGCAAATTTTCAATCCTTTATAAATGAATATGATTTAATTTATTATGTCATAAATATTTCATTGATCAATCTGTTATTATTGTCAGAGATTTGAACACTTTGATTTCTTAAAGTATAAAGTCCATTTTAATTACAATAAAAATATTCAAGGTGATTAAAGTTTGTTAATGACTTGAGTATATTAAGAACCAAAAGAAATATCAAGAATTTACTAAATATATTTATATAATAAACCTATAGAGACCAAAATTACTTATCCAAGTTTTCAGATGTTTATATAAACGTGATGAAAGTAAAGAATAAATGAGCTAAAGATAAACTAAAACTTGATATGAAGGTGTCAAATGTTAAACAAAGATTTAAATATTTTTAATATAAAAGATAAATATATCTTGGGTTTAAATATCTTGAATATAAAAGATATACATTTGATTAGATTAAATAAATAAAATATATAATACGATGATTTTTTTTATAGAAGCTTTATATATTTTTTTTATTATATATATATTTTATTTATTTATTTATTATTTTTTAAACTTTCTTTTATTATATTATATAGTCAAAAACTAATAGGAAGTTTGCATTTGAATACCTTAAAAAAATATATAATATATTTTTAGCATCTCTCTTTCGCACTTACTTAAATACAATTAGGAATTCTTATGAACATCCATTTGTGGCTTTATTATCTGCTTTTATAATACAATTATGACAAAAGAACAATAATTTGTGGTTTTATCATCTGCTTTTATAGCACCAAAAAATGGTATATGTAAATTATTCTGGCCTTAACCAAAATAAAACTGTTAAACAATATAAAACGATTTTGTAGAAATACCAGAAAGTAAACCGAAACGTGAATCTAAAGTTAGAAATTGTATCTAAGGACGGGCTATACTTGTTTATAAACTATAAATGATATATAGGCATATATCATAATAAATGAAAGCATTCTTGAAAATCTTGTGCTAATCTGTATATGATATTTAGATTAAGGTAAAGTTAACTGAAATAAACTAAAGTTTTCTAATCTTAACTTTTATAGTCAAACAAATACTTGGAATCCAACGAGAATCCGATAGGAAAACAAATATCTACAAAAAAAAAAAAAAATGAATCAGTCAATATTATGTAATATATGTATATATATATTTATATCTGATTGTACAACTGTTAATACATGTGTCCCATGTTAATAAATACCTGAATAGAAAGGCATGTACATGTTAACTGTGGTTAACTATAGAGATAGGAGTGTAAAGATAATGGGAAAGATAAGCAACTTTATTAACACCATCATCAGGCTCATTCAAATAATAAAGTTGACAATAATGACAATGCTGATCTTTGATAAATCATATATTTTGCATGAATGAAACCAATTATGGAGTAGGTCAACTGCATATGGGCGGAGCTAAGATGAGAGTTAAGTTAATTGAGGCAGTGGAATAGAGAAACCCTATCAATATACATATATATATATATATATATATATATATATATATATATATATATATATATATATATATATATATATATATATATATATATATATATATATATATATATATATATATCACTGATTGTTAATATACATTGTCTATTGTCTCTCTTACAGCGATACTTGACTAAGGCCTAACAATGTTTCTGCCGGAATCTCAAGCCGCATTCAGGACGCTGCGCAAAGCGATTCCTCGCGTGAGACTTTACTTCATCAATAAAAATGCCTATTCCACTCAGGTAGGTCTACTCAAATCCCCCCTTGAAATCAGTTCTCTATAATATCTCTATTTACAGGTCGAATACAAGCCCATCCGATCGGTGCTGGTGGCCAATCGTGGCGAGATTGCGATTCGTGTGTTCCGTGCCTGCACTGAGTTAGGCATCAAGTCCGTGGCCGTCTACTCGGAACAGGACAAAATGCACATGCATCGCCAGAAGGCCGATGAGTCATATATGGTGGGCAAGGGCCTGGCACCGGTGGAAGCCTACCTCAACATTCCAGAGATCATTCGCGTTTGCAAGGAGAACGACATTGATGCAGTGCATCCCGGTTACGGCTTCCTCTCCGAGCGCAGCGACTTTGCCCAGGCCGTTATCGATGCTGGTCTTCGTTTCATTGGCCCCTCGCCCAAGGTGGTGCAGAACATGGGTGATAAGGTAGCTGCCCGTATTGCGGCTATTGAGGCGGGAGTTCCCATTGTTCCTGGTACAGATGGCCCAGTTACTTCCAAGGAGGAAGCATTGGCATTTTGCCAAAAGCATGGACTGCCTGTCATCTTCAAGGCAGCCTACGGTGGTGGTGGGCGTGGCATGCGTGTGGTGCGCAAAATGGAAGAGGTTGAGGAGAACTTTGAGCGAGCCAGCTCCGAGGCCAAGGCAGCCTTTGGCAACGGCGCCATGTTCATTGAGAAGTTTATTGAGCGACCCCGCCATATTGAAGTCCAACTGTTGGGTGATAAGGCTGGGAATGTTGTACATTTATATGAGCGCGATTGCTCAGTGCAGCGTCGCCACCAGAAAGTGGTTGAGATTGCTCCAGCTCCACGTCTGCCTGCTGAGATTCGCGACAAGATGACGGAGGCAGCTGTCCGGCTAGCCAAGCATGTGGGATACGAGAATGCTGGCACTGTGGAGTTCCTGTGCGACGAATCCGGAAACTTCTACTTCATCGAAGTGAACGCCAGATTGCAGGTGGAGCACACAGTGACTGAGGAGATTACTGGCATTGATTTGGTGCAGTCTCAGATTCGCATTGCCGAGGGTATGACCCTTCAGGAGCTGGGACTCACCCAGGAGAAGATTGTGCCCCGTGGCTTTGCTATTCAGTGTCGTGTTACAACTGAGGATCCCGCCAATGACTTCCAGCCCAACACCGGACGCCTCGAGGTCTTCCGCTCCGGCGAGGGCATGGGCATTCGTCTAGACAGTGCCTCGACCTATGCTGGAGCTATCATCTCGCCCTACTACGACTCGTTGTTGGTCAAAGTGATATCCCATGCCAGCGATCTGCAGAGCTCGGCGTCCAAAATGAACCGTGCTCTGCGCGAGTTCCGTATTCGTGGCGTCAAGACGAATATTCCCTTCCTCCTGAACGTGCTGGAGAATCAGAAGTTCCTGCACGGCGTACTCGACACCTATTTTATAGATGAGCATCCACAGCTGTTTAAATTCTCTACCACCCAGAATCGTGCCCAGAAGCTACTCAACTATTTGGGTGAAGTCCTGGTCAATGGACCACAGACGCCATTGGCCACAACTCTAAAGCCCGCTGAGGTGAATCCTCATGTGCCCCAGGTTCCATTGGGTAAGTGAAATTGTTTAGTTGGTTCAAGGCATGCGCTTTTCGGATTTGTGGCTATCAAATGGCTGTCGCTTTAATTATTGTTTCAGCTTTGAGTCTTGATAACTTTTACCTTTCAGATTTTGTTGTCTATATCAAATTGGTTCATTAAAAATTGGAAAACCTTCTATGTTCTTATCTTTTCTCTCAATGTAAAGCTTGTTTGAGAAAGCACTAGAAAAATTCTAAATTCTAAAGTGAAACAAATTTTTTATTTAAATAGAATATATATACCTTATATTTCTATATACTCTTATACCTAAATTCTTTTAGAAATATTTCTAAAGTGATTTCTTTGGACTTTTTCTAATATTTTTCTAATATTTCTGTTGGACTTTAGTTCAGTTTCTGACTATTTAAATTGGCATGAAATTTTAAATTATATAATAATAGAAAATATATAAAAGTAGAAGTTCAAAAAATAGATACAAAAACTCAGAGTTCATTAAATTTTTATTCTCGAATAGAAATTTTTGATTAAAATATTTTTAACTTTGATTTTATTTTAATATTATAACTTATGATAAAAAATTATAGTAAAATTTATTTATTAAATCTGATAAAGCTGTAATGAATAGAAATTGTTTTTAACAATTTGTTATTTCAGATTTTAATTTAATATTTCAACTTCTGATTAAAAGTTAAAGTAGAATTCTGCGAAATTAAATTTAATTAAATGATTTTAATGCCAATTCATATAACTTAAAGTTCCTTTGACATTTATCAAGCAAGTCCTATTCAAAATTCTTTACAATTCCATTGCAAAAACTTTAACTTTTACTAGAAGTCATTTTTCCTTTTGTGGAAGGTTAACAGCACCTGTCTCGTTGAATATATATGCGTTCATTAATATGTTTAATTTATGTTTTGCATTTCTTTTTACTTTATTCTTTCTTTAAAAAAAAAAACAAACTTTGCTTTTGCAACAATTACCATATGCAAAATCAATTGTCCCCCACACACACACACACACACACACCCACACACACCTACACACACACGTTGCTACCAACACCTTGTTCATAATCATACCACTGAAGATCTGTCCCCGGAAGCCTTAGAACGTGAAAAGAGAGGCGGGGCAAAAGGTACGTTTAACGCTGCACTTCTTAATACATATCATCAGACCCAATCGAATCTGATCAAACTCATATGTAAATACATAATACTGTATAAATTTAAAAGTGAAAAAGTATTTATACATATGTGAAATATATATAATATTCTATATGGGTTACTATATATAACTATAACTAGTTTTTTAACTCACCCAACTCAGGGGAAGCTTGGGAACTTGGATTAACATAACAGAAACCTAATTAGGTTGTATTTTATTAGTATATACCAAAATATAGATTCAATCAATCTAATATACATAAAACTTACTTAACTTTTTCATTTAAACTTTGTTGGGGAAAGTATTTTAGAACAAACAGTATTTCTGAAATGCCTAACGCAAAATATGGTATACAAATTCATGAAGAAAAGTTAAGATTTTTTGAGGAATGAATATTAAATCGATATTTATCGATTTTGGTATAACATTGAAAATCTTGCAAAAAATCGCTTACTTATATCAAAAAGCAAACTAGGTTATATTTTATGAGTACAATATATATATACATATTCCATCTGGCTAACATACATAAACTAATGCTCGATTTTTAATAAACAGTTTAGGGTTTCGAAAATTTAAATTTTCTATTAATACAAAATTATAGAAAAAATAGTATTTATTATTGCTAAATAAAAGTAATATTTTATCGATTTTGTTATAAGATAACAAATATAGTACTGCTTTTAGTACTTCTCAATATCAGATTAATCATGTTACGCTAAATATATGCATACATAAAACTATATAAATTTATCAAAATTTTTGTAATTTCGATTTATTCGACAATAATATTTAATCATTAATTTGTATCATTAATCTTTCATTAACATGCAAAGCAAGTAACCTTTCAAGTACCTTTTAGGTACCCTTAGGTACATTTAGGTACATCTTGTATGTAAAAACACAATCTACTCAAGCACATTATTTAAACGGTTTTTTATTGGTTTTT
The DNA here is from genome assembly GCA_035045345.1 of Drosophila hamatofila. Classification (NCBI taxonomy): domain Eukaryota; kingdom Metazoa; phylum Arthropoda; class Insecta; order Diptera; family Drosophilidae; genus Drosophila; species Drosophila hamatofila. Next base: position 3,666,405 of record JAWNPA010000012.1, read on the forward strand.
GCATAAAACACAAACACACACACATATTATATACATAGTTATTTTTGGTGGCTTTAATTAAAATTTGTTCGTTTGTATTTTTGTACTGCTTTATATTTATATATTTAGGTGCATGTGTCCATTATGTATAACAAAATTCTAATTTTACAAAACTCTACGTCACAGTCACGGAGCCACCACAGGGTCTGCGTGACATCATTGTGCGTGAAGGACCCGCAGCATTTGCCAAGGAGGTGCGTTCCCGCAAGAACCTACTCCTGATGGACACCACTTTCCGTGATGCCCATCAATCGCTGATGGCCACGCGTGTGCGAACTCACGACCTGCTCAAAATATCGCCATATGTGGCCCACAAGTTTAACAATCTGTACTCATTGGAGAACTGGGGTGGAGCCACTTTCGATGTAGCTCTCCGGTTTCTGCACGAGTGCCCCTGGGAGCGCCTGGAGGAGATGCGCAAGCGCATTCCGAACATTCCATTCCAAATGCTGTTGCGCGGCGCCAATGCCGTTGGCTACACCAGTTACCCGGATAATGTGGTCTACAAGTTCTGCGAACTAGCGGTAAGATAATGCAGCAGTCTTATAGAGACCACAATAAATAATACCTATCTCTTTCAGGTACAAACTGGCATGGACATCTTCCGCGTGTTTGACTCCCTTAACTATTTGCCCAACTTGATCCTCGGCATGGAGGCGGCAGGTAAGGCAGGCGGTGTTGTAGAGGCGGCCATCTCCTACACTGGAGATGTGGGCGATCCCAAGAGAACCAAATACGATCTCAAGTACTACACAAACTTGGCCGACGAGCTCGTCAAGGCGGGAACTCACGTCCTCTGCATCAAGGATATGGCGGGTCTGTTGAAGCCAGAGTCGGCTAGGTATGTTTGAATATATGATTGAGATGCTCAGCATATAAATACTTTTATATGTATACTTTATATAGGTTGCTCATTACTGCCATCCGCGACAAGCATCCCGACGTTCCAATCCATGTCCACACTCACGACACATCGGGTGCTGGTGTTGCCTCTATGCTCTCCTGCGCTCAGGCCGGAGCGGATGTCGTAGACGTGGCTGTTGACTCGATGTCTGGAATGACCTCACAGCCTAGCATGGGAGCCGTAGTCGCCTCTCTGCAGGGCACGCCTTTGGACACACAGCTGGATTTGGCCGATGTTTCCGAGTATTCGGCGTACTGGGAGCAAACCCGTACTCTCTACGGACCTTTCGAGTGCACCACAACGATGAGATCAGGAAATGCCGATGTCTACCTGAACGAAATACCCGGTGGTCAATATACCAATCTGCAATTCCAAGCGTTCTCCCTTGGTCTGGGTGATATGTTTGAGGATGTCAAGAAGGCTTACCGTGAGGCCAACTTCGTGTTGGGCGACATCATTAAAGTCACTCCATCGTCCAAGGTTGTCGGTGACTTGGCTCAGTTCATGGTGCAGAACAATCTGAATGGTGCTCAAGTTGTTGAGAAAGCTGAAGAGCTCTCCTTCCCCAAATCGGTGATCGAGTACCTGCAGGGCTATATTGGTATTCCATATGGCGGCTTCCCAGAACCATTCCGTACTCGTGTTCTGAAGGACATGCCACGCATCGAGGGCCGACCTGGTGCTGAGATGGCGCCACTGGACTTTGACAAGCTGAAGGCCGAGCTGAGCGAATCTCATGTGAACGTTTCCGAGCGTGATGTTGTTTCGGCAGCGCTCTACCCACAAGTGACCAACGAATTCTTGCACTACCGCGAGCAATACGGTCCCGTCGATAAGCTCGATACGCGCATATTCCTTTCCGGCCCCAAGGTGGGCGAAGAGTTCGAAGTTACCTTGGAGCGCGGCAAGACTCTGAGCATGAAGGCCTTGGCCATGGCTGCCGATCTCAAACCGAATGGCAAACGCGAGGTGTTCTTCGAACTGAACGGCCAGCTGCGCTCTGTCCACATTCCCGACAAGGAGGCTATGAAGGTATGTTAAGAAGCATATCTCCCAATAAATTATATCTAATGTATTTTTATTTTATTTTTAGGAAATCCGCATTCATCCCAAGGCTGACAAGACGGTGAAGGGTCAAGTGGGCGCCCCCATGCCCGGCGATGTTATTGACGTCCGCGTGACAATTGGTGACAAGGTGGAGAAGGGTCAGCCCCTCGTTGTCCTCTCGGCTATGAAAATGGAAATGGTTGTCCAGGCGCCACAGAGCGGTGTTGTCAAGAAGGTAGAGGTCAAGAAGGGCATGAAATTAGACGGCGATGACTTAATTCTGATCATCGAATAAGCGCAACAACCATCCAATGGAGACAGAAAAACAAACAAACAATACCAACTTTTCAATATGTGAGGATCGTGTGCTGCCAGCAAACTTCGTTTACTATATTAGGCTAAGTCTTTTTTATTTGTATGTATGTAGTTATGTTAGCATGAGTACATCTGTATATACGTATGTATGTATTGGCATTACTTTTTGAAAAAGTTTACAATCTTGTGAGAGTTACAAAGTCACGCACAAATCACAAATGTTGTTATACCCCCTGCCTCAATCCTTGACGTGTTATATCAGTAAAGCCTTTGCCAAATTTTGTATCAATGTTCGGAAAAAAAATATTTTATAACATGTAAAAGTGTGAATAAACCAAGAAATTTCCTATAAATATATACAAAAGAAATTATTAATTTTTGTTAGCATCTATGAGATGATATACCATGTAGACTATATCAACTCGGCGATAACTATATTACTGTATTTCTAAATAGCAGCAATCTTTGGGTTTTGTGTCAAAAATATGATTAGTAATTTAAATTATTTTGAAATCATTTATTTATTTAGAAATTTTGATTTGAACCCGCTAAATTTTATATTATCTTATATTCGATGACAATATTGTTTCAGGTACGTAATAGCCGAATGGGCAGACAATATTATTTATGGGTATATCTGAACAGGAAGTCAATAGTAATCCAAAGCTTCTAGCTTTAAAATTTTAAAGCTTTGCCACGCCTTTCAGTATAAAAAGACAGTGGGGCTATATAAATATAGTATTCGTATAACTAAAGAAGGTCTCAGGATCAGCTAGATCTCAGGACCTAGCTGTACCATTATAACAGGTAGTTGGGCTTTTTGTATATCGTGCAGATATATGTATACGATAACATATTTAGTTTAGTAATTTCCAATTAGTTATTGAGGCCGTCTACTAGATGAAGGTATAAACATTTATACATTCATTTACCTACATATATGTATATATGTGAAACAGACTTAGCATCAAACTAATATACTCCTCTCGCCTGATAATGAGCGGGTATAAAAACAAAGTTAATACATTCATATTTATATGATTTGAACACATCTGCAATGACTTTCAATAATATTAAAATCAATAATAATAATAATAAACATGTATTTTGCATAGTATTCCAGAAAGACGAATAGAAGAATATATTTTAATATAAGTCAAAATTTTTAATTATATCATTAATGATGTTGGAAGTTGAAGAAGTGACCAGATTTATTAGGTAGCAATGACAAACTTGAAAAACTCTCCGTCCGTAATTCGAACGCTACACAAAACATTTCCCCGACTAAAATATTGCTTCGTCGGTAAAAGATGGTGTTCCTCCAAAGTGAGTATAGAAACTGAAGCAAAGTGAATTTCAGATGAAATACCCAGTTTATGCAGGTGAAAAACAAAGCGATACGATCGGTCCTGGTCGCCAATAGGGGGGAAATCGCGATACGCGTATTTCGCGCCTGCAATGAGCTGGGCATCAAGTCGGTCGCCATCTATTCCGAACAGGACAAAATGCAAATGCATCGCCAGAAGGCCGACGAGTCTTATATGGTCGGTAAGGGCCTGGCACCGGTAGAGGCCTACCTCAGTATTCCAGAGATCATTCGCATTTGCAAGGAGAACGACATTGACGCGGTGCATCCCGGCTATGGCTTCCTCTCCGAGCGCAGTGAATTTGTCCAGGCAGTTAGCGATGCTGGAGTTCGCTTTATCGGTCCGTCGGCCAAGGTGGTCAAGAGCATGGGCGATAAGGTGGCTGCGCGTACTGCGGCTATAGCAGCGAAAGTACCCATTGTTCCTGGTACAGATGGCCCAGTTACATCCAAGGAGGAAGCTTTGGCGTTTTGCGAAAAGCATGGTCTTCCAGTTATGTTAAAGGCAGCTCATGGCGGCGGTGGGCGTGGCATGCGTGTGGTGCGCAAAATGGAAGAAGTTGCTGAAAACTTCGAGCGTGCCAGCTCAGAGGCACAGGCAGCCTTTGGCAATGGTGAGATGTTCATAGAGAAGTATATTGAACGTCCACGTCATATTGAAGTCCAAATCTTGGGGGACAAGACTGGCAACGTAGTGCATCTATTTGAGCGTGACTGCTCCATTCAGCGTCGTCATCAGAAAGTCATTGAAATAGCACCGGCTCCTCACCTAACTGCTGAGGTCCGCGATAAGATGACCAAGGCAGCAGTCCGGCTAGGCAAACATGTTGGATATGAAAACGCTGGCACAGTGGAGTTCTTGTGCGATGATTCGGGTAATTTCTACTTCATCGAAGTGAACGCCAGATTGCAGGTGGAGCACACAGTGACTGAGGAGATTACCGGCATTGATTTGGTACGGTCTCAGATCCGTATTGCTGAGGGTATGACCCTTCAGGAGCTGGGACTCACCCAGGAGAAGATTGTGCCCCGTGGCTTTGCTATTCAGTGCCGCATAACCAGCGAGAATCCTGAACAGAGCTTTCAGCCTGACATGGGACGTATCGAAGTCTTCCGTTCCGGCGAGGGCATGGGCATACGAATCGACGGCGCCTCGACCTATCCGGGAGCTATCATCTCGCCCTACTATGACTCACTGCTGGTCAAAGTGATATCCCATGCCATTGATCTGGAAATGGCAGCATCTAAAATGAGTCGAGCACTGCGTGAATTTCGTATCCGGGGTATCAAGACAAATATTCCATTTCTCCTCAATGTTTTCAACAACGAGAAGTTCCTCCGCTGTGTATTGGATACTCACTTCATAGATGAGAATCCAGATCTTACCAAATCCGCATTCTTCGTCAACAATCGCGCGCAAAAGCTTTTAATGTATTTGGGTGAAGTTCTGGTCAATGGACCCATTACACCAATGGCTACATCATTACGGCCACTGAAAGCCAATCCACAGGTTCCCGAAATACCAAAAGGTAGGTCCAAGTTTTTTTGAGATGTGTGTAAGTCAACAATAAAAATGATTACGAATCGACTCTATCGTGTTTTCACAGCGAAGGAGCTACCACCAGGTCTGCGCGAGATCCTTAAGTGTGAAGGTCCCGAAGCGTTTGCCAAGGAAGTGCGCTCCCGAAAGAACTTACTCTTGATGGATACTACTTTCCGGGACGCACATCAATCTCTGTTAGCCACGCGTGTTCGCACCCATGACCTGCTCAAAATATCACCCTATGTGGCGCACAAGTTTGGCTATCTCTATTCACTGGAGAACTGGGGAGGAGCTACCTTTGATGTAGCTCTACGCTTTCTATATGAGTGCCCCTGGGAGCGCCTGGAGGAGATGCGCAAGCGCATTCCGAACATTCCATTCCAAATGCTGTTGCGCGGCGCCAATGCCGTTGGCTACACCAGTTACCCGGATAATGTGGTCTACAAGTTCTGCGAACTAGCGGTAAGATAATGCAGCAGTCTTATAGAGACCACAATAAATAATACCTATCTCTTTCAGGTACAAACTGGCATGGACATCTTCCGCGTGTTTGACTCCCTTAACTATTTGCCCAACTTGATCCTCGGCATGGAGGCGGCAGGTAAGGCAGGCGGTGTTGTAGAGGCGGCCATCTCCTACACTGGAGATGTGGGCGATCCCAAGAGAACCAAATACGATCTCAAGTACTACACAAACTTGGCCGACGAGCTCGTCAAGGCGGGAACTCACGTCCTCTGCATCAAGGATATGGCGGGTCTGTTGAAGCCAGAGTCGGCTAGGTATGTTTGAATATATGATTGAGATGCTCAGCATATAAATACTTTTATATGTATACTTTATATAGGTTGCTCATTACTGCCATCCGCGACAAGCATCCCGACGTTCCAATCCATGTCCACACTCACGACACATCGGGTGCTGGTGTTGCCTCTATGCTCTCCTGCGCTCAGGCCGGAGCGGATGTCGTAGACGTGGCTGTTGACTCGATGTCTGGAATGACCTCACAGCCTAGCATGGGAGCCGTAGTCGCCTCTCTGCAGGGCACGCCTTTGGACACACAGCTGGATTTGGCCGATGTTTCCGAGTATTCGGCGTACTGGGAGCAAACCCGTACTCTCTACGGACCTTTCGAGTGCACCACAACGATGAGATCAGGAAATGCCGATGTCTACCTGAACGAAATACCCGGTGGTCAATATACCAATCTGCAATTCCAGGCGTACTCCTTGGGACTGGGTGATATGTTTGAGGAAGTGAAGAAAGCGTACAGAGAAGCCAATCTTATTTTGGGCGACATAATCAAGGTTACTCCATCGTCCAAGGTTGTCGGGGACTTGGCTCAGTTCATGGTGCAGAATAAGCTTACTCGTGCTCAGGTTTTGGAAAAGGCTAAGGATTTGTCGTTTCCCAAATCGGTGATTGAGTACCTACAGGGATATATGGGTATTCCCCATGGCGGTTTTCCAGAGCCATTTCGATCAGATGTTCTCAAGGATATGCCGCGAATTGATGAAAGACCTGGTAGTAAGCTGGAGCCATTCGATTTCGATAAATTAAAAGCGGAACTTACTAAAAGTTTTGGACGGATTTCTGACAGAGATCTTATGTCGGCGGCTCTTTATCCGGAAGTGACGAAAGAATTCCTGCAAAGCCGTAAAAAATTTGGTTGTATTGATAAGCTCGACACGCGCATCTTCATTGTGGGCCCCCAAATTGGCGAAGAGTTCGAAGTTCAACTGGAGCGTGGAAAGATATTGATCATAAAGCCATTGGCCATAGCCAACGACCTCAGACCGAACGGCACTCGCGAGGTATTCTTTGAGATGAACGGGGAAATGCGTTCAATTCACATTCCCGATGTGCAGGCTCTAAAGGTAAATGCCGCTGTGGATTTCTCTCTCTATATATTATATATTAGTTTAATTAATATAAACTTTTCATATTTTCAGGTAATCCGAGTGCATCCAAAGGCCAGAGCAGATGTTAAAGGTGAAGTGGGCGCCCCAATGCCAGGTGACGTTATTGATATACGTGTCAAGGAGGGCGACAAGGTCGAGAAGGGTCAGCCCCTTGTCGTGCTATCAGCTATGAAAATGGAAATGGTCGTACGGTCCCCAGATTCTGGTACTGTTAAGAAAATAGAGGTGCAGAAAGGAATGAAATTGGCAGGCGACGATTTACTCCTGGTCCTTGAATGATGCTCTAAATTATGTTCAGCTATGCTTCACGTTAAATATGTCCAAGTTTTCCAAGAATTCTACAGAAATTCAGACGCTTCGTTACATATACATAATTAGTTTTAGTTACAGTAAGAATTTGGTTATAAGGACGCTCAAAGGATCGTCGTTATACCAGGTGGACGTTATAACCACATATGAATTACAACTGAAAAGGAATTTCAAAAGAATTAATTAATTAACAGTGAAAGTTTATTAAGTTCTTCTACATGCACTTGACGATAAATTCCATAAAGGCCAAGTCCTTGTTTAGTTCGGAAACTCGCTTGAAATGCCGTTGCACATAGGGTGTCAGCACTTCGACCAGATTTCCTTTGTTGTAGAACTTCTGCGTGGTGTGCACCAAGGCATCGCCCAGCAGATGCTGCAGGATGAGGTTGGCAATGTAGGAGTGGCGGGAGTTGGTGCCCCACGCCTTCACGTGCTGCAGGAGGACCAGTCGCTGATCCAAATTTAGTTGATCCACCAGTTGACGCACTGCGTCCGTATCACGTTTCCTCACAAAGCTGCCGATGATGTCGTAGGTGGCCTTTGGCTTGTCCAACACCAGGGCCAGCTTGAAAGCCTTCTCCAGCTGCTCTTGGGCATGCAGCAGGCACTGGAGTGTTTGCTCCTGCTCCAGCGTAGCTTGTCGCTGGTCCAGGGCCTCATTCCGCACTGTTTCGGTGACATCAGCAAAGCGAATCAGCTTGGAGTCCGCACCGCCCGTATAGAAGTAGCGATTGCTGCAGGCGGACACCGCCACAGACCAGACGCGATCGCTGTGCTCATCGATGGACTGGACACAGATGTTGGTCTTGATGTTCCACAGCTTGAGCAGGCCATCCGAGGCGGCAGAGAGTATAAATTTGCCATGATCCAGAAACTCTACACGCAATATCGTGCACTCCTGCTCCAGGCGCTTGAGGCAACTGAAATTGGCTATGGACCAAAGGCGCAAACTGCAATCGGACGACGAGGTGACCACAACCTGGTCCACAGGCGAGAAGCGCACGCACCAAACACCACGCGTGTGACCACGCAGCACGCCCAGCAGTGCATTGGAGTCCGCTGCCCAAAGCTTGGCCGTCTTATCCTGCGAGGCGGTGGCCAGGATCTTGTTGTTGAGCGCATATGTCACACAGTTGACTTCCTTGTCGTGGGCTAGAGCTGCATAGAGCAGCGAGAAGGCATAATTGTTGCGATCTTGTTTATCCCTCGACAATTGCCACACTTTCATGCTGCCATCCTGGCAGGCGGAGGCGAATCCCTTGGCGCCATTATGTGTTATGGCCACGGAGCCAATGGTCGCCGTATGGCAATTGGTTTGCTTGGTCAGCGGCTGCAGGAAGCAATCAATCTCATGAGAGAGCTTCCACAGGTGTATGCTGCAATCCTTGCCCACGGAGATCAACAGATTGTGGGCTGCAGCCAGCGACATGACCGTATCCGAATGCCCGCAAATCAGGCGACAATTCATATTCTGCTCGGTATCATAGAGTTTAAAGTGCTTGCTATTGGTTGCCACGGCCAGGTAGCGATCCTTGTCGCCCAGAAAGCACATATCCAGGATCTCATCATTGTAGCCAACCAGCTGCTTAACCAGCTTCAGCTCAACACTCTCGCTCTCTGTGCTCACATTGTAGATGATGATATTTTGCTCAGTTGTAATCAGCGTCAGTTGGTGCCTGTTACTGCAGTAGAGCAGACGACTTATTTCGAAATCTGTCTCCACCAACAGATCACGTATTTTCCATGATTTCGTGTCAATTTGCTGAAGCTTGCCCGAGCGACAGGCGACCAGGACTTGAGCACCATCTGCTATATGCGAGACTCCCTCGAGCTCCACGTATAGCGGAATTACCTTTGACTGGCTCCAAGTGCTACTCGAATCCCCATCCAATTGCCAGGCAATTAGCACCTTGTCGCGACTCACTGTAACCAATTGGTCGCAATCAACAGCTGCGCTCTTGAAGCTCAGGCCCGTCACTTGGGAGATGTGTCCACGCAGCTTATGCAGCAATGTCTTTGTGCCGTAATCCCAACAGTATATCGTATTGTCAGCGCCGGCAGCATAAATCTCACTTTTCAATGGACTCGGATGGAAGCGCAGCAGTAGCGCCGGGCCGGGAAAATCTTTCAAGGCACACAGACAGCTGTTGTTAGCAAAATCCCAAACGCGTAGCGTCGCATCTGCTCCGCCGCTGGTGCAGATAAAATTGCCACACGCGCTAAACTCGATGCGCACAACGGGTCCCTTGTGCTGGCTCTTCCAAAGTTTCACCAGCTTTTGTGTACTCAGCTCCCAGAGGCGCAACAAGCCGCTGCCATGTGCGACCGCCAAATGTGCACGTGACATTGCAAAGCAATAGATGTTGTCCTCGTCCAGCTTGGCATCGTCCAGTCCATCAGCGACTTTGGCCTTCTCACTACCGTCCGATACATTTATTCCAAAGCTGCGCACAATTTGTGATGTTTCCACATTCACTTGATTGACAGCATCGCCATTCAAACAGTAAATATGTTCTCCGTTTTCACCCCAGGCAATATCGTGTCCGGCATAAAAGTTTGTGTAGCGAGCATCTGCTGCATATCTACAAAAAAAATTTCCAATAATAATAATAATCCTTATAGCTGCTGCTTTTTACTTACTGTTTATCACTCACGGTTGCCAGCATGCTTTTATTTTTGTTTACAAAATTGAAATTTCTACCGCGTGCACATTGGAACTGGTACGAATATTCAAATGGAACCACTTCACGTTAACCATTATAAGAGTTTGCAGACACCTACCACAAATATTGAACATTCAAAACACATATATAATTATTAAAAAATATCAGTCAAACTAACTTTATATATCCTCAAAGTGTGGGTATAAATTTTCTGAACTCAAACAAAATCGACAAAGGATTTAAAGCTACAACTGTTTCTGTATATATTTCGATGAAACTAAAGTATGCGATTTAATAAATAATAGTAATTTTAATATATTATAATCATAAATAATTTTATAGATTTTCAAGTGTATTTGTTGCATTACATTTTGGAGCTTTTTGTTAATAAACAATAGTTCAGTTGCTAGTTCATCTTTACAAATTAGACATTACTCAACACTTGGCAAAATTTGCAAAAGCTGGTCACGCTGAGCATGAGTTGCAGCTGTCAAATAAAAAGCCGTCAAATCATCGTCTTCTATTTGCGAGTTGAATTCACATAGATTCGGTTTTGTTAATATCAATTCTAATTCATATACACAAAAATGAGTACAATTGGCACCGGTGTAAGCATATTAATATTAAATTTACATCAGTTTATAAATATATTCAATTTTTTTGTTTGCAGTATGATCTGTCGGCTTCGCAGTTCTCTCCTGATGGCCGTGTCTTTCAGATTGACTATGCTTCCAAAGCAGTTGAGAGAAGCGGAACCGTCATTGGTATTAGAGGCAAGGACTGTGTTGTGCTCGCCGTCGAGAAAATTGTCTCAGATCAGCTCTATGAACCTGATGCAGCCAGTCGCATTTTTACTATTGAAAGGAACATCGGCATGGCCATTGCTGGTCTGATGGCCGACGGAAATTTTGTGGCCGACATTGCCCGCCAGGAAGCAGCGAATTTCCGTCAACAATTTGAACGCACCATTCCCCTGAAACATCTATGCGATCGCGTATCCGGCTACCTGCACGCCTACACTCTGTACAGCGCTGTGCGTCCTTTTGGATTATCTGTAATACTCGCATCGTGGGATGAGGTCGATGGACCACAATTGTATAAGATTGAACCGTCTGGTAATTCGTTTGGCTATTTTGCCTGCGCCAGTGGCAAGGCCAAGCAACAGGCCAAAACAGAGATGGAAAAGTTTAAGTTTGCCGACATGAGCACCGAAGAGTTGGTCAAAAGTGGTGGAAAAATGTATGTTAAATCGATTAACGCTTTACCTTTCAGAGTTAACTTATTCATGTATTTATTTGTAGTATTTATCAAGTGCACGACGAACTGAAGGACAAAGAATTCCGTTTTGAAATGGGTATCGTTGGTAAGGATACGAAGGGTGTACATCTCATAAATAACTCTACGTGGATCCAAAAGGCCGTTGAAGCTGGAGAAGCAGCCAAAAACGCAGATGATAGTGAAAACGAGACATAATTTAAATTTGAAATATGTTCAACTGGTTATAAATCGGCTAGGCATTATTTTTTAATGTGGTCCATAACAAAAATACACAAAAATGAACGGTTCATGGCTAATTTGCAACCTGTGGACTCTTAAAATTCAAAATAAAAATAAATATAATACAAAAACAACAAATGGGAATACCAACAAAAATTATTCGTGCACTACAATAAATTTTTAAACCTGTCTTATTAATTTACATAAAACCATTGTGAGCTTTTAATCAATCTAGTCGAAATTGCAGTTCAATTTGATACCTGGCGCTACGGTAAAGGTTAAATTTAACTTTTACCGGCGATAACAGCCCTTTAAATATCGATAGTTTGCTGTCATATGATATATTTAATTTATATTCTTATATATAAATATTTTCAATATAAAGTAACTTATCATAATAATTTATTCTTATACACATAGAAAATATTAAATTTTCTATTAAATTGATAAAATTGTCTATATGCTCATATTATGAGTAATCCTTATTAATGTGAAGTCTGGCAACACTGAGTCCGCACACTTATGATAATATTCGCGCCAAAAATAGAAAACAATTGAATAAAACAAACAATTTCAGTGCTAAAATGACGACATTGGTTGAACAGCTAATTTCAAAAATGGGTCTTGGCGAAGAGCCCAATGTATTAGAGTGAGTTTTAGTAATAATAAAGTTTGTGTATATTTCTTTAATCAACTATTACCAGGAAAACAACAGAGCTCCTAAGATTACTGGAGCTGCGATCGACAAATGTTCCCCTGCAAATAAATGAATATGGCAAAATAGTATTGTGTGCGGATATTGCTTGCGGTGTGCTAGATATTGGCTTTGACAAAGAGCAGGCGCTTAAGCTGTCCGGTTTGCGTAAAACTCATTATGCCAATAACAAGCGAATGTTTGAGAAATTGCTTGAACTGAATAAATTGGCTAGCATCAAGGATATTTGTGTGCAGTTGAGCTTGAACGAGGTCGCACATAAGGCAGAAGATATTCTAGCTACTTTTAAGAAGTTTGCTCGTGACGATGCAGATCCAGAGCATCCACAATATGCCGCCATGGCTGTCTTCCACGCCTGTCGCCTGCTGAAGAAGAAAGTATCCAAGCCGAAATTGATGCCATTTAGTAACCTAAGACCCACTCAATGGCAGCAGCTGGAGCAACAATTTGAGCGCATGATCGCGAAGCACTTAAGGGACGCCAATGTGGTGGCGGCCTTGAACAATAAACTCACTCAGCCGGAGGAGCAGAATGTGCTGAGCAAGAAGGCGAAGAGCAGCGAAAAGACTGAAATCGAAGAGTATGAAATATGGAAGAGTCGAATGTTGGCATCAGCAGAGGCTAAACTGAAAGAATTGGAAAGCATTGGTTAACAGTAATATGAGAGCATCATTTTTATTTATTATTAAAAAAGTATGTTAAGCTTAGCTTAGTTTAAACCAATGTATTCTTATTTCATGCCATCCTAACTAAACTAAGTTATTCAAGTCCATATTTCTTCTTCTTCTCAATGTGAGCCAAAACGTGAGAGATTAGCAAATCGCCAACATCTTGGAGTTCTCCGTTTGGTTTGTGAGCTGCAAGTAATGAAATGTGTATTATCTAAATCATTTACTCATAAAACCTGCATCCGCTTACAATTATATATAATCAGCTGAACTTGACTTCGTGTTTCCGGCCAGTTGTTCAGCAGCTCTTTTAGATGTTTACAAAACTTTAACCATATCTCACGTTTCATTTCCTGCATTTGCCAAGTGGCCGACAATTGGAAGTGCATTGACTCAAAAAATGTTAGCATTGGCGTTGCACCCTCCATCGCAAAGTAGTATGTGGTTCCATTAATTTTCTTATTGAGCCTGTAGACCGCATGCTTGAAGGGACGATTAACACCGGCCCTATTTATAAACTGTGTCTCCAGTGGCTGCAAGCGAGAATTGAGACTTTTTGAATTAAACACGTATGTGGACTTTAAATGTATACACTGGCGTCGCGAGGAGGGAGGAGAATGTTTATTTATTTATTTGTGAAAGCGACAGGCAGTCGGCAAATACACGAGGTAAGTCGGCAATTTAATAACCCCCCCTTCCCCCTCTCTTAATCGACGGTCTCGCAACGCCCCTAAATTTATAGCATACTTACCTCAGCCTTTTCTAGCCAGACGCTTTTTATGGCACGATTTACAAACATCTCATCTGGAATTAGTATAACTAAACGATCTATTCCGAATTTCACTTGATGTGTATCCTCATAGTCTTGCATTCGCTTCTGCAGCCCATTGCCATTGCTATTCTCCTTGTCATTGTCATTGTCACGTTCCGGCAGCGAGAGCTTCAGATAGCCATGAAAATAGCTCGAGGCCATTCCGGCTGCATAGTCCAGGCCATGAGAATCGCGTATCCAGTGGGCATAGCTCAATGCGCTGTGACTCAGTTGGACATAGGTAAAAATCCAATAAAGTGGAATTAAAAGAAGCTGGTCGCCTCTAGGCAGCAAAACAGCTAAATTATTGGTGCTTCCAAAGCGCGTCAATCCCGTGAATATCACAAGTATCGCTAGATATACTGTTTTGTTGTTGTACGTATACGCGCGCTTTAGAATTGTTTTAAGACGATCCTCAGGTAAATAGTAATTGCTGTGCAATTCCTTAAATACGTAAAACAATCGCTGCAGGAGGTCGGCAAAAAATATCGCAATACATATTTGAACGGCATAGTCTGCGTCGCAATATATATGTACATACATATATAAGTATGTATATCGATGCAAGAGTGAATAAAATATGATAATACATGTATGTAGATCGGCTATTTTGGCATATTCTCACCAACACTTGACCACACCATCTTTAGCCACGCAATCTTCTTATCACTCCTTTGATCCTCAGGTGGAACTGCCATAACCGTGATTCAGTATCAGCGCTGCCAGATACTTGATACTTATGTTGCAGGTATTCCCTTAAAGATGTTGATCTGTGATCTTATCTGTATAACATTAATTTATTAAATAAATTTAATATTAAAGCACGCAAAGCTTAGAACATGAATGTGGACTTTAAAAACACGTTTATCAACTTTTTATCTTAAATTTATTGTGGTATTATTATATTAGCAGTATTATTGACTATCGTTTGCAGACAGAGCTCTCATCGATAGCTGCAACTTACCAGCCTATCGGTATTTTTTGGTCAAACTCACATCCATAAATTAAGTGCAAGTGCATTTATAAAAATACAAAGACCGTTTTTGTCTAGAAGTTGTTCCACTAAACCAATTATAATTGGCATAAATTCCATTCTGTGCTCATCAAATAATTTGGCTAAATATGATTTAACTATTTTTTTACCCATATACTCGCACACAAATGACGCATATTACCATTTAAATATTGGATAAACAATACACTGTAATCTTACATGTTTACGTTGGCTCTGTGTAAGTTACCAGCAAAAAAAAAAAAAAAGTAAACACGAAAAAGAAAGGAAATGTGAAAAGTTTAAGGAATGGAGAAAACTGTTTACTATTAATTATTATCAATTCTTTGCTTTAGCAGGAAAACAGCAACAACGACAGCTAGGCACAATTGTTTGTTGTTGTGCTGATAAAATTCAGTAAGCGAGAAGAAGTATAAAAGACGCGTTAGTCACCACGCCTTTGCGGTCGCGTAAATAACTAGGGCTTGAGCGCAACAATACTCACATAATGCCGATACTATATAGTGTTATAGCCCGCGGCACTACGGTGCTGGCAAAGTTCGCTGAATGTGTTGGAAATTTTGCGGAAGTAACGGAACAAATAATGGGAAGAATTGGTGTGCATAATCATAAAATGACCTATACTCACGGCGATTATTTAATACATTATACTTGCGAAAATAAGATAATTTATATGTGCATAACTGACAATGTAAGTTGAATATTAATTCAGGGTATTAAGTATTCAGTATATCAAGACTGACTTTTTGTCATATACAGGAATTTGAGCGTTCACGGGCTTTCCTCTTCTTGGCGGACATCAAGCAGAAATTTATACATACTTATGGCCTGCAGGTTGCCACTGCAATTGCCTATGCCATGAATACCGAATTCTCGAAAATTTTATCCCAGCAGATGGTGTACTTTAGTCAATCGCGAGAAGTAGATACCATATCGCGAGTTCATGGTCAAATTGATGAACTTAAAGACATTATGATTAAGAATATAGGTAACAAATCGAGATATTTTTGGTTTCTTAATTAATTCAACTTTTTATTTCTATTAACAGATAGTCTGCGCGATCGCGGCGAGAAACTGGAGCTGTTGGTGAATAAAACAGAAAACTTGAGCAATAATGTAAGTTGGAACTCCAAGTTAAATTTGTAATAAATTATAATTATAATTCAATTATAATTTCATCCCTTAGTCAGTTGCATTCCGCAAGGCCTCGCGTAATTTGGCACGTCAAATGTTTTGGAAGAACATTCGGATCTATGTTGTCGTCGGCCTAGTAATCATATTTGTTATCTATGTAGTTGTAAGCATGGCATGCGGCGGCCTCGCCTGGCAGTCCTGCATTCAATAATAATTTTGGCAATGCAAAAGCTAATTGTTGTAGCTCATAACAATGTTTATTATTATTATTATCATATACAAAGTTGCGTACTATCAATAATCTCTGTTATATGGAATAAAGATGTATGTATATAAAGAGTATATCCGCATAACACGATTCAAATTGTCACTTGTCTTCCACGTAAATAACATCACTAGCCTTCACGTTTCCTGCTTGCCGTAAACCTAAATGTATACCCAACGCTGGAGACGCATAGTTAAACAGTCGATAGCTGTAAACAGTAAGTGTTAAGCATCAAACTTAATATAGTACCATTTATAACCTTCTCTGGAGGTCATACCTCCACCTACCTGCGCAGTGTTTTGAGCGGTTCACCGTCAGCATTCCTCTCAGCGGTTTTAACGTTTATATTTGGAAAAATGCACCTAGTGCAAGGTGCAACTATACGAAAAATGGCATCGTTGCCAATGCGAATCCACTGCCAGTGATCTTCACTGTACGGCTCATCAACATCCATTTTCAGTTCAAAGTTACCACGGAATTGCAATGGATCCACCGGAGTCTTCAAACGAGTATTTAAGTCATCGATTGAAGCTAAATTCATGAGCATATAGCTGGTGGCATCATTGAGTGTGCCCTGAAATTTATAATGGGTAATTCTTGGATTTATAAGGATCTTTGAAGAGTCCATATATTTTGCAGAGCTTTAGATATAGTAGAGAGACCTATTCAATAAAGATAAACTTTATCAATTGAAAAAGAACGGCAGTTAATGGGCTCGATTATAAAGGCGATTTGTCATAGATAAGGCTCCAACTTGAGAAGAATTGTGCTGCACTTACAGAATCGGACTTTTTTAGGTAAGGCATATGCTTAAGACGTGGATTAGTCGTGCGAACTGGTCCTGGATATGGATAGTAAACAAGCTTTAGGCCCGAATCCTCTTTAAGAATGAACTGTGAGAACCATTTATCAAAGCGGTTGCCGCACAGCATCACATCTATTGCCACGCCCCAAACGGAGGTGTGTACGTCCTTAGAGGGCGATTCTAAGTGACGGAAATCCAGTTCCAAGTCGGGCATTCCAGGTGCACTGAACACCAACCCATTAGCCAGCGCCTTTGGCTGAATTAGTACCATGTGCGGATATCCTCTGGCGGTTATCATTTCATTATTATCATTGACTAACATAAACTTGCGATCTCGCACATTTCCAATGCCAATGCCAAGCACATCACAATCGTATTCCTGCTGGGCATCAACCTCTAGTGGAGCACACGATTTGACTGGAAAGACATTCACTCGCTGCAGTTTTCCAACTCGTCTCCATTTCGATGGCATAACATCGCGATGCAAATGGCGATAAACCAGGTAGCCGGCTCCACCTACTGCAACCAGGCTGACGCCCATGCCGATCAAGACTTTATTGGAAAGCCCATAGCCGTTCACTGTTGATACAATAAATACATAGATTTACTTTGGCTTTTTGATTATTGTTGAATATTTAAACTTGCATGAAAAATTTGTACTCATCTTGTCCGTCCAGTTATCAAGTTAAAGACGCACTGTCACACTTGTTGCTTTCGCTCAATGGAAAAAGTTCTCAAAAGCTCTATTAAGAGCTATTGTAAATAAAAGAAACGCCATGATAATGGAGCTTTGTAGATTTCTGTGTGTGGTTTATACATACATACATATTTGCAATGCAACAGGTATAACAAGTTAAGTAAAGTAGAAAGCTCGACTAGAATATACCCTGCATCCGTAATACATGATCATTTGAAATTGGTCTGTAAAAAAATAAATAAAACAAATATTTTCAATGTGTATTATATATAGAAAACAATTAAACAAATAACAAATATATACAAGCAAATATAAATATATTATGATCCTAATAACTTTACACGATAACAATTCAAATCATAATCGAATAGTTGTATTCAAATTTGTATTAGAGTATAAGAGATGAAAAGGGTACCATGGGTTGGAAGAAGTAACGGAGTATAAGAGTTGGAATAGAAGAAGTAACGGAACAGCTTGTGAAAAGAATTTGCAGACAAAATCACAAATGGAGAATATTCAATTAATTATACTTGCAAAAAGAAACTTAATAATTACTTTTATTATATGCAAAATATACACGAATTTATACGAAATGTATGCATACATAAAACAGTTCCAATTTCACTTGTCTTCTACGTAAATAACGTCATTAACCTTGACGTTTCCAGGATGCCGTAGACCCATGTGAACACCCAGCGCTGGAGACGAATAGTTAAACAGTCGATAGCTGTGAATGGTAAGTGTTAACGATCAAAATTAATATGTATATCATATATAATCTTCTTCGACCTACCTGCGGAGTGTTTTTAGCGGCTCACAGTCGGCATTCCTCTCAGCGGTTTTAGGGTTAATATTTGGCAAAATGCATCTGGTGCAAGGTGCAACTATACGGAAAATGGCATCGTTGCCAATGCGAATCCACTGCCAGTGATCTTCACTGTACGGCTCATCAACATCCATTTTCAGTTCAAAATTACCACGGAATTGCAATGGATCTACCGGAGTCTTCAAACGAGTATTTAAATCATCTACTGAGGCTAAATTCATGAGCATATAGCTGGTGGCATCATTGAGTGTGCCCTGAAATGCATTCGTAATTTATATTTTCTATATCCATGTGTTCCTATAGATATGATAAAGTGCTAATCTCTTATAGCAGCTTCCACTGGAGAGAATAGTATTAGAATTTAAATGTAAAAATTGCTCAAATGGATTCGACTTGATTAGCAGAGACTCAATAATTATATAGACCATATATCTTCCAGAGTTTGAGTGTGGTTTAGATGACCTGATCTTGCTTTTGCTAACGAAAATAAAAAGCTACTTATCATAGATAAATCCCAATTTATATTTTAACTTGACGGATACTCTACCACAAAATATTTTACTTACTGAATCTTGCTGTGTTATGTAAGGCATATGCTTAAGCTCTGGATTAGTTTTGCGAACTGGTCCAGGATATGGATAGTAAACAAGCTTTACGCCCGAATCCTTTTTAAGGATAAACTCTGAGAACCATTTGTCAAAGCGGCTGCCGCACAGCATCACCTCTAGTGGTACTCCAAAAACGGAGGTGTGTACGAATTCAGAGAGTGTTTCCAATTGCTTGAAATCCAGTTCCAAGTCGGGCATTCCAGGTGCACTGAACACTAACCCATTTGCTAGCGCCTTTGGTTGAATTTTTACCATGTGCGGATAACCTCTGGCGGTTATCATTTCATTATTATCATTGACTAACATAAACTTGCGATCTCGCACATTTCCAATGCCAATGCCAAGCACATCACAATCGTATTCCTGCTGGGCATCAACCTCAAGTGGAGCACACGATTTGACTGGAAAGACATTCACTCGCTGCAGTTTTCCAACTCGTCTCCATTTCGATGGCATAACATCGCGATGCAAATGGCGATAAACCAGGTAGCCGGCTCCACCTACTGCAACCAGGCTGACGCCCATGCCGATCAAGACTTTATTGGAAAGCCTATAGCCGTTCACTGTTGATATATTAATTTTAATTTTTATTATTCTAGCTTTTAATATTTAAGCTTACATGATATATTTTGATTCATCTTATGTCAGTCCAGTTATCAATTGAAAGACACACTGCCACACTTGTTGCTTTTCGCTCAATAGAGAGAGTTCTCAAAAGCTCTATAAGAGCTGGAACAACAAAAAAGAGGGCAAAGATGATAGAGCTTTGTGAGTTTGTAGCTATGAGGTATGGTAAGCATGCATACGCATCACAATTAAAAGTAATAACAAGAGTGTTTTAGGCGAGAGTGCCCGATAAGGAAATACCCTGAGCTCTATGCAGAGCTGCTATTCCAATATGTGGGTACTCATCCAGTACTCATCCAGTATAAGCAGCATTACAATCAACACATTCACATACATATAGACTCACATACGCAGGCTTTCTAATGAAATCTTTATAGCGTGATAATGAAATGTGAGATTATTTGCCAAAGCAAACAAATGACTGTATATTTTATGTGGTCTTTCATATGTAAATCCTTCTGCCATATACATTTTTGCAAAACCCTTTAAAATGGGAATTCAGTGTTTAAGAATTAACCCCATTCAGACATTACACGGCAATGTTTAGAATCTAACAGGTTTAAAATGTAAAGTAAATTGAATAGATCAACTAGAGTATACCCCATAAAAGATGAAAATTTAATAATGTTTTATCAAATTGAATACTCAATGATTCACTCTAGCTAATCATCAATTTTAATACATATGTTAAAATATATTTAAATTATTAAATAAATAACAATGTTTTTATTATAGTTTGCAAATAACAGTAACGCTCTGTTCGAAATTAGCCGATAAAAAATCATCACTCGCCCCCACTCTGAGCAGGAACCTTCGGTTATGTTGAGCGTTTTGAGTCGAACTAGTCGTGTGGCGCTCTTTTAACGAACATCGTTCAGTGAGAGATGCGATTGACAGTGTGTATAAAAGCCAATAATAAATATGTTTACGTACATACATACACATACATCCATCAAATACATACATACATACAAACGATTTCAGCCTCAGCCTTAAAACTCTTCGCGATGGCCATTCAAATCATAATCGAATAATTGCATTCAAATTTCTATGAGCATAAGATAGAGGGAATATCACTCTTATTTGTTTGTTTACAGTAAGATAAACATGTCCGATACAAATAAAGATGTGGATGACAACAATGTGGAGGAGGAGCTGGATGTTGGCAGCGAGCAATTCAATTCACTGCGTGCTCTATATACAGCCGACTTCAAGGTTACGGATAGGGCGCCAAAAGTCCTATATCAAAATCTCGCCGCATTTGAAAGTGCTCTTGTAAAAGTTGGCGTCTGGCAGTTGAATAAACGACCCAAAAACAATGAACAACCAAAGGCAGCAAATACCAAAAATCCCTTTAGCTCAACCTCGAATATGGAGGCGTTGAGTGAGCGACGTTTTCAGCCGCATCAAATGCCCGTGGAAGGAGTGGCGAAAACAAAATACCACCGGAATCTATTCACACACATGGCCAGTGCAGAAGGTCCCTTGGCACATCTGCAGAAGTATTTGCCCGGCGAGGAGAAGCAGAATATAACGCGTCTACGGGTTCACCTGCGCAAGGAGCATGCCATTGGTGGCTACATCGAGGGTGAGCTTGTCGCCTTCGACAAGCAATGGAACATACTTCTAAAAAACGCCGTAGAGATTTGGCAGCGTCGCAAATATAAATTTGGCAAACAAGATATTTGTGGCACAGGAGAAGAAGCAACTGAAGAATGCATCAGTCGACTTCAACGAATGGGAATCACATTGCCTAAAGTTCACGTGAAAAGCCTAAATCGTAAGAACGTGCAGCTGCAGCGTGAAATACCGCAAATAATGATTCGCGGGGAAAATATAGCTTTAATTACATTTATTAGCAAGTCAAAAGAGTAAAATTTCAATTCTTTCACATGTAAATTGTGACTTGTTTATCAATCATACATCAATTTGTGTATACCATGGGCACACATTCCTCGGCAGCCACGTGAGAGGGCGAGTCATCCTCCATGAGATGTTGTAGGCTTTCGTTGGGATAGCTGCAAGTAAAATCAAAATTTTGTAATCGGTTTCATTGGATTATTAATTTTGCATACATTTTTGATGGACTTTCATCACTGAGCATCGTAACCGGCACCGTGGCGGAGGCGCATTCGGGACTCATAAATTCAATGGGAGTCGGTCGACGTTCCTGCAGCTGTCGCGTTATTTCTGCTGTGCTCAGATTGCCAGCGCCATCCTTTGTGGCCAGCTGCTGATGTTGTTGCACCGACGGCGAGACAGTTGCTGTGGCCGTCAGCAGTTTCTTTGCTGGTGGCTGTTGGATGTGACCGCCGGTCAGAATTTTACGTCTACGTCCTCGAGTTGCACCACCAACGGCAGGTGGCTGACCTGTGGGCAGAAGCACATTTACAGCTGGCTTTTCCTTATGCTTGCGCCGCATAGCTACTGTCTCCTTCGATTGGTCAAAGTTGGGTTGCACCTGGGCGACCGTTGAAGTCATTGGCTCCGCATCGGAATTGGAGCTATCGGTGACATCGCTGTCACTAGAATCTTTGGCAGGCTTCTCATATAGCAAGAGGCGATCGATCAGGAACGATCGGTCACGCGATACTTTCAATAAACGTCTTTGATTAGTGTGTAACAAGTCTTGAAAATATTCGTTTTCCTGGAAATACGAAAATACGAAAATTTAATTAGTTCGTCTGTGCACACACAACTAATACTTACATAGATGAGAAATTTCAGTTTTCGTTTTAAGTTCCTGTAGCGCTCCTTATAATCTATATTTTCATTTGCTGTCCCAGTCGATGCTGAACTAGATGCTGCAGTTGTTCCTGCTGCGGCTGCTGCAGGTGTTCCAGGCATGGTTGTTGATTGTTTTGTGTGTGCTTCTTCATCACTTTCAAGATGCTCTTGGTCTGCCTTATTTGATGTGGTCTTTTGATTTGCCAAAGACCGACAGTACCATCCGTCGAGCATATTAAGAGTGCTTATTTCAGAATTATTGAAAAAATCATAAAATTGTTGGCATTTGCTGTAGTGAGGCTAAGCGCATTCGATATTAGACTGCATCGCACAAATATCGATAGATATCTCTAAAAATCGTGTACTCGGTAAATTACAATTATGTTTGATATATCGAGTATTTTCGATATCGATTTCGATATTAACAATCTTTTGTAGCTTTGGAGCGGCACGTGTTGCGTTTGTTTATATGTGAAATGAACAAGAAAATTGTTATAAATAAACGCGTGAAAGGCCAAACTCGCGAGGAGTTAAGCCAGCTAAGCAAAACAGAATTGATTGACAAAATTGTACAGTTGGAAGCGTACAATTTTCAGCTGAAAAATCTTCTACAAAAGAAACTATCCGAGGCGGACAAAAACCATTCTGAATATGCAGCTATATTGCGCGGGGCTGATGGGGCTGAAGTAGCAAATAAAGTGGATTCGGAATCCCCGAAAGAAGCACCTAAAAATAAAGACAAACAACGTAAGTTTGATTGGGCCAGGTTAGTAAGTCCTTTACATTTAATACTTCATTATTTTTATTTATATTGATTCGATTCTAGTGCGCACCAGAGGCATGTTCTGATGAAAATAACTTATTTTGGCTGGGATTATCAGGGATTTGCTTGTCAGGAAGACTCCGCTGATACAATAGGTCAGTTTGTTTGATTTCTATAAGATGATTTACTGATTGTTTATGTATTTTTTTGCAGAGGGGCATTTGTTTCGCGCCTTGGAGCGCACCTGTCTCATCGAATCCCGTGCGACTTCCAACTATCATCGATGCGGTCGCACCGACAAAGAAGTGAGCGCCTTCTGCCAAGTGATATCAATTAATTTGCGCAGCAAGCATTCACCTGATACTCAAATGGAGCCTGAGTCGCTAAGCACTGAAATTGATTATTGCAGTCTGTTGAATCGAGTGCTGCCCAAGAATATTCAATGCGTATCCTGGATGCCATTGCGGAATCCCGAATATAGCGCTCGATTCGATTGTATTTCACGCACCTATCGCTATTTTTTTCCCAAGGGCGACCTGGACATTGAGGCCATGCAGCTGGCCTGTCAGTTGCTCGTGTGCCATGGAGACTTTAGGAACTTTTGTAAAATGGATGTGCACAATGGCGTTACGAATTATATGCGCAATTTGCAGCACGCCGAGATAAAGCCATGTCACAGTACAGAAATGCAGCTGGAGCCTGGCTCAGGTAAGATTATATTTAATATATATATTAAAATTTAACCAACCTTAATTTCTTTAACAGGCTACATGATGTATTATCTGGAAATAAAAGCAAATGCTTTTCTATGGCATCAAATACGCTGCATTATGGCGGTGTTGCTGCTAGTTGGACAAAGGCACGAGCAGCCATCCATTATAACTAAATTACTCGATGTGGGCAGCAATCCTTGTAAGCCCCAGTATACGCCTGCTATTGGTTTACCACTGAATCTATTCCATTGCGAATTTCGAGCGCATAGCACACGTCAATCGAATCCTCCAGCTGCGGCTGATGAAATTGCAAATTTGTCACAGATTGCGATTGTGGAAAGTGAAACCCGAAGTGATCTAACCCATTGGGTTTACAGCGAAGAGAATCTTCAAAAGCTCATCGAGAACGTGCAGAGTGAGTGGACGCAGTTCAGTGTCAAGTGCACCATGATACGCAATGTCTTGGTGCAACTGGAGGCACTTCTTGAACAGCACTTCAAAGCTCAGAAGATCCAGGCACAGGCGATGCTGCTGCAGGATGCGGTCAAGCCGCGTCAGTATCAACCATTGCTGCAACGCAAACGATGTGGTTAGTATTTGTCTGTCTAATAATATGTTTTATAATTCACATTTACTCAATCTTTTTTTAGAGAGCCTGGAAAATCGCATTGACCACTTTGTGAAAAAGCAACGGCTGCTTGTAAAAAGCGAAGCAGCAACGGAGACAAATAAAAGTGAACCAGATTGCTGAATATTAATTAATTTGCTAGAATTTGATAGTTTCTCATGGAGATGGTGATACTCAGGTTTACTGGGTAAGCAAATAATTTAAATAAATTACAAATTATAATTTGTAGTCGGTTTGTCCGTGAATCCAATCTTGGCGGCTCGATCAGATCCTTCTCTATATAGATATCGATCCGTTTCTATAGACATATAAATGAAAGGATTCGTTTCTTTTTATTTTACTTCTTTAGCATCTAAGTTTTTTAAATCAAATACAATCTTTTAGGTACTCATTTTATTGTAGGCATTTTTATTTTCGGAAAATTGTACAACATTTTGGATGCTTAGCTTAGATTATGTATATAATTTAAAATGTTTAGTTCAATTAAATTACTTCAAGTATAGCTTGCATTAAATTAAATTTGAATGTGTTTGTATATATTTATATATATATATATATATATATATTCATACAAATGGCTTTGTATGGGTATATTTATAGAAATAAAGTGATATACATATATTATCTATGTAAGTAAAGGTACATATATGAAGGCAGGGTAACTAATATTACATTTAAATTGGTCTATGTACATTTATGGATGGGTTAAACAAATGATGTGCAGCTGCTCAGGTATTAACAAATGATTTATCCGTAAATAGTGCTAGCACGTATAGTCGATATGCAGGTTGGGTTTATGTATCTATAAGTATATATATTCTGTTATATATATATATATATTATGTCTATGTGCCCATTGACTTTGCCTTTTGTAATCTGCAATGAAAGAGATGTTAATATGTGTACTCTATTTCTTTTTTCTATCACTTTATCTCTGCCTCTGTCTTCACTTACTTTCTTCTCAAGATCTTCAGCGCTATTGTGCCCTCACGCACATTTTTGAATAGTCCAATTGTCTCAGCATGACTCATGCCCTGCACAGAGAGTCCATTGATTTCCACAATCTCATCGCCTGCAATGAAAATTGTTTAAGCATCAAAGAATTCATAATAATCAGGGACCGTAACAATTATAATTTTTATAGAAACATTAAGAAATAGGATTTATTTTTTTACAATAGTTGTTAAAAAAATTATTTTTGGTTATCAAAATTAATTTATATGATAAAAATACAATATTATATACATACACATGTATATATCTACATAAATATTATATATGAACTGAAAGGTATTAATGTATATGTCTATACATATATAGATCATAATCTAGCTCCTTTGTTTCAAAAGATATTTCAATTTAAATAATAAAAATGGACTAATAAGTGTTATTTTCAATTTTTATAAGAAAAATTGAAAATAAAAGTTATGATTTGATGTATATATAAAAATTGATGTGTAATAATTATTTTTAACTTTTATCATATAAATTAATTTTAATAATTTAAAATAAAAAATTGCAAATAAATAAGTTTATCCTGTTTTTGATTTTGCCGTAAAAGAATAACTTGTCTATTTTGCCCACTCTTCTTGGGGTTTGTTTTGCTCCTCAATTTTTAAATTCATAACTCTTATTTGCGGTCATTATTATTATTATTTTTATTGTTAATATTGCTTCTTTAGCTACTCACCCGCTTGCAGCGTGCCATCATCGGCTGCTTGGCCGGAGGGAAAAACAGTTTTCACAAATATTCCCATATTGCCTTTGGGCGAGTCGCGTCCGCCCACAATGCTGAAGCCCAAAGACTTTAGACCGGGTCCTTTGAAAAACGTAATTGTCTTTTGTGTGCAGCGTCCGTTGCCTGGGCAATGAATAAATTTGAATAATTGTTTAGTAAGTCTAAGTTTTGTTATATTGTTAATTGTGTTATTCGTGTTAAGCTCACCCTCACACATTGAGGCGCGAATGACTTCAGCCATTTCCTCATCGCGTATCGTTAGCTTCGCCACTGGCAGTGATGGACGATGATGCATTAGCGCAGCAGCTGGTGGAGCCAAGGAGCTGGTTACAGCTGCTGTTGATGAGGATGTGGATGAGGTTGGTATAAATGGATTAGGCGCAAACAATGAAACATTTTTTGGCGAGTGCTTGATATATAATGAATGGTGTTGTTGCGGTTGTTGTTGATGTTGTGGTTGTGGTTGTTGTTGTTGCGTATTATCAGTGAGATCAGTTGTTGTTGCTGTTGTGCTTGTTGTTGGAGTGTCAGTGGCTGTAGCTGCTGCTGCTGTTGCTGGCGTCTGCATGAATAAGCTGAGACGCGATGAGCTGAGACGCGAATGCGCAAATCTCAGCGAGCGATAATGTGAATTGGTTAGATTTATGGAATTGCGAGCATAGTGCGTACGCTGGCCAAACTGTTGGCTGGAGCTGGAGCCGGAGGCGGAGCCCACGCCTGGTTCGGTGGACAGTGCAGCACCTTCGGAGCAGCGCTTGCGTGCCAGCAGCCGCCATTTCTCATCATCCGCCAGCGAGGAGGCCACACAGAGGCTGGCTGCCCGATTCGTATACACCGGTGTGTACGAGTCGTTGTTATTGGTGTTAAGATTGATTGTTGATGTGGAGGAGGAGGTGTCATTGTTTGCTTGTTGGTTAAAGAGCGGTGTTGGTGTTAGAGCCAAGCTACGCTGACCTGAGGAGCTGCGCGCTCTACGTCGCAATAGCTCGTGCTCCGACGCACTCACATCCAGCGAGTGCCGGGGCGTGGAGCTGCGACGATGCTGCATCAATGGCATGGGCGTGGGCAGCGTACTGACGCTGGCCAGCGAGCGTGCATCGCACTGATCCTCGTCCAGTTCGGTTTCCTGTTGTCCCCGCCCGCGTTCCTGTTCGTGGTCCACATGCAGCTGCAGGCTCTGCAGGCTGTTCAGGCTGTCCGTGCGCTGGGCATAGCTGAGCCGTTGGCGCTGCGTGCTCGTGCCATCAATGCGTATTTTGGTATAGAAATCAGTTACAGTGGCTATCTCATCGTGCGCTATGACCAGATCAATGCAATTCTCCACAAAGCAGCTGAGCAGGCGCTGCACCTCGCCAAACGATTGGATGCCACGCAAATGTTTGCCATTCACATTGACAATCTCATCGCCAAGGCGCAGGCGTCCGTCCCTATGGAAGGATAGAGATGGAAATTTAAATTGGGTTTGTTAAAATCATGGTTCTTTTTTTTGGTATTAATTAGTTTCTTTTCAAATACTTTGGCAAGGAGTATCAAACTAAGTAATAATCTGCCTGTATCTAAATTAGTATTAATTTATGCACACTAAATTTTAAAACAGAAAATGTAATTTTCGGAAATGGG
Source organism: Drosophila hamatofila (assembly GCA_035045345.1). Lineage (NCBI taxonomy): Eukaryota > Metazoa > Arthropoda > Insecta > Diptera > Drosophilidae > Drosophila > Drosophila hamatofila. The sequence continues at coordinate 3,694,364 of JAWNPA010000012.1, forward strand.
GCGTATGCATAATATTTTAGTCCGCTTCATAGGAAGACTGGTTCATTACTGATTCTTTTCGTTTTTATTACATACGATAATCGACTATTTAATCGGAACTTACTTTTGCGCCATGCCGTATGGTTCCAGCTCCACAATCAAATATCGATATTGTTGTTCATTGTTGTTGGTGACAACCATTTTGGGCGACAGGACGAGCCCAATGTAATCCTCTTGGCATTTTCGCTCCAGCTTCAATTGTCGAAAACGTCGTCTGATTGTCTCTGTTTCATAGTCATAGTTATAGCCGCCCAGGGAGACGGGTGCACTGCAAATGCTGTTGCGCACAGAGGAGCCCGAGCCTAGGCCCATGCCCATGCCGACACCCTCCGAGGAGCTGAGCGAGATAAGCGAATTGCGCTTAAGTGTGCCCGAGGCAATAGATTCTGTATCTCCGGCCGAGATGCTAAGATTATTGCACAGACGAGCACCAGCGATGCCGCCGCCGCCACCATCGCTATCATAGCCCGACTCATTTGAACTTAGACAACTACTTAATCTTTGGTAAAGTGGTTCCCAGTCCTTGGACGTGATGCTGTCATTTCGCGACACATTCGCCATCTGTTGGTCCGGCGAGTGACGCTGCGGCAACGGTGATCCACAATGAAATTGCTGATGTTGTTGCTGCTGTTGCTGCTGCTGCTGTTGTTGTTGCTGTTGTTGTTGCTGTTGTTGCTGTAGTTGCTGATGCTTCAACAGTACAGAGCCACCATTCTCCTCGGGCAGCACCGAAAGTCGTGAGCGCAAAAATGCATAGGGAAATGCATTGCGACGGCTGGCATCCTGTTGGCTGCTGCTGTTGCTGCCGTTGCTGTTGCTGCTGTTGCTGTTGTTAGCTGCATTGCCTGCCAGCCCACCTCCGCCTACGCCCACACTGTCGCTGCCATTGCTACTGCTGCTAGTGCTGGTGATAAGGCAGCTGCTCACCTTGGCAATATCGTCGCAACTGCTCGACTTGAGATTGGAAATGCGTGGCGCACGTTGCTGCTGCTGCTGGAGTAAGTGTTGTCGCTGTTGCTGCTGTTGGCTGTGGAGATTTAAGCCTTCGGTGGGATCATCGCATTTGATGTAGGAGCAGCTGGACAATTGGCTGGTGGAGCTGCTGCGATAGAGCGTTTGGCTAGTTGGCGTTGACTGCTGCGATGCCTCCGAAGCCTTCAGCAGATTGTGCGAACGATGATTCAGCATGCCCGTGGAGCCAATGCGATGAAAGAAATTCTTCAATGCCTTCTGTGGGCGTGTCACTGGTCCATGTTGATACTGATGCGTCGGCGTTGACTGTGCGCTCTGGCTCTGGCCCCGGTTGCCCGAATCCTGGAAATGTTGCTGTTGTTGTTGCTGTTGCTGCTGCTGCTGCTGCTGCTGCTGTTGTGTATGTTGCTGCTGATGACGCTGCTTGATCGTTTCAATTGGTCCCGACTTGCACTTTTTAAGCGTACTGCTTTGATAAGCTCCAGTAGGCGTTGCTGATGTCTTCGCATTGCTAGACTTGTGCGTTGGCGAGTGAAACAAGCTGCGCAGATCTGTGTGCGATTTGTGGGCGGCGGCGGGGGATTCGCTGCGCTTCAGCAAATCCAGTTTGCGGCTCATGCGCTTGCCCCAGGTGAACACTGCAAAGGGAAAATGGCATAGGAGAAGAACTCAATCAGAAAGTGATTTCTAAATTAATTACAATGCTTCAATAAATCTTAACACCTCTGGGGCATTTGCCGCCGCTGACAGCCGTCAGAGTCACACGAATCACAAATCTGCATAGAGAGAGAGAGAGAGAGAGAGAGAGAGAGAGAGGAGAGGCAGAGAGAGAGAGAGAGAGAGAGAAAAAAAACGAAAACAAGCTTGGACCCTGTCTGTTCTTTAAGCCTGCTTTTCCTTTGTGGTTGATAGCCTGTCACGTGCTTGTGAAAGGCATCAGCTTACACACATGTGTGTGTGTGCAGCCGGGCAAACCACAACAAAGGTCGGCTTGGGGAACGTGTTGATTGTTGCAGCTTGCAGTAACCGCAATTTCTGCACATGCAAATTGTAGCGGCAACCGAAAGCTTTCTCCTTTTGCTGCATTTGCTGCGCTATCAAAGTTAAATAAAAATAAAAATACTTAAGTAGAAATAAAAAAAATTCAAATTAAACGTTCTACGTTTAAATATGTCACATGCGCGCGCTTTAAAAGCTCAACTATCGCAAACACCTATCGATATATTGCTGGGGCAACATCTTTTCGTTTAGTATTTTTTAGCTATTGTCTTTTCTCAGCTACTACACCTACAGTCACACTGCACACGTAAACAACAATTGATTTTTCGCAAGCTAAAAACATGTCTGTGGCTGCGAAAAAAATTGCCGAGGCTGAACAATTAGTGCACACAGCTGAAAAAAGTTTAAAAACATCGCTACTGAAATGGGTACCTGACTATGACAGCGCTGCCGATGAGTACGCGAAGGCAGCAACTGCATATCGCATTGCGAAATCATTCGACAAAAGCAAGGAGTGCTTGTTGAAGGCTATTGAGTGCTACAAAAACAACAAATCCTGGTTCCATGCTGCAAAGTCATACGAGCAGATAATCTTGCTGTGCAAAGACCTGGACAAACTGACAGATGTTGAGGAATATGCCAACAAGGCGTGTAGCTTGTATCAACAACATGGTTCGCCAGAAGCTGCCGCCTCCGCCCTGGACAAAGCGGCCAAGTTGACGGAGCAAAAGTATCCGGAGATGGCTTTGCGTTTCTATCAGCATGCCGTGGAGGTCATTATGATTGAGGACTCGACACGGCAAGCATCCGAATACGCTTCGAAAGTGTCAAGAATCTTGGTGAAGCTGCAGCGATACGAAGAGGCGACAAAGGCGCTTAAGAAAGAGATTGGATTCTATCAGCAAACGGAATCCTATGGTCAGATTGGACGATTGGTTGTGGCGCTTGTCCTAGTGCAATTGGCTTTGGGTGACTCCGTGGAGGCCGAAAAATCCTTCAAAGAGTGGGGCACTTGCTGTGAGGCCGAAGAGGTCTCCACGCTGCAGACCCTGCTGCAAGCATTCGACGAGGAGGACGGCGAGCTGGCAGCCAAAATGTTGGCATCGCCATTCATCCGGCACATGGACGTGGAGTATGCCATTCTAGCCAAGAACATTCCATTGCCCAAGGGTCTAGAAGTGGAGAAGAAATCTGGTGGCGCCAATGAAGCGAACAGCACTAGAGAACTCGAGGAGGAGGAGGATGGCGAGGATTTGTGTTGAGCACTTGTCCATAATTGTTATTTAACTGCTAACCAACAAATTAATCAATTAATGCAATTTACAGCGTAATCGTTATCATAATATATTGCCTAATAAAATAATATTTAAAGTCTTCTTGCTCATATTCAATGGACATTATTTATATTGATTGTATATTTTTTTGCAATTATATAGGGTTAGTCATATAAATAAAATAGAACTGCGTGTTTGGCTCTTATATTTGTATAAGACGATAAGTCATGCTTCTTTTAAGTGTTTGTGTATTCGATAGGTTTTATAAGACGCCGAATAGGCAAGAGGTATAGGTATAAGAGTTTCGCATTCAGCTTGTATGTATAAGTATAAGAGATGGTATACACAATGGCATCTGCTTGTCTTATACTTATACTTTTGTATTTATAAAAGTTGCAAGAGCAAATTATGGTATAAGAGCTTATGCATACATGAAGCTAAACTTATACCTACTGCGATACTTGTATAAGACAACGAATGCCTAATTTGCCATGAGTGCTTATAAAGACAGAACACTACATAAGGGAAGAGGGAAGAGCGAATTTAGGTATATGTTTATAGATACTACTATATATATACATATACATACATATGTCTATATAAATACTATAATTGTATTTATTATGGACAAATATCTTATAACCATTTTAGGTAGCAGCAACTGATAGTTAAGTTAATATATAAGTTTATTTTTGGTAATCAACACATTTTGATTAAATTGGCATTTAGGAATCTGTGTAAAATATATTTTAGAAGCTTTGCAGTTATATATATAGAGTAGGAATCAATCAAACTACCACCTCATTAAATTTATAATATTTTGTCTTATATACCGATTTTTCTTACTCTGACTACAGACTTCTTTACTAATACCTACTTCAATAGCAGTTTTAAATCATTTGATTTTATTAGATCTAAAAACATAATACTAAATTGGAATCTAATAGACGAAATCACATTGACCTTAGTTATATACCTCAGTTAGTGTGCAATTATCAGCCATCACATACAACTCAATGGAAATCCTTTAGGAAGTGGATGTTGATGGTCATAAATTTTAACGATCTGGTTTAACAACGATGGCCAAACACTTAAAAAGCCGTTCATGGCTGGAGTTTCTAGTTATGCTGCAAGATTCAGTGCGTTTATAAGCAAATTTATGCGTTTGTCCCATATTTCTATAACAAATGCAGTGAAAAGAAAAGCTAGAGAAAGAGAGGGGGAGACAGAGAGGGAGAGAGAGATAGGGAGAGATATGAAGCTACGCCAACAATTAGTAAAAAGGTGATCATAAGCAACAGCTGAAGCAAATCTCTTGTTGTTGGCTCGTCGAGCATTATGCATAACATTATGGACTCAATAAAATTTTGTAAACTATTTTCATCTATGACATTAAGTGCGCTATGTGCCCAACGAGCGAGTCTTCATGGCTTGGACGCCGACTCCTACTCCTACTCCGACTCCAGCTGCATCTGCATTGGCATCGGCAATGGCATCGGCATCTGCATCGGTTTCTTCCTCCGACTCGTGCCAAAGATGTTTAATAGCCTCAGCCCAGCTGCGGGCCAAATGTGTGGGCGCTGCACAGCCTCAATTCGGGTTGACAGTTGAAACAACTGCAGCCTATCTGTGTATGGCTGTAGCTCAGCCACTAACAGCTCCACCCAGACCTGACCGACTTTGTTCCGCAATTCTGTTCTCTTCTGTCGGCCGACGCTCGACAGCCGACGGCCGACGGCTCTGTCCATTTGCATTTGATTAAAATTTCAACACGCGAAGCCGTTTGCCAATCAGAGTTGCTGGCGAATCGAGGCGGATGGGTGTTAAACAATAATAGCAAATGGTCCGGGCATCAATTATATGACAGCCTCTGCCACGCGGCACACTCACACACTCAAACTCACACTCACATACTCACACTCACACTCAACTCATCGCTGTATCAAAAACGACCGCCGGCCACATGCCACAAATTCTACACCCACTTATCTTTTAAGACGGTGTCAAGTGCCCGCCAGCTCTAAGCCGGCTTTGTTGCAACTCTCCAGCCTGGCATCAAGCCAGCTAACACTGAGCAGGGGAAATGGGGAATGGTAAATGAGGCAAAACACAAGTTGAAGTGCACTAGTCAAAGGTTGCACGACTAATAGATACCTGATATGCGACGACGGATGGGCGGAGAGGTCCTGGATGGAATATAAATATTTACACACAAATATCATACAAATTTTATATATTCTAAAAGGGTATAAAGAATAAGAGAACGAGTATATACATATGTATGTACATATATAGGCATGAGCCAATTACATCACATTTAATTGTACATCCAAATTCTCTTTAAAAACATATAAATTTATGTTAAACATAAATTTAAGAATCTTCAGCTCATTTTGTTTACTATTTAGCAGTATTTTTAAATTTCATTTAAAATTTCTTTTAAACGATGTTTTCAAATTTAAGGATGCGCTAAAAACGATAACAAAAATAACGAGTTCATTTTTAAATCTCATTTATAATTTTTTCTAACGATGTTTTCAAAGCTGTTTAACAATTTAAAGGATGCGCTAAAATCAATTAAAAAATACAATAGGTCATTTAGAGATGCGCTAAAAACAATAGCAGAAATAACAACAGCACATTTTTAAATTTCATTTACAAAGGTCCTCAACATTTTAAGGATGCGCCAAAAACGATAGAAAAAATAAAAATAGTTCGATAAACACAAACGTGCTAATAGTTCGATAACCCCTATCGCTTAGTGCTGGCATTTTCATCCGCTTAATTGCGAACAAAGCTCAGCTCAGCTCAGCTCTAGCTGCTGTTGTCACAATGCATTCAAGTTGTTGGCCATTTGCCATTTGGATTGCGTGTCAAAGTCAATTTAGCTGTAAGTTCATTATGCCGCAGCCTCCGCTTTGTCAGCTGTTGTGCGTCGTTCTAATGCGAATTTTAATTGATTCTAATTAGTGGCGCCCCAAGGTCAGAGATGCCACATCAATAGCTGTAAATGGCTTTCTGCAGGGCTTCAATTATGGCCATAATTGGCCAGGGCTCAGATTTCCAAAGCAACCACAGCACAACGGCAGCATGAGAAATCAATAAGCGCCATAGCTCAAGATTGTTTCTCGCCCAGCTGTCGACAACAGTCGGCAAAAAAAAAAAAACAAGAAAAAAACACTTAAATGCTATAATTTCGATTCTGCGCTGAATTCCATCTTCATCTTGATCTTCATCTCCAACGAAACTATTCCATCTGCATTGCACGCATGCGCATTTATACTGGATTATCGCTTATTACATGTTTCTACCTCGACTTGATATATTTCGCTGCCCGATTATCGATCTCTCAGCTCCAGTCCAAGGCATTCGATTCGCATTCCCCTCTCTACCCACCCCCTTCTTCTTCTGATTCTTCTTGCCCCTCCCCTTTCAAATTCAGCGCCTTCTCCGTTATGCGACGATCTAGATCGAAGAATTGAAGTGCGTACGTGAGATATTATTGTATGCCGCGTGCATTTTGGTTGCCGTTTTTTGCCTCATTCTGAATATTTGTTATTGCCTCTCTTTACTCTTCCTCTTGCTCTTGCTCTTGCTCTTGCTCTTGCTCTTGTCCCGCCATCCCAAACACCGCTCGTTCTGGCTTTCGATTCGGCTCGACGATCCAAGCACATTATGCAAATGCTTCTGATCGTATATTTCCCATGACATGGTTATTAAACTTGTTGGCTAGTGTAATTTCGTTCAGTAGCCTGAATCTAACAACTGCACTTTTCACAAAGCGCATTTGCTTTACCCACATTTAATGGGAAGACAAGTCTAACTGAAGTCGAATATATTTTTTTTCATACAAATCTATGTGTTTTAGTATTTACAGAATTTTTAGAACTCTTCTACTACAATATTAGCTAAAGGAAATATTTTTTTCTCCTCTATACTAATGGATTACAATCTCTAACATAAATGTCTCTTATTTCTCTACTTCTTTTGCAGTTTGTTGCCATTTGGCTGTAAATCCAATCAGTTATATCATTCTCTCCTCATGGCGCACAAACCGCAACGTTTCAGCGCATGTCACATAAGTACGGAGGCCTTGCATTGCGAATCATCAGTCAAATGGATCACATAATGCCACGCTTTGTCACACTTGGTCGCTTATGGGATTTAGGGCTCCTAACCGAAACCACAGTCCAGACCATAAAAGTACCATCCCAGACCGACCCAGACGCAGCCCTCGTTCGCTTTGGATCGCATTACGTACAGTGGAGCCTTTGCACTGTAACTGACTAGGTTTGAAGTGAGTATAAAGTTTACTGTCTGAGTTTTGTTTGTGCCACGCTTTTTGGCGAAATTGTCCACTGTGCGGAGAGCAAAATTGGGTCAATACGGTATTTCAGGGCGTGCTTTATACCTTTATACATAAACACACACAGAGCCATGCCCACTTTCGAGTATCGATGACAATCGCGAGTGCTTGATGATGCGTTGACACATGCGGAAATCTTTTCATTCAACGAACCAAATAACTCGAACCGAGTCAAATTGATTTTATATTGTATGTTGAATGCCCATTGAATGGGCTGCAAGTAACTGAACTAGTTCCGCAAAGCCTTTGTTGGTTTTTAAAGGAATTGTCTGATTGGCTGAAATCAGCTCTTATACTTATGCAGTTACAGATGTACATGCTTACGCATGCATTTACATATGTGCTTACGCAGGCATGTACTTGTGTTAAATTGTGTTAATAATTATGTAAGCTAGAGCGAGATGACCCAATTAGCAAACGTAGAGTATGGGGTGGGTATTGCAAGTCGCCAAGAATGGCGGTGTTTCTTACATGTATTTATGTACATATGTGTGTGTTTGTATGTGTATGCGTGTGCTTGGTTGTTTCTATTTTGCTTTGCTTTCTTTTCTTTGATTTATTTAGCTGACAAATTGCTGCGCTTAGACGTTAATTGAAATATAATTGATTTATATTACTATATGTACGACTGTAAAGATATCAGCTCTTTGCAAACGAATTTATGTTTGAGCACCAATTAAATAGCACTAAAAAGTCAGCCACTTACAGACGCCATCTAATTTATAGCAAGTCTCTAATAGAGTGTGAAAGAGAGCGAACGCGAGAGAGGGTAAGAGAGTTTGTAATTTATTAGAGATGGCACACGGTAAGCTGTCCACATACTTACATCCATATAAAAACCAGCATAAATATAGCTAAAGATGTCATTCCACTAGGGTGGCAGCATTTAAAAATCAATTTCAGCGCATTTAAGGCTTTGGGGCTTGTCATCTATTTTTGTCGCTTGTTTGCTTTTAATCTACGGTTCGGGGGGAGGGGGCGGGGCGCGTTACTCACCATTTCGCGTGGTGCTGGCCAAGGAGGTGGCGCTGCTGCCTGTGCTAATGCTGCTGCCAGCATCGCTATTTGTGTCCGCAGCTGTCGACACCAATTTCTGTTCATCATCCAGGACAACGACTGGCACGGCCGTCACCAGCTTGTAGTCGGGCATATGTCCTTGAAAAAAACAAAAAGTTCAAGAATTATAAAATATATCACTTATGTTTGCACATATGTATACACAATGTATAAGAAAAGTGAACTACCCCCCTAATCGAATAAGGAAACAATAAAATTTCGACTGATAGCAGCGGAAATTGCGATAACCGTAAATTTCGGAAAGTCTAAGGCGTGAATACTCTTACTTACTATATGTTAACAAATGTTAATAAAATAATATTTATTTAATATATTTAATAATAAACATGAAATAGAATCAAAATTAAAAATTGGTTTATTTAAACATCTATAGAATTTATTATTATAATAATTTATAATTAAAATAATTATATTTTACAAATTCAAATATGGAATTTCACTTCAATATAGAACTAAAATTTCTATAAACTTATATATAAACTTATCTAAACTGAGATATTTATAAAATTGGAATTCCATAATTGAATTTGTAAAATTATAATTATAATTAAAATAATTAAAAATATTATATTTTAAGATTGTATACAATATTATTATATATTTTATAATAATTATAATAATATAAAAAAAAATATGAAAATATATTTTTTAATAATTTAGAAAAATATATAATAATATATTTTATAATATTAAAAAAAAAATATAAAAAAAATAAAAAAATGATAAAACATTAGATCACATTATGCATAAAGATAGGTTATAACTAAGTATACCCTATACCCAAATTGTCGAAAGTATAGGAAATTAATATAAATTGGAGCTTGATAAGTATAAGAAAAAGCGAAAGTTGCTGTCAGTGTGCACGACGATGGTTGGGCGATGGGGTCTCAAGATTTGGCTGCTCTACTGGGCAATATTCTGGGCGCAACGTCAGGACAGTTTGGGATATGATTTGGCAAAACTGCTAAGATACCAGAAACTAAATGGCTCTAATGGCCAATTGGAAGTCTGGTCGAAGCAACTCAGCGAGGAGCAGCAGCAACGTTTGGCCTGGAATTTCAACTTCTTGGAGAACTCGCAGCCGGAGTTAAGGGAACTGCAGCAGCTGCTCAGCAACAGCAGCATTGGTAATCCATTGAAGCGTCGCCTCTGGCTCAGTCTCTATTGGCAGCTGCGACGCACGCATCGCTTGGACAACAACAACATGTTGCTGCTGGACTTTGCATTGAGCTTGCGTCGTTTGAAAACGGATCCGGAGTGGAATAGCAGCCAAGTGCAGAATATGTTGCAGAGTTTGCCCAAAGCATTGCAGACCGTGGTGCGTAGTCGTTGGCTCTGCTTGGAGCACGACCGAGATATGATGTATCTAATGCCAGCTGGGGCATTGCAGCTGGGCGCCAACAGTCGCTGCTGCATGTGGCAGCTGGCGCTGGAGCCGGAGCCATCCGGGGCACAGGGCTGGCTACGCCTGGAGAATCTATGCGAAGCCCGAGACATTTGGTTCTTCAATATGCTGCAGCAGTTGGAGTCCGGAGTCTACCGAATTCAACGTGAGCCTAACAGCAATGCCAGCAACTATTGCAATCGCCAGGGATCGGGCTACTATAGAGAAGTTGCTGAGGCGGAGGCAGGGGCAAAGGAGCTGGGAAGGGATTGCCACTGGCAGCTCAACGATTGCAGCGGACTGCCAATCTTATTGCAGAGGTTTTATGGGGTATAGATAACATTGTGTGTAATAGGTGCTTATAAAGTTCTTATCAAGCCTTTACCTACCCCAATAACTACAATATAAAATATATATAACCCTATATATTTAGACATACAGTAGAACTCGGTTATAACGATTCCGCTTATAGCACTCCGGTTATTGCGACGAAAATTTTGGTAACCAGACCAACTTATATGAACAAACGTATATGGTTATAGCGTCCATCGAGCGTCGTTATAACCGAACTCTGCTGTATATATATTTATATGTAAATGCAGTTTGAGTTTTCGTTTCTGTTTCACTTACCATTTGATGTCAGTGAGATGTTGATGCTGTTGCTATTTGAATTGCAGCCAGTTGGGCCATTTAGGTTCGCCTTCTCATATAGGCAGCCGTTGGAGGCTGCAGGATGCAGACGCTGTGCCACATATTGCTGATAGTGTTGCTGCTGTTGCTGGTGCTGCTGTTGCTGTTGCTGTTGCTGCTGCTGCTGCTGCTGCTGGATGCTGTTAATGTTGGTGCTGCTTGAGTAGCTAAGCAGAAAGTTGGCATTGTTGACATTGTTGCTCAATTTATTGGGCACAAAAATTGTAGGTTGCTGGTGATGATGCTGCTGCTGGTGGTGCTGCTGCTGCTGCTGCTGTTGTTGGTGCTGTTGTTGCCTATGCAATGTGTTGGTCTCCTGCAAGGAGAGCATTGATAGCCCAGATGGCGTCTGGCGTCCGCTTAACAAACATGTGGGCGTGGCTGTGCGTAAGGGCTGCACATTATTGCTGCCATTTGTTGTTGCTGTGGCTGACGCTGCAGCAACTGTTGTTGCTGCTGCTGTTGCTGTGGCAGCAGCGCCATTGCTTGTTAACGTTGTGCAACTGAGTATCATGACGGGCGACTTATCGTGCAGATCAGGCAACGATGAGGATATCGCAGTGCTGTTGGCAATGCTCTTGCTGAATCTGTTGCTGCATATTGTTGCTCGATTGCTGCTGCTGTTGCTGTTGTATTGCTTGCTTGTCTGCTGTTGCTGTTGTTGGTGCTGCTGAGCGGCGCTTAAAGTGCTGTAAGTGTCCGTTGATTTGCGCGCTTTAAAGAGACGCATACTATGAATTGTTGCTCTCTGCTGTTGCTGCTGTTGTTGCTGCTGCTGCTGCTGCTGTCGATGTTGCTGCTGTCACAGTTTGCTGTAATTATAGGAGTGCCGCATTAGTTAGTTGGCAATCGAGTCCAGACAAATTAGTTAAGGCCTAAAAACCCAATTTCGAATACCATTTCCATTTTACATTTCAGTTTTTCACTTTTCGCCCAACGGAGCGTATAATTAACATAATTTACAAATCTGCGAGCCGTCGAAATTTTCAGCGCTGAATTTTGTAGGCAAAGCTAAAGTGTTAATGCTCTGCAGTTGTTGTTGTTGGAGTTTGCATACAAAATGTTTAAACTCCTCTTTGCTTTTTTAACTATTTTCCATTCAGGCTAAAATAGTTTGTGGGTCAGTTTTAATTAAATTTAGCTAATGCAAGATTATCAATGTCAATCGATTGCACTTCACATTGGGTAATTATTAGCTTGGCATGATTAATTGGTAAATTATAAACAAAAGCTAAATTTGACATGGATATTTATTTATTGAATTATGCTTTGAACCCATGACAAATTGGAATACAGTGTAATTAATAGACAGAAAGAGGCGTGATCGATGCCTTAATGTACACAATGTTAATAATGGATTAGCATTGTAGTCGATTATAGTAATATCTGTCTCTGTCTGCCGCTTTGTCGGTCGGTCAGTCTTTTCACCTTTCTGCACAAGTATAAGTATAAGTATACGCATAATTATAAGTATAAGTATAAGAGTCGTACCGTTTAAGCATGTTCTCTTATTGCACTTGCAGTTCTAGTTTGATTTTCAAACAATCGATAGCTGGTTCAATTAATATCGATAGCAAATTTCAAAAATTTAAATATATGCCACAAACTCTTAAAACTGTAATGGTATTCAGATTCTTGCAATATTACATTATTTTGTTATTAAGAAAAAACTTATTTATAAAAGTTGCTAACAAGAAATGTACGGCATATTCTACACCTTAAATACATATACTACACAATTCCATATCTATTTACTTATATATATATATTTTTTTTCATTGGGTTTTTACTAGTCAATTTTGATTTCATTTTCACAAGAAACTTTAAAACATCTTAAAGACTAAAATTGACAATGACACAAACACACACACACTCACACATACACATTTGATCAAATATGAATTACAATCTATCTTCGAGCTCTAATATACCTGTCACATATGACTTTTCAAGTTGTACTAACCAAAATTTGCCGCTGTCAGAGTTTCATATACCCAAATACTCGCAGACTCTACATATGTACATATATTATGTCAGCCGCCAAAAATCTATTTAAAGAAAAACCAATAAAAACCCTATAAAAATAACATTTTCAGCAAACTGTTTGCTATATGTATGTATGTAAATCTATTTGTTACTGATTGCAGCTGTGCTGCAGATTGCACGAGACGCTCTTATCAGTTATTGTGAGCAATCCAGGAACAGTGAACAAATGAAGAAATGTCAATTCATCAGTTCAATAATCGGTGGTTATCAGACCACATTATTAATAAGCACATGTCAGCACGCATTATTTGTATTTGTCAATATGTTTCATAATATTTATGTTTCTGTTGGCGTGCTACAAATATTTGCACTTCACTTCAGCTGCTCGGCACTCGCGGGCCAAGGAAAGGCATTTGAGTGATGAAGGTCGTCTAACGGCTGCCATTGCGACATGTGGTGTGGGTGGACGGGCAATGAACCAGGCATATTCGAGTTAACTGGAGTTAACAGTAATATGAGCATTAACAGATGTTAGCACGCAACTTAACATAGTACATGCTATATGTGCTTATTGTTTATTTATCGATAATTTACACAACTGCCTTTTACTTTTGAGTGTGGGCAAACGTACTTGAAAGTAGTCAATGCTAATTTGAGACTTAATGCTAAACAAGCAGACGACCAATCAAGCGAGCCCCACTCGCTCTACAACTCGAGTCAGCTGGGGCAGATGTCCAAGTCAAAGTGGGCGAGGCGGCTAATTGATGTGACATTTGCGTGTGCATCTATGAATGCATTTACTTAGACACGATTATGTTGCACTCTGGACGATATCTAATGTTGGGCACTTCAGAAACTTAATGAACATGATAAATACTAATAATTTTAACACAATCATTTTTCGCAGAAAAACAAATTCTTATCTGAATGCAAGACTTTTTTGCGCAGTGCCAAATTGAGTAAAGCATTGATAAGAAAGATTAGCGATGGGTATTAACAGACGATAGTCATCGATGACTAATTCGCTATCGTGACTAATTTTTTTGACAGTTGCACTTGTTGCTTTGTTGTTTAGATTTCAACTAAAAAATAATAATATTTTACTGTGCTTTTTTATTGCCTTGCCCACTGTGCAAAATCCACTTAGTCAAATCGAATGACGTCCCCTGGCGCTTTGACCTGCCTACCGTCTACCGTCTACCGTCTGCCGTCTGCCCTTGGCCTGGGCTACTGTGTGGCAATAATTTTGCTAATTTTATCAGACGCTTGTGGCCTGGTCGAGCCTGCCTGATTTTTATGGACGCTTTTAAGCGTTGCCCAGGCAGATCTCTCTCTCTCTCTCTCTCTCTCTCTCTATCTCTCTGGACAATATATGCAGCTAATGTGAATTTAAATGGCCTCTGAGAATCAGTGCCATATATTTTCGTCAGCTTCTAATTAATAGAGTAATAGTAAAAATTGTAATATTACTTTCAGATGCGACCTGCTTAGAACCACTTTCGAAGACACAGGCCTCAGTCACAGTCCCCGTTCGTTGGCCGTCTTGTTTATGGGCGAAACCTGTTTCAAGGACGCGGCGTTGGCGCTGTTCCAAGAACTCTCGGCTCTCGGCTCATTACCGTACCGCACGACGGGGCTGGGCAAGTGACTGGAGCAGCAATAACAACAACAACAACAACAACAACGAAAACGTGACTCTGATTCTGCAACTGCTAAACTATTTCTTTAAGCTGCATCTCAGTCGCATAGGACTTATAATGATGCCCGTGACTCTATCTCCACCGTCTCTCTCCTTTTTTTATGCTGCATCTTTTCATATTTTACACTTAATTTTTTTTTAATTTGCCTGCTCGCAAATACCCTGTGCCCTATAAAGGTTAAGTCTATCCGACATTATGGTAACAGCTAGTGGAACATTCTTACACTCTTACTTCCCAGAGACAACTTGTTTTGCAGACTTTGTTTGCTTTTGATTTCTTCATACCTCAATCCCAATAAGGGTATCTGTTAGTCGCGCCACTTTAGACTTACTTATTTATATATATTTTTTATTTTATTTTACGTTTATTAAATTTACTAACTGCTTTTTTGTACATATCTCTCTCAAATCGCGTCTCGTGGCTTTTGCTCCTGGCAACAAATCAGAGCCGGCTGCATAGTTGTAAAATTCCTGTAAACAAGCCGTGGCTGCCGCTGCAGCTGTGGCATGTAGTATAAGTTGTGCCCCGATACCCAGGCCACTAAGCACTCTGCTCCACACACACAGTCACACACACACGCACACACACATACATACACTCAAATATCAGACAGACAACAATTGCGGCATTGGATTTGTTCCATGGGTAGTCATTAAAGTTAACGACTGGAAAGTCCACAAATAACAGAAGCGACTGAGTGAGATAGAGAGAGAGGGAGAGAGGTAAATAGAGAAAGATAAAGAGAGAGGAAAGAGGGAGACGGAGATATAGAGAGACTGAAAGAACAGCGCTGCAGTTTGTAAAAGAATTATATATCTAGTGCTATGTCAAATTCTTCAAATAGATTCTCAAAGGAAAAAAAATAAAAAAATAGATTCAATAGATTGTATACAACGAGCTCTGCTTAAAAAGGTTCGATAACGATTTTGTTTATCGATTTCATAAAAACTTCATATGGGTTTACTTTAGAAGCCTAAATAGATTTGACTTCTATTTTGGATCAAGTTTATATACATATACTTTTTGGAAGAGGGACCAAATGATCTTCTCTGCTCAAGTTCATTGGGTTTTTTTATCAATTTAAAAAAAGCAAAAAACAGTTGATAACTTGATCGGAATTTACTGTAGGGAAAATCTAAGTAGACTTGCCTTTTATTATCTAGTTTTTATAGACTGAAAGATCAGCGCTGCTCAAAGTTTGATAGCGTTTTTTTAAACCGATATTATTAAAATAGCAAAAACCTATTGATTAATTGATCTGGATTTGCTATATGGAGATTTCTGATCATATTTCTATATATTTTTTGGGTTCGTCCATGTCTTCTATTGGAGCTCAAAATCCCTTTAGTAGGCATTCGATTAGCTAGTCTGTAAACTATATACTACTCTACATTTTAAAATTATAGAGTATTCAAATTGTGTGCTATCTTTAAATACAGTCCAAGTTTAACATATATTTCTGCTATAAAAGAGACTTATGATTTCATCGGCTAATATATACAATAGTAAATGCATTTCAACTCAAAGCTATGTTTCACAGTTCCTAATATTGTTTGATTTTATGACCGTATTCAATAACGGTTTATGAACTATTTCCCTTTTTACTTTGTAATCCATATAAGCCATCAACTTTTCGTTCCACCAACGAGCCTACCATGCAACACAACAACAACAACAACAAGAACAACAACAGCAGCCACATTAAAAGGCATCCAGCCGAGTTTGCCTTTTGTTGCCACAAACTTTTGAGTTATTTTTCTTCTTTTTTCTTTTCTTTATGTATGCGCCTATGCGACTACATCTACCTAAGAGTGTGCGTGTGTGTATGTGTGTGTATGTGTGTGTGTGTATGTGTGTGTGTGTACTTCTAGCAAGTCCGCATTCTTTTAAAGGTTGCCAAGTTGGCCATAAGCATGCGCCGCCTAAGTAGCCGCAGTGGAAGTCGAAGCCTTGCAGACCAGTTCGAATATGAACCGAAACATAAAGCAAATAAACCAAAAAACCAAATTGAAATTGAAAAGAAACAGAAAAACATTTGCCCAGCAATTTCAGTTCAGTTTTCATTTTCGTTAAGCGCCCACAACACTGCTGCCATTTCGGCTTTTTTCCGCCAGATTTGGCTTTTTTAAAAGTCCCATTGTGGGAAGAACTCAAAAACAACGGGAAGCGGAAATTCTAGCTTTTTAGAAATTCAGAATAGCTTTTTCCCAGTTTTAAAAAAAATATTTTTTCATTACCAAATAATAATAATAATAATACTAGAAATTGCAGAATGAAATAAAATTAGGCCAAAAAAAAAGGTATTTGATATTTGCATATTTTGCATACCACCTGCTTTAATGTCTTAAAATCAGCTTTTTTTGGTTAGCTATCCAGCTAGATCTAGCTTTTTTTGCTCTGAAAAAAATGGCACCACTAACACACAATGACAACTGTTGCTGCTGCAGCCACATGTTGCTGTTATTACTGTTGTTGCTGTCGGCAAGTTCTAAGTACAAACAAAAAAAACTTTTTTGGCTGTTTTTGGCTGTTTTTGGCTACCAAAATGAATTCTAATTGCAGCAGCAGACATATAAAGAAATCTCTGCTGCTGCTGCCGGCAGTTGGAACTAGATATTGGCAATACATTTGTTGTTGCCGCCGTCGCAGTCGCAGTCGCCGTTGCTTGAAAAGCTGCTGACCTTCAGCGACACAGTGCGAAATGCAGCCACCTGTTTGCCCAGTCCACACACATGAGAGAGCTGGCGATATTTAGGCATTCCTTTTGCAGTCGCTAATTAGGCATATCAATATAATTATGTTGCTATACGAAGCATGAGTCATTGAGCAGGTTGCTGTGGCTGTTGCTGCTGTTATTTCTTTGCTGATTGCTGTTGTGTTGTGCATATGTTGCTGGCAGGAATGCCAGGCAACGCGCATCGTAGCGCAATCTATAAATAGTTAACCTAATCAAAATGCAGGCGTGTAAGCAAAAGCATTTGCATAGTTGTTGCTGTTGCTGTAGTTGCTGTTGTTGCTGTTGCTGTTGTTGTTGCTGTTGCTGCTGCAGCTGGCAATTAACTTTGGCATGCGCAGACATTGGTCTAAATGTCAAGGTAAATTATGATGCATTCAGCTATTACGTCTAATAGTCAAAAATGCACACGTGCAACTATTTTTAGTTGTTGCTGTTGCTGCTGCTCCTGTTGCTGCCAATGACAGTTTGTTAAACCTGCTCGAGCATATGTTGTTGATGTATCTCTGCGGCTGCGCCCTTTTCTACGCTAATTAACCAGATGCTGCTGCCCGGCAATCGGCACAAAAGAAAAGCGAATCCAGCCTGCAGCGTTTTTGCAACATTTAATCATTACATTGCGGCAAAAATCGTATCATTAGCGTTTTAACGATTACGCGCTTTATCAAAATAGCAGCGACAACAACAGCAACAGCAACAACAACAGCAATTGCTACGGCAGCAACAGTTGCCAGCTAGTTTCTAGTTGCCTGCTGGGCTATCAATCGACGGCTGCCTAGACCAAAGTTATATGCTATATTTACAGTGGGTTAATGCATATATAGATATACCTATATATATAAAGATATATTTTTATGATACACTTTGAAGATACATAATACAATAATACATTTATATTATAGAACATTATTAAAATTTAGAAAATATATTTGTATAATCTAAAAAATTATAACTATCAAAATTAAAGTTTCTTAAATATTTTACTATGAATTCTAAATATTATGTCTTTAATTCATTTATTCAATTCATTTATATTTGTATAATCTAAAAAATTATAACTATGAAAATAAAAGTTTCTTAAATATTTTACTAAGAATTCTAAATATTATGTCTTTAATTAATTTATTTTTAGCCACTGTGCAGCAATTGATAAAAAATATTTTGAGACATTTCTATAGAAAAGTTATGTGCAATATTTACAGTGAGTTAATGCCGGGGCATAAATTGAGATATAATTTTTTTAAAGATACTTTTCATTGAGTTACATTTTGGTTATAGAAAATATTAAAGATTTACAAAAAATATATTTGTAAAATCTACAAAAATTTAAGTATACATAAGTAGAGTAATTTAAATGCCAACAGATAAATAAAAATCATTTTTGAGACATTTCTATAGAAAAGTCATTTGCAGTATTTACAGTGGGTTAATGCATAAATTAAGATATATTTTTTTAAAGGTAATTTTTATTGAGTTATATTTTGGTTATAGAAAATATTAGATAATTAGAAAATATATTTAAAATGAAAACGGAACAAAATATATATTTAAAATATTTTACTTTATGTTTTAAAAGTCTGTCTGCATTTTTTTCATTTTTAGCCACTGTGCAGCAATTGATAAAAAATATTTTGAGACACATCTATAGAAAATTGCAGAGCTGCAGCACTAAACTGCAAACACACACACACACACAGGCACATCACACACACCACCACCACCACCACACACACACAGGCACACACCACAAGCACACATATGAGGAGGCTGAATAAAAATGAAAATCAATGCTATCATTGAGCAAGTGCAGTTTGCTGTTGCTGCTGCTGTTGCTACTGTTGCCGTTGCTGCTGCTACTATTGCTGATGTTGCTGCCGTTGCTGCTGCTACTATTGCTGATGTTGCCGCTGCAGCAGCACGTACATGTAATTTTTTTAATTGCATACAACAATTTAGAAATTGGTGTGTTGCAGCAGCAGCAGCAACAACGATTTGATTCTAGACATATAAAATATATATATTTATAAAAAAAACCAGATCACGTCGAGCAACTGTCGCAACTCTCGTTGACAATTATAAATTTAATGGCTGCTGAAAGAACACCTACAACACGTTTCATGGTTGTTGCATAAAGTGAGCAACTGTTGCCGGTAAGTTTATACTTTCACTGCTGTTGCTGCTGCTGTTGCTGTTGTTGCTGCTATGCCAAACATATGTTACTTGCTTCAAGGATGCCATATCCTCCAACAAGCGTAACTTAATACCAAACAACAGATGAGGCCAGGAGACAGTGCTGTTGATACTATTGTTGTTGTTGCTGTTGTTGTTGTTGCTGCACTCTTAATCAGGTGTAGCGCCTGATCCGCAACGACAATTACACACAAGCTGTTGCTGTTGCTGTTGCTGTTGTTGCTGTTGCCGCTTGTGGCAATTATGCCATGAACTTGTTCTGACTGCGCAACTGCAACACGCTCTGAAATGACAGTTTCATTTCAAGTTACTGCTGCTTCACAGTGCTGGGGTTGTTCAACTCCACTCCAACTACAACTACAACTCCAACTCCAGCAACAACAGCAACCAGCTAGCTCCATTCCTACTTCAACTTTAAATGTAACTGCCATAGTTTCATGACTTGTCATTAGCTAATGTTGAGGCATCTTCCACTCTCTCCCTCCTCAGCTATCTGCCTCAGGTAATCACTAACCTCTGGGGCCACAATTACATGCACATCAGTTAAGTTTCGGCCTGAGTAATCACTGATCTTTGATAGCAGCTGACAATGTGGCTCTCTGTCCATATTTATGGTAAAGTCAAGAAAGATGGGCAAGAGCTGCACATAAATCAATTCTGCTAGCAATCAGGTGTTAAATGTCTATTGCAATTTGCTTTAAACTGCATTATGGGCTATATGTACATATATGTATATAATATAAGTTACACATATTTTGATCAGTTCAAACTTATATATGATTTAGAAAAATGTAAAAATAAAATTAATAATCATTCTAAAAGCTAATTTAATAAATTAAAAATAAAACTTATTATTATTCTAATAACTAATTTAACAAATACAAATTTCAAAAAATACATATTTAAAATATTATAAAATATATATTGATCATTTCAAGTTCAAATAAAATTAATAATTATACTAATAACTAATTTCATAAATTAAAAATTAAAAAATAAAACTAATAATTATTTTTTACATTTTAACAAAAGTTCAAAATATTATATTTATATTATGGATCATGGAATGTGCATTAAATGATGTGGAAAATGAGTTTTAGAAAACTAAACTTAAAGCAAAACTTTGATTCATGCTCAAACAAAGAATATTGCTCAATGTTTTTGCTGTTCCTGCGCTGACTTTGACACCTCAATGGTTTTGTGTGTCAGACCACAATCGAACAATAATGACAATGAAAAATAATCAACAATAACAGCATTCTGCAACACTTCAATCATAAATACGAACAATTAAAGCCTCGATGATGATTTCAACAGAGTTTTATGGGGGCTTGGAGGGGCCGAGATGTCTTACAAGCAGTAAAAGCCATTTCGAAAGATGGCACTTTTCACTTTTTGCCATCGGCAGCTGCTGCTGCTG
This sequence comes from Drosophila hamatofila, assembly GCA_035045345.1. Lineage (NCBI taxonomy): Eukaryota > Metazoa > Arthropoda > Insecta > Diptera > Drosophilidae > Drosophila > Drosophila hamatofila. The sequence continues at coordinate 3,715,195 of JAWNPA010000012.1, forward strand.
CTGCTGCTGCTGTCAGCTATTTGAAATCTTCACATGAGCCAACTGGAACTGAAGACCGAACAACTTAGAAGCTTGTCATTCTGCTGTCATTGCTGGTGTTGTTTACTAATTGGTGCCGCTGGGCGATGCCTTGCAATATAAGAAGTTGGACGAAAAGTATTACTGTGTAACTACCAGTTGGATGAAGATGTGAATAGTAAGTGAATATAGTTGCATTTGTCGCATATATATAATAATTTTAATTAAAAATAAAAAAACAAAATTACCTGTCCACCTCAAGCCGACGGGTTTGAACCTGCGATATCTTGATTCATTTGCCAACATGCAACCCACTGGTCTATTTCGATCACACTTAAACTCATTCCGACTATTTATTTGATTTCCTTATTGTAAATACATCTTATCGATTAATACTGTTATCGATGTTGTTTGATTTGCCAGCATTTGTCCATCACAAACACAAATCAAAGCTAACAAGCAAAATAAGTCAACATAGTCAAAGTCAAGACAAGACGCACTCAGCCACAACAATAACAGTAACAACAAAAACAACAACAACAGCAACAACAACAATAACAGTAACAACACCATCAACAACAACAACAACATACACACGTGCGTCATTCTGCGTTCATTGCTCGTTTGTTTGGCACTCGAGGCGAAAGCAATTTCCTTGGAAAATTGCTGGCCCAGGCCAACGCCATCGTCGCCATGGCCATTGCCATCGTCATCCCAAAGTTGCCTCGAGTTCTACGCAGCTGAAGAAGCGCTTCATCAATTTTTATCGATGAAGACCCATTTGGTTGATAACTCCATTTGTGGCAAATGTTGAGCACGCGCGTTTTGTAGTTTGCTGTTGTTATTGTTGTTGCTGCTGCTGTTGTTGTTGTTAGTGATTCTACTACTGCAGTTATTGCTGTTGTGCAGTTGTTGTTGCCGTTAGTAAATTTCGCGCGAAAAACGCCAAAGTTGTTTGGCCTTTTATTGTTTTTGTTGTTGTTGCTGTTGTTGTTGTATATTGTAAAAGGCAAACGCACGTGTTGCTATGCACGCTATGGGGATGTTGCTGCCGTAACAGTTGCTGTTGCTGCTTGCTGTTTGCTGCCGTTGGCACTGTCACCGACAAGTTGGCTGGCCGGGGCTGCTTTGACCGTTTAGGCCAAACTTGGTAAATTGTTTTGTTGAGCGCTGAACGTTTTTGTCCGCTGAGGCCTTTCTTTTCTTGCTGCTGTTGCTGCTGCTGCTGCTGCTGCTGCTGCTGCTAGTGCTGATTATGGGCCGGCGAGTAAGAGTTGCATACTAATGTGTGTGGCATTGTTTATTTATTTATTTTCATTATACTTATATATATATATGTATATATTTTCTTTCAGCAATTTTAATTACTACATGCTTGGACGTCGAGAAATTAGCATTGATTTGGAACAATTTACATATCAAAGTCGGCAACAACGGGGCGATACAAACTTCCTGTCATATCAATTGCAACAGCAACATCAGCAGCAGCAGCAGCAGCAGCAACAGCATCAGCCGCTTGCTTTATCTTTGCCGGTTTGCAGCAGATGTTTTTCATGGGTCAAGCATTGGTCCAAGCCAAGTCTCTGCTCTAACCAACAAGCTGCCATTTACAGAGCGTTGCGCCCACCGGGCCGCAGTGGCCGTTGTTGATGCAGTTGAGGCAGTTGAGTCCATTGGCCTCATGCTGTTTACTTGCACCACTTTTTGCTGTTACTGTGCAGCATTACGTGTTGCTGTCGTGCTGCTGCTGCTGCTCTTGCTGTTGTTAATGTTGTTGATGTTGTACTGCATCTGCTGTGCGAGTGCTCATTGCACTGCCACTTTTTTCTCCACTGAGTATTCAAATTACTTGGCATGTAATTAGTTTGCTTTTTGTACCCTTTGCCAAGATCGCTCTCTGCGTGTGTGGCCCCAAAACGTTTGAGGGCTTGTATAATGTGTGGATGCGACATATTGCTGTTGTTCTGGCTCTGGCTCTGGCTCTGGCTCTTGCTCTTGCTCTTGCTCTGACTCTTGCTCTTTGCTGTTCCTGTTGCTGTTGTTGCTGTTGTCTGCACGCTAGAGGTGTTATTTTTATGGCTTTATAATGTGACTCCGTTTTTTGGTTTTTGTTTTTGTTGCTGTTCTTTTCTCTGTTCGAAACTTCCTTACATGGCATGTCAATCACTTGACCCGCTGGGCAGTTAGTGCACACGAAATGGAGCGACGTCAATGCCAATTCTGATTAATTCAGAGGCAAGAAATAAGAAAGCCATATGCATATAATGGCAGTGAGAGTGGAAAGTCAGCAAGAATGTGTGATGAATAATAAGTAAGATGCGAGGATAACTTAAGAAAGTTCTGTATAAAGTTATTTGCATATTTACAACAAATTATTGGTTCCAAAGAATACTAATATAAGATGATAATATAAGATATATTAATATTTAACAGAAGCTGATTTCTGTATCTAACTTAAGCATATATTTGTGATCTAGTATGTCTATGTGTCTATGTGTGTGATCAGAAGCGGAAACATATATATCATATAGCTAAGAGCAAATCTGTTTAAGATTAAGATATTGTATAAGATTTGCCTAATTTTGTCAAGTTCAAAATATGATACAAAAAAGTTATATTGATAATTTAGAATTAATAGGTAATAATCTGATAACAAGAAATATATGTTATGTTATAATATTATTATGTTGTACGATTTCATTGGCAATTTTTGTCAACTAGGTCTTAAAGTTTCAATTTGAAGTGAAACCCAATTTATAATATAAGATCATTACCTAGTAGCTAGTAAATTATAATGATGATTTAGAAATAATAAATATAATAACATGATAAGCAATATACGTTATATTACATATACATATGTACCTTATGTAATAAAATTTCATTGTCAAATTAAGGTCGAATAGGTCTTAAAGGAGGTGAAACCCAAATTATAATATAAGATTATTACATATGATATTATTAGCAACAAACATGGTTAATTATAGTTAGCTGATAAAAAAAATTGATTATTTATCATTAGAATTTTGTATAACATTTTATTTTTAATAATATCGTATCACAATCTTTGATATTATTATGCCAACATAATAAAGTTTCTTTATCTTCTTTGTTATATATATATATATATATATATATATATATATATACATAAATATTTATATATATATATATATATATGGATCAACTTCCGTTTGTCTTAGCACACTTTTCCATCTCTTTGTATGCACAGAAATTGCAATGTCAGCTGAGTTTGTTTCTTCTTTCCATTTGTGCCACATTTTTTTATTTTTTGCTTGCAACACAATTCGTTGCTTCATTTGAGTTGAAAATTATTGTGATTATTTGCAAGACCTGTTGCTGCAGATTGTTTCTTCTAAGCAGCTATACTGCTGTCGCACCTGTTGCTCTCCATGCAGATTCTATTTATAACGCTCTCTTTTTAATAAATTATATATCTGAGTAAGAAAACAAGTCTGTTAACTGTAACTGTTACAATAAGACATTTCTAATTTATTTAATTTAATTATATATGATGGTTTACTGGTTTAGTTGAAGATAATGCAATGGGATTGTGACTAATCAAAGAGAAGTGGCTTTTCCCATAATAATAAACAAATAATTCAAATGTATCAAAATTATATGAAAATAAATTAAACTCTCGAAAGCACTATTAACAAGTCTAATGCAATACATATTTTATTTATTTTAGATTATAACGCTTCTTCAGCTGAGAGTGTGCAATAACATCATTCTCCTCGATCGCATATTATTTAACCGATATATAGACAATTATAGCAAAAATGTTCCTGTCTGTATAGTATTTAAAACGAAATATAAATATTGTAATAATAATATTGAATTTGAAAATGAATAAATAATATTTTTTAATAGATAATTAAACTGTTTTTTCATTTAACAGGGCTTCTTTGCTGGGAATTAATTTTAAAAAATCAACGGTTAGAAATTTGCACTACACAAAATATTGTTGCCTTACATAGGGGCTGTTGCTGAGGCCGTTGGGGCCCAAATTTGAAAACCTATTTTTCAGAAGTAACAGGCGAACAGAAATGATTAGTAGTTAACAGTTCAATAACAGTGTACTGTTAATACACTGTTAAGTAACAGAGGTTTAACATATATATGTTGATTACCATTGTCCTAACATATTGCTGTTAAATAACAGTGCATTAACAGAATTCTGTTACATGTTCTGTACATGCAAAGCTGCTGCTTAAATGTGAAACGCTTAATTCTAGCTGAATGTTAACTTAAAACAACTACACTGGACTAACTATGGCCGATATTGGCCTTTTTCGATACAGCCAAGATTTAGGCGCAATTTCAATGGGCTGAGGGTATAAAAGTGGACAGCTCTCTTTTACTTCTTATACTCTACTCTACTCTTACTATTTTAGACTATTTTATGTGCTATGCTCTGACCTAAAGAAATTATTTTTTATGTGTACCATAATTGTAATTAGGCCCGTTTCTCATATCGCTGCTAATGAACAAATGCAGCTGCATTGTGTTTAAACAGCGCTGATGCGTGACTAAATGATTTTCTTTAGGCAAACATGCAACGAATTTTTATTATCAAGTTCGTTGCCTAAGTCTTTCGTTTTTTTCTACTTTTTTGGCAGCGCCTCTATTTTGAAAAGTGTGCCACTATTTGAGGCACTGCCCAATGTCAACAGCTCGCATCTCAGCTTTATTATCAGCTCGCGCTGTCTGGCGCGCCCAAACAATTTGTGATTTTTCACATTTATTACCAGATGCAGCCGCAGCAACGTAAACAAAACTCAGGCACTGTGTCCGCTTCAGCAATTTGGGATTATGATTTTACAGACTTACATACCTACAGTCTTACATAAAGTGCGCGCACTCAGGTGAGTGTGGGGGTCTATAAAAAACTAGATAAAATACTGAAAAACAGCCTACAGTCGTTAATGAGTTTCAGTTGGGTCGCTGTCTGTCTGGTCTTTGGTTTCCTAACGTTTTGACTGACCTTCAAAACGTGCAAAGAGATCAAATTTTTGTGTGTCTTGTTGCCACATGAAATACGCCCCAAAAAGGTGGCCCCCGCCCCACCGAAAAAAAAAAGTATAACAAAAAAGTAGCTGCCATTTCACAGTCGTTGCAGACGTTTGAGTTGCTCACGACAGACCTGCAATCCATCAAAAATGTTGTCGTTGTTGTTGTTGTTGTGGTTGCTGTTGCTGCTGTGGCCCAAAGGCAACATCAGCCGCAGCAGCAGCAGCAATAATATTTGTGCAAAGTGTTAAGGCAACAAAACAGCATACAGTAGCCGACACAGCCAGCAACACAGTAGCCACAGCAGCAGCAGCAGCAGCAGCAGCAACATAAAAACAGCAGCAACATCTACTTAAGCAGAGGACAGGATCAGGCAGGCGGAGGTAGCTTAGAGCATAGCCATAGACGACAACGTTTTGTTTTAATTTTCTCAATGTTGCTGCCGTCGCCGACGTTGCCGCCTCCTCCACTTGCAACAGTTGTTGTTGTTGTTGTTGTTGTTGTTGTTGCAGGGTTTCCTGTTTAGATAGTTTTTGCGATTTTGTATGATACACCTTCATGTTCAGGCAGCGCTTGAAGTTGGCTCTGGCATCCACTTTGATGTACGTTCACTTTGAAATGTTGTTGATGAGTACGCGAGATTTTTAAAGATTGCAGCAACAAACGCTGCGACAGCGTCGGTGGCGTTGGATGAGAGGCGAGAGCCAACTGGCCAACTGTCCAACTGTCCAACTGGGAGGCTGTGACTCGAGTTGGGGCCAGTGCTTTGCTTTTGCTTGTGGCATAGACTGTGTGGCTTACATAATAAATTTAAATGCACGCCTGCCCGGACACCTGAATGGACGCTTGGACATGCTAACAGAGCAACACTACACTAGTCGAGCCCAGCCTAGCTTTGAGCCGACTAAACAACCAGCAGACCAACAGACCGACTGACTGCCTGACTAACTGACTGGCCTGCATTGCGATGCGTCTGCCAGTTGAATGCGGCAGTGCGCACAGTGGTAAGAAAGTGAAAAATTTGCCAAGAATGTAGAGGTAGATATATACAGAATTATAGGGTAAGAGATAAGCTCTGTGAAAGTTCATATTATCTTCGTATTCTAGTTTAAATTTTAGTTGTAAATCAAATCCAAATACAAATTATTGAAACTTGATTTTTCTATATTTTAAAATATTTCAAAAATTTATAAATAATTTCTGAACGCATTTCAAGGCATTTTTCTATTAATACATATTTAAAGTTTTGGCTTGATTTTACAGAAATAATATAAAAATTATTGAAAATTGATTTGTCTATAATTTACAAAATATTAAAAATTTATACATAATTTTTTGAATAATAATATAATATAATATATATATATAATAATTTCTGATCACATTTCATGGCATTTTTACATATAAAAAGTCTTGATTTGCCTTTATAAAAATATGTTCCAATATATATCTATATATATGTAAGTAGCCTAAAATAATTTTCAATTCAATTTTTATTTTCAACTAGTTTTTTTAGGCTAACAAAGTTTGCTAATGAAGGTTTTTTGATTATTGAAATGGCTGCGCAGTTGAGCCTCCTTTGTCTGCGATTTTGTGTTTTTGAAAACGAGTTTATTAATTCAAAAACTTTTTGATTTGTAGTTTTTAGAATAATCTAATGAAGATTGGCTTCAAAAATCAACATTTGGATAGAAGCTCAGTTCAGAGCTGAGGGTCAAAGTAATTTATGTTATCTATATATAAGTATATTCCATAAGATATATGGCATAATTAAAAGGGCAGCTGATCGGAGTTTCATCTATAAATTTGTGAAGCAAAAATGCTTTTAACAAACAAACATACATATATAGAATAGAGACTTTATATCACTTTTGTTTCTTTATGCTATTGATGCATGACAACATTCAATTATTTTAATTAACATTTATTTATAATTATTTATTTAATTATACATTATTATACATTAAAAAATATGATTCACAAAAAAATATTTTAATACCTGCGTTTAAAGTTCGTAAATGAATGAATGAATGAATGATAACTATTCTTAATAAATATGACTAACAAAATATTTAAAAATGCTAGTTTTTTTTGTTGAAATTGTATAAAATATTGCGCACTTTGTTCAAGCTTTTAGACTATAAAAAATTATTCTAAGCAGAAAGCAAAAGAGTAAAAAAAATACTTAAATATTATTTATGAGTTAGGAAACTGTGCAAAAACACTTTAATGTTCTTTATGAGTTCATTTTATTTTTTTTAAATATAACAAATATAATGGATATACTTTAAATAAACTAAAAATGGTATTCAAATCACTTTTGATGTTATTTATATCTGTAATACTATTTAAAAGTTTTTGTTTTTATAAATAAGTTAAATCTATTAAAACTTAAATAATAAGTATTTTAATTTAAAATACATACACATGTTTAGTTTTTGATTAGAAAATTTAAAAAAAAAATTGGAAAAAAAGTTTTGAAATTATAATATATGTAATAATATTTAGCATCAAATTTTAAATACATATATGTATTTAAAAATAAATTGAATATATTACTAAAAACGCATTTTTAATGTAAATGTATTTTTTTAAAAATATATATCTTATTATACATATATTTTTTAAGTTAACAAAATACCCAAGTTTGCAAGTAAACTGATTTGGCTCAAGGCGTGAAAAAATATAGTTTTTTATGCTTATTTTTTATACGAATTTTAACGCTATGTCTGACAGTTGAAGCTATGCTTAAATGTCAACATAACTTCCGACTTTGACAATTTTTGATGAAGCAAAAAATGTGTCTAGAACAGCCTTGACTAACCGCAAAAGTCTGCGTTAAATTTGTTGCATAGTGTTATTTTGGTTAATGCCTAAGCTGTTGTTGAGTGTATTCAATTTGACTTGGCTCAGACACTGTGCTTGGCTTAGCCAGGCAACTAACATATATATATATATATATATATATATATTGCCAAGAGCTATTGCATAAGCATATTCGTAGCATATGTAACCAATACCAAATCCAATATAAAAATGAAAAGTTCGATTAGTTAGTCTTTACTTGACAATTGAAACACTTTGGCCTGGGTCAGACGGCCTAGTTTTCGGGGCTGGACACTACGGACACCGCCCCTAGAAGACCCCGAGTCACGGCAGCCAACGGCAATTATAGAGCATAAAACATTGATAATCATAATAATTAAGCATGACTGGACAGAATGTTCAGAGGCGGCAAGGTTGACAACGGCATAGACCAGAGGAGAGCAGAGAGTGAGAGAGAGAGAGAGAGAGAGAACTGAGCAGAGAACAGGCAACAGTAGCCGACGATTATAAAGCTAAGAATCAATGTGAAGACTGGCCAACGGATGATGATGATGAGGCATCAAATTGAGGGATTGACGTAGCTAGCATAGATACAATATATATGTATATAATAACTAAATACCAGGCTGCGCATAAATTGTTAATTAAAGCCATTTTGATTTGGAAAATGCGAACGTGATTCACTACAAAGCGGAGAATACCTGCGTCAAGCGCAATGATTTTCTACATTAAAAAGATGCTTAGAAAGTGCTCAAATAATGTTGATTCAATAGAATGAGAATCGATGTCTATCTGTGTGTGTGTGAAAGTCGACTAGAACATTTTCCTAGAGCAGCAGACATTGAGTGCTGTGTGACGCCTACTAAAAGCTTTGTTCATTGATCCATAAATTCCGATTGAGACCCTTTCGAAATAGCTGCCAGATTTGCATTTTTCAATAAAGCTGCGGGCCACGCACTAAAAATAATCATAAAAGCAGTAAAAATAAAAACTGTAACAAATTTATTTATTTTTCGACCAAATTTGTTTGTTGTTTGTTTCGTTTGTTATTTGAGCAGCAGAAAAAGGTGTTAGACAACAATTGGCAATTTGCTTTAATTGTGTTGACAACATAAAGAGAAAAATGAATGCGAAAAAATAGAGGAAAAAGACAACAACAAAAACAAATTCAATTCGAACAAAAGCCTGTGGCAAACAATGAAAATTCAGAGACTTCAATAAAGCTGGCCAAAATAATGATTGAGAATGGAACTGAGGTCGCCCGGGGCAGAGTCAAGATAAATAGCAACAAGAATAATGATTATGATAGTGCCACAAAGACCTCAGCAGGCAAAGAGGAACACTAAAGAGCTATTTAAGTCCACGAAAATCGAAAGAGGAAAAAACAAAAATCATTTAAGAATTAATTTCTTTCGACATTTGTTTTGCTTGTTGAAAGTCTGCGCACGACTCAAAGACGACGACTCGACTTAACTTGACTCATGGGACGGTAGGAATACTGAATGAAAATTGTTGACTCATCCCATTTAAATGTCCCTTTTTCTTGTTTTTTTCTCTCCAAATGAAAGTCAATGAAATGAGGCAGAAGACTGCACACATAAGTTAATCAGAGCAGATTCCTCAAAGAAATGCTGAGTGTGCTGTGATAGAAAGAATGTTTATCAAATGTAACTTTAGTTTCAAAATAGAATATAAATTTATTTATGTATATATGCCGTTTGATAAAGTCATGTATCAAGTGATGTAAGCTTATAAAACTTAAATAAAATGTCATCTTTATCATATGGCAATCAAATTTGTAGCTAAAGCGATAGAAGATCAAAATCAATATCTCCAAAAGCTAACGTTATAGGCTTCATGGTCTATGGTCAATTATATTTTCCTGTGAAATGAAGCCGTTAATTTTAGAATATCTATGAAAAATAGTTATATAAGTATATTCAATATTATTTTTTTATAAATTGTAAGAATTAATGAAAATTGATTTTCCAAAATATTTTAATATACTTATTATAAAAATAAATGCTATTATAGAAGCTAATGTTTCTGTTTGAATATATATATATATATATATATATATATATATATTCTTAAATATTTTAAAAACTGTTTTTAAATTACTAAACGTTGCCAAGCATTCAAGTAAGTACACAAATGCAAGAACTAACGAACATAGCCAGTAGAACCAACAGCTAAATATATATTTCTTTCTCATGGCCAACAAAATTAAATTAAATTTAGTAACGCAGGTTTTTTTGGCGTGCTAAATCTTAATAACTAGAATAAAATAGCAATACAACAATATCATTTCAAGTTATCAAGTTATTCATTCCAGCTTAGAAAAGCATAAAAAACGCATTGTTCAAGTACTTTTGGGTTCCAAAAAATTCTGCTTATCCAAAGTCTAGAGCCAAACTCTATTTTCTCTGCCTCAATTATGTGTTATTCCAAATTCCAGATACATTCATCGTTTTCACTTAACGCCCATTTCAAGCTTGATTTAATAATGATTTTTGATTAAATTTTCTCAACACTTTTTGCAACGATTTAATTTTTGTAGATTTTCACTTTTCTTTTGCAGCAATTTTCCATTCGCTTTAAACGTTCACTGTTGCTTCTCGCTTTTACATTTTCTTTGCTTTTCTTTTTTTTTTTTTTGCTAAATTTGTCATTTGTCAAGTTTTCTCAAGTTTTAATAACCAACACGTTCAACTGGCCCAAGTTGTTTATGTGCATTTGAGCAGAACCACAAATGATGGAGTGGAGAGGGAAGAGAGGGGCGAGGCAGCAACAGCAATAGAATAGCTAAGGCAAGAGAAGTAAAGCGACTTTGGAAAGTCATTTCAGTCATTTCAGTCCCTAACCATTCAAGCTTTGATAATTTGATTTTAGCTATAACTAGAGCATGACAGACATCTAAAACTAAAAGCCAAAATACACAGCTCCTATAACAGGCTTAAGCTAACAGTCAAATATTTCAACTAATACAAATATTTCCGCCAATCATTAAACAGCCAAGTTTATCGATCATATTTGAAGACTTCCCCCATGAAACTTGTCCCAAATGCGGAAGGCGCAAAGTATTTATTAAACATTTTTGTTGTTTATTTGCTGGCTAATGGCTGCTCGCTGAGTGAAATCAAATATTAACACTAGCAATTGCCTTTAAATGTTATTTTAATTACTTTATAAACAAAAAATAATAAAAAAAACTAGACTAATATTTGAAATACGTTTTTTGCAAATTTGGATGGAAGGAGAAGGTTTTGGGGACGGCATCCAAAATATAACAATAATCGAAGTTGTATACAATATATTTGATTCAAACTGCAAAATTTGAAGACTCTAGCACAAAAGGTGTAGGAGATATAATTTTATAGCTAAATTTTCAAGGGGGTTTAATCGATATTTATCAATCTTTTGACACTAATTTGAAACATATACATATATAATTTATGGAACCTGCCACGCCTCCTAACTAATTTACTCTGATTTTCCTTTTCTCTGGGTTCAGGGCATAAAAACAAACGCAAAATCTAAGCTTCTTCTTAAGTAAATTGGCAAATGTTTTGCTTACCTTTTAGCTGATTGTGATGATGATTATGATATTCCGAGTCAAAGAGCATAGCACAAACTGAAAGAGAAAAGACAATAAAAGATTATAAAATATTTTTAAGAATTTGCTTAGCTCAAGCCCTACTTGATCTAAAAACTATTTTTAGCTCTTTAAACTAAGTATACAAACGATTCTCTTACATAGTATTAGGCAAGTTTGAAATCGATTTGCATTATGTTAATGCCTGCGGCACCTATTCAATAAGCCCAATACACAATAGACGAGTTTACACAATTTATTGAGAGCGTGAAATGTTTGTGCTGTAATCAAACAAAAGACTGAACGAATCGCCAGTCCGTTATACTGAAATTTGCCATACGAAATGAGCGCAAGAGCTTAAGAGAAGAAAGAAGAAGAAACACAGAAACACAAACAGTTTTTACAGTTAACGAATCTGTGCAGATGAACTGGCCAGCGGAACTTTGAACCAAACTCTGCGCCTCTGTGTCAAATGCGCTTAAAATGCAAACAAAATATTTCACAAAAAAACAAAATACAAAAAAAAAAAACACAAAACAAAATATTTTAAACGCAGAGAATAAAATTAAAAAAAATATATATATTCAAGCGGCACGCAAACCGGTTACAGCATAATAATATCGGCTCGAGAAGCCAAGAACCGGTTGGATTTAAGCAATATATATATACAGATATATATATTTATATATATACTACATATACTTATTTCATATTGGCACACTCGCTGGTAAGGAACCTGAGCTAACAGAACGTGCATCCAAATCGGAATCAGTTCAGATTTACACGGACCTTTAAAACGTGTGAATCGGAACTAATCTAAGAACTACCTGAAAATATTTCCAATCTGAACTAGGAGGTTAAGAGACAAAATAACTATAATATATATTCATATAAATATAGATGTAGTAGCAATCCATATACTTGAGGTAAGAACCAGCAGCAAAATCTGATAATATAGTATAACACTTAGAAATTAACATATTAAGCGATTTGCACAGAGAACTTAACTATGAATAGGAATTAGCTAAGATGAGCTGAGGAATAACAACAGCAGACTTCAGTAGGATCGAAGTTCCGATAGGAATCAGGGAAGTATAACATACTTAAATGCTAATAGAACAGAACTAAGAATCTGAAGTATGATCAAAATTCGAATAGGAATCAGGGAAGTATAACTCACTTGAATGCGAATAGAACAGAATTTAGAATCTGAATCACTTTGGACATCATTCAAGAATATAATAGTTCGGAATATACATGAGTATAACAGTTTACATACATAAGTATGACAGTTCTGAGCTAGCATATAGAGAGAACTTTTAAATGAAGTAGGAATTAGTCTAGACGTACATGATTATAACACGTTTTAACTGGAATCCGAATTACTTTAAAGTTTAGACATATACGAGTATAACAGTTCTAAGCTAGCATATCGAGAGAATAATTAAAAGAAAAATATATCGCATCCACTTTGCAATTAGTCTAGAGAAATTAGTTTTGTATCAGAATCACTTTAGTCATACACGAGTATAACAGTTCTAAACTAGCACATCCAGAAATTTGCCAAAAGAACAGCAAACCGCATTCGATTCGGACACGAGTATAACTCAACTAAGCCAGCATGTCAAGGGCAATTTGCATAACCAGAATCCGAATCGTATAAGAGTACAAGGCATGTATGCGTGTATAACAGTTGTGAGCAAGGGCTAAACAGTTATTTAAATTAAGGCTAGCGGCCTCCGCTACTACTACTACTACTACTACTACTACTACTACTATAAATGTTGACATCTCTGACAACTCGGACAATTACATTCATTTCAATCAAAATTTTAATTGAAGTTTATTTGTAAAATCATGAAGCGGGCGTCGTGTGATGCGCGATAAAGATCTGAGTTTCGCGTCTGTGACAGGCGTGAAGTGAGCCAAATTATTTTGACAGCGCTGAGAAAACAACAGCAACAACAACAACAACAAACAGAAACGGCAAATTAAAATAAAAAGAAACAACAACAAGTGCAGGCCACAGAAAGGGCGGGGCAGGAGGAGGATGAGGAGGAGGAAATAAAAAGTCAGGCAGAAAAATAAAAATCACAGAGTTTATTGTCTGTCAGCCCCAAGTGACGGCTGCCCAATCTTGGAGCTTGGTTGCTGTTTTGGCCAAGCTTATTGAAAAGTCTTCCGCTTTTCAAAAAATAAGCGTTTAAGGAGTTGGCTGGAGATTAGCAATCGCCCGGTTTCGGGTTCGGCTGCTAATCACAAGGTGCCAGGTGCCAAGGTGCCAAGGTGCCAGGTGCCTTGCCATGCCCCTGTCCGGCATCTCCATTGATTTATTGGCAAATTTCAAGTTAACACTTTTTCCTAAATTGAGTTATTTATTTCGCTGGCTGCCAACTGCCAGTTGCTCAGTTGCTCAGTTGCCCAGTTGGCTCAGTTGGCTCTGTTGGCCAGTTTAGCTGCTGCCAGTTGCCGTTGTTTTTAGCCATTTTGCTATAATTTCAGCACATGGGGTCGTCACGTAGTTGGCATTGGCTTTAACAAGCAGGAGGCGCATGGGGCGGCGATTGGACATTGCATTTAGATTTATATTCATAGATTTTGGCAGTTGTCTTAATGAACTTTTCTGATTTATGTGTGTGCTCCTAGCAAATGTGGCCAAAAGCAATTGCAAACAAAATACAAAAATACTTCAGGCAAAAGAAAAATCTTCTTTAATTTGAGATTAGAATTTCAACGACTTGCAAAAGTTGCTTGAGTATTTTTTTTGTAGATATTAAAGAATTTAAAAAAATATGAAAGTTTTTAGGAAAACAAAAACAATTGTTTTAATGTTATATACGTTAGTTATATAAGTAAGTTTATGCTAAAATAGTTTGAGAATTATAACCGAAAATGCAGAGAAAATTTAAAATAATAATAAAACTATATATATAAACTATTTTTAAACATCTATCTCAAAACAAAAATATTTTTGTTAAAATAAAAAATATATATAATATTTGAATACAAATATTTTATAAAAAATATTTATTTTAAAAAATAAAAAAATATTAACAGATATTTTAAAATGTATTTCAAATATAACTTTTTTTAAACATTATATAATAGTTGTAAACATATATTGTATTTTTAATATTATACATTTTTTATACCCTGAACCCATTGAAAATGGGAAATCAGGGTATAATGTTTTTGTGAAAATGTATGTAACAGGCAGAAGGAGGCGTGGCAGACCCCACAAAGTATATATATTCTTGATCAGGATGACGAGCTGAGTTGATCTAGCCATGTCCGTCTGTCCGTCCGTCCGTCCGTCCGTCCGTCCGTCCGTCCGTCCGTACTAACGCAGAGATCTCCTAAACTACAAGTGCTAGAGATTTGAAATTTTACATGTATACTCGTGTATACCATACGCAGTACGAGTTTATCATATTTTTTCGATAACTCATCCCATTTATTTTTTATCGATAACAATCGAAAATCTGACTTGGTTTTTAAAGCCTAGTTTGAATACTGTTAGACCTAGAGACTTCAGATTTACTGTGTAGATTAATGTGATGAATACAAAGATTTTGGATGCCACGCCCCCTTCGCCCCAAATTTGAAAAAAACGTATATCAAGTACTAGAGACTTGTGCTTTGGCATATACACACATTTGAATGTTATTATTACGTTCTGAAAATTTGATGAAGATAATCCCACTACAAAAAGATTTATTCAACAAACAAATTTTCGTAATATAGCCCACACGGCAGCCCAAGCGCAGTAACTGCGCAGTTAGCAGAGCAATTGTTTATGCGTTCGTATGGATGCATGCGTACGGGTGTGTGTATGTGTTTTTGTATATGTGCATGAAAGAAGTGTAGAATTGTTGGAATCAGTACTTTGCAGGGTTCAGGGTATCTCCTAGTCGAGCAATCTCGACTAGAGCCCTCTTACTTGTTTTTTTATGTAAAATGCAATTGGGAAACAAAAGCCAAAAAGATACAGGAAGTGCGCTTCTATCTGGCAATTGGAGATATTCCAAGTTTTCTTTTGATTTGGTAATACTACTTCTACACATATCTTTTTGTTACCAATTTTTTTGTTATATTAAAAATATATATCTCATATTTATAGACTTGAAAATACCTCTTGTTCATTTATTCATCATTTCCTAATGCCATTAATCAAATGCAATGCGAATTATATAATTTAACAGTTCGTAAAACGGAAAACTTTGATACGGAAACTGAAGGTTAAGCTTTGTATGTGGGTAACTGTAGTTAATGTTGTATGTTATGTTAGTTTGTTTGTGTGTTTGTTGGGCTATTGTCTGCATTTGTCGCTTTTCCTCAACGCTTTTCTCCCATTTCCCATACGAATAGAAAACCGTTAGGCGTAAACCCAACAAACGGCGTCATTGCCAAGTGCGAAAATTCACGCAAAAAAAAAAAAATAAAAAATCATGTAAAAACGAAACATTCATAGAAATGCAGCTGTAGTGTAAAATATTCACACCATGAATTGCGTGGAAAGAAGAAGACAGAGAAGAAGAAGCAGCAGCAGCAGCAGCAGTTGCCGCCACATCAAACGGCAAAAATCGACTGAATTAATAATGTGAATATAATGTTTTAATTAATGTTGTCTATCGATAAACAGGTAGACCGACAGGTAGTGAGACGTCTCTCACTCTTGCGAGTGAAAGTTAAGAAAGAAAAAAATAAAACATTTAACAGCAAAATCGTCATGATTGAGAGAAATACGCGTAATACTCATGAATTAAATGGAATGCTCAAGTGAATAAGCTGCCTAAGCTCTTAAGAAATCATAAACTTATCTACGTGTCTGTTTATACTGTATACACATATCTAAGTGGGCGTATACTTTTATTGACAAGTGTTTTGCGAAGATGCGCAAGTGAAAATATTTAGCAACAGTTATGAATGAAAGTGCGTAGATGATTTGAGGTGTAATTAAAGTAGTGGGTGGATTAAGTAGTTGTAGTTGCCCTTTTTGGATATATAATATTGAGGGCATATATCTTTAGATATAGAAGAAACATAAAAAGAAATTTTACATTTAATTGATCTATTTATTTATTGAATTGCATTTGTGTTGGAAATGAAAATAGGGAAATTCTAATATTGAACTATGTTTTCTACGACGCCAGTTTTGTATTGTTAAAAAGTACTTAAAATAAATGCTTTAGAATATATGAATATCTATAGACGTGTCATCTATAAGCATGCTGATCAATTGTTATGATACTAGAGATATGTAGACAGAATTAAGAGAGATATTTAAAAATTTTATATTTATGAAATGGATAAAAAAGACAATTTAAAATTTAAGATTTCGTATATAAAATATATAAATTATATATATATATATAAAATTATATATTATTATATAAATGAATATATTTTGCATATACTCAATCTCTGATAACAGACGAACGAAATTCTTAAGCTGCATAAATATACAAAAAATGTATTATAGTCTTTTTTCTATTACAATATTTTATCTTTTTTCCATTTATTTATTATAAATGCTTAATTAGCTTCTTTCATTGTTTATATTCAAAATAAGCCCACTCTGCATATAACAAAATCTTCAAATTTCCTACATGCCAAAACGAACTTGATTCAATAACAACAAACAAAAATCTGTCACGGTCAACAGCTTAAGACCTAAATTGTTGTTTTATTAATAAAAATAAATAATCATAAACCTATGCCGTCAATAATTTATTTAAACATAAATTTTTAAAAATTATTTTAGGAAAAATATTAGGAAATAGTTAAAGACAAAGGAAATATTAAATATTTTATATATATTATATGCTATATATTATATTAAATATATTTTTTAATATTCTTTAAGCTTTTTGTCTGACAAAATAAATAAATAATAACTAATAATTTATATATTTGATTTGCTTATAAATATTTATAAAAATTCTTCAAGCATTTCTCTGACAAAAGAAATAAATAAAACTATAAAATACAGTTATTAAATATGTTCTATATTTAATATTATTATATATATTTATTAATATTCTTAAAGATTTTTGTTGTCTGACAACCTCAAATCAAACTTCTATAAACTTAATAATTATTCCAACATTAATTATGAAATCGAACTATTCAAAGTCTTAATTAAGTCCGCCCATTGTTTGCCATAAAAGTATCGCCAAATACATATATAGAAACTAAATATGTACACAGTGCATAAATCAGTTGATCAGTTGATCAGTTTCTCAAATTATGAATTAGCAATTTGAATAGCGCCATAAGTTAAAGTTGCTTTACGGCGTTTCGCTTATATAACTTTAGTCGAGAGTTGCGAATTTCTATTTACGGGTCTCCCTCCACAGCTTTTAATGACAGCTCTTTATGGACCACTTGCCAGGCAGTTTTTGCAGTTTTTATTATAGTTGAGGGGGTTTCGCTTTTTTCCGAAGTACAAATTTCATACTTTCGCTTTCATAAGAGCTGTCAAACACACACACACACACTCACATACACAGAGACAGTCTACAGGTTTTTCATGGTATCTCAAAGATTTGCAATAAAAATTTTCTAACGGCCATTTACAACATTTTTCATATGCTTATTGCAGAATAGGACGAAAAGGCTATATTGGTTTTTATGAAAAAGAGAGAGACAGCAATTAGATGAGCAGTCAATAAAGTTGAGAAGAAATTAAGGAAGAGAGAGAGAAATAGAGAGATAAAGAGAAAGAGGGAGATAGAGACAGAGTTTTGGGAGAATATAAAATGAAGGTGATACTAGCTTAGAGACTAGGGACTAGACATAGAGAGATACATTTGAGCAAAGAGACAGAGAGAGAGAGAGAGAAATAGTGAGGGATAGTAAGAGAGTGCAAAAGCGAGGAACTAAGAGATAGTTACTAAGGCAAATATGGATAGAGACAGAGGAGCTAATAAATAAATAGACAGAGAGGGAGAGATAGATAGATAATTGAATGAGCTGCATTAAAGATGAAGCTAAAATAGTTAAGTTAATATATAGAGGGAGATAGAGACAGAGATAGAGAGAAAGAGATAAATTTGAAATAACTGCATTACAGATCAAGCTGAAATGTTTCAATAAATGGAAACAGAGAGAGAAAGAGAAAGAGAGAGAGAC
Source organism: Drosophila hamatofila (assembly GCA_035045345.1). Classification (NCBI taxonomy): domain Eukaryota; kingdom Metazoa; phylum Arthropoda; class Insecta; order Diptera; family Drosophilidae; genus Drosophila; species Drosophila hamatofila. Next base: position 3,733,802 of record JAWNPA010000012.1, read on the forward strand.
TATGAAAGAGCTGCTCATATTAGAAAGAGTTAGCAAGATAGAACGAGATGAAAAAACTGCATTAAAGATCAAACTAACTGCATTAAAGATCAAACATTTCAAGCAAAAATTTAAATTCTTAGTTTTAGCTTTATCTCCTTTATACACCTGTTTTCAGCTACGGTCTTAACAGAGTATGGCAAAGTTGGCAATTGCAGAGTTCTTATTTTTGATTTCTCCTATTTTGTACTGCACTTTGGCAGCCAATTAGCAGCGAAACCGCCAAAGATACACAAATAATAAATCTAAAACTAATAAAAATAATACAAATATGCAATGGCAGCAATAGGAACAAGCAACGGCAACGGCAACTGCAACTGCAACAACAGCAACAAGCAATGGCTACAGCGTATTGCATTTGCTCTAATGTTGGCAAATGCAACCGGTTGCTGCCCAGCCGAAAATTCAACGAAATCAACAACAACAGCAGTAACAACAACAACAACAATTGCTGCAAACAGACGGCAAACGGCAGCAACAACGACTTTCCATTTTCAAATGCTTTTTGCTGGCATTGCAGCCTTCAGAGCTAGCCGGCAAGCTGGCCACGGCTGCAACATCGACAACAACAACTACAGCAACAACTACAGCAACATCGACAACAACAACTGCAACAACGGCAAACGGCAGCATCGACAACGCCAGCAACAACCATCGACAACTTTTCATTTCGTTTTTCACGCGGCGCATGCCAAAATCAAAAAAATAAAAAATAATAAAAAGACGAGACCAAAAAACTGCAATGATTTTTGATAGCCATTGTCTGGGCATATTGACTATGGCTTTTAGTTTGCATTGCTGTTGCTGTTGGGCAGCAATAATGTAACAACGTGAGACTGCAGAGAGTTATAGAAACATTTACATTGCTTCACAGCTGCCCTAAATTTCTACATCTTAAACAGATAAATATATTATTAGTTTTTAGATACACAAAAATGAATGAAAATTTTAATTTTATAAATTATTTGTATACATATTGATTTTATTTATTTATATATATTTTTTTTATTTTTAAAACAAAATTCTAAAGCTTAAAAAATGCTTCAGGTAAAAAAAAATTATTTTTTTAAATTTTGTTCAATTAATTAAATTATTAATTAATTAAATTTTTTATTTAATTTTATTTATTTATTAATTTTTCATCTTGGAAAAATACAGTTTTCCATATTAAACTATTTGTTTTTACTTTATTTTTATTAAATTATAAACAAATGTTTCAATATGAAAAAAATGGGTTTCCCAATTGAAACATTATTTAAAATTAAAAAAAAAAAACAGATCTACAAAAATACTATTTTAATAAATAATAATTTTAAGATCTGTGTGAAAATTAAAAACCTTTCTAGATTACTTTTCTTTTTCCTTGTTTTGTTTTTTATTTTATTCCCTTTTCTGGAGTGATTTTATATAATATATATCAATTACAAGGAAAACTATATATTTAGCATTAGCTTAGGTAGTTGCTCCAACTATTAGTTGCTCGATCAAGTTGCAGCGTATGTTTGTTGCGACTCGAACTAAAATCAACTTTTCGCTTAGTTGTTTTTATTTTTTCTTTTTGGACAAACTGCAAACAGAAATTGCTGGCGATGTCTGCGCACTGTCTACGCAGCTGGAAGTCCCCGCTGCAAAGTCCCCAATCGAAAACCCAATTCGAGTCACAAGAGTCATAGACGACGCATTCGCAGGCCGTAGACCTCGCCGAGGAAGGCATTGAGTTTTGATGTTCAAGTCGTTGCAATGCGGCAAGTGCTGCAGTGTTGACAATTTCAAGTTGCATGTTGTTGCTGTAAATGTTGTAGTTGTTGCTGCTGTTGTCTGCTATAAGCTGTATGTTGTATTTGTTATTGCTGCTATTGACCGGTCTTTGCCTTTCACACAAGAGACCGGCCCATGGATATTAGTGGGCGCAATATAAACACAATGTTGTTGGCGTTATTGCTGCTGTTGTTGTTATTGCTGCTGTTGCTGTTGTTGTTGCTGTTACTGTTGTTGTTGCTGTTGCTGCTGCTGTTGCCTCTACTACCTCTGCTGCTGTTGTAGCTGCAGCTGCCTTTGCTACCTTTGCTACGTCTGCTGCTGCTGTTGCTGCTGCTGATATTGCTGCTGATATTGCTGCTGCTGCCTCTACTAATGCTGCTGCTGCTGCTACCTCTGCTGCTTCTACTAATGCTGCTATTGCTTTTTGCTTTTGCTTTTCATAGCCACAGTAATAATAATTGCTCAATGCCTTTTTTGGGGTCTCCCAGCGGAAACGCGCGACTTGATTGCGACTTGCACTTGGCTTCGAAAGGCTTACGATGTGTTTGATGTGTTCGATGTGCCACGAGTTAGTCTTTTTGTGTAAAGATTTGACTACATGAATATTTGTCTATTTGACTATTTGCCTTTGCAGTGCAGTTGCCGCGATGGCCAGCAAACGGAAGCGCGTCGCACAAGCCAAACAAATATTGAGGAAAGCCAAGCAAACCCCAGCACAAGCCCAACCCCAACCCAACCCAGCTCCAACTCCAACTCCAATCCAATGATGAGTCAAGCATATAAATTCTATAGACGCGCGCATTTTGATTGATGTCTTGAGGAAAGACTTGTTAAAAGCTAAAGCGAATCTACTATGTACTTCCGTTCAATTAAGTTTGATTGCAGAGAGCAAGCCAAGAGTTTGTTTGCTTTTCAATTTCATAGATATACAATTAACTATGCTGAATGTTGAGGAAGTATATTCAAATAAATTATATAGGATGCACCATATCTTCTTCTGTTGGGTATATATTTTACGTAGACCCAAAAGCCAACTGCTTAAGGTCATCCCCTTTTCCTATGCAAACACTCAATAATCGACTCATATAATTAATCTTAAATGAATTTTAAAAAGTCAATTAGACAGCCGAACACATGCTCTAGCACTACCTTTAAAAATTGTCCTAGCATTCCTTTCATTTATCATGTCATCTGACACGCGCTGCAAACAATTTCAGTTCCAGTTCCAGTTCCAGTTCGACTTTTAGTTCCCGGGGCTAAACATATTGACTGGGCAGCTCCCTTTTTGACCTGAACTAAGTTTTTCTTGGAAAACCATTAACATTAACAATAACATTAGCATTAACATTCATCAATTAACCGTTAACATTAATAGCAGCAACTGCAGCAACAACAACAAACACATTTAACATGCGCTGCCTGAAAAGTTGACGCCTTTCAAAGTTGTCAACGTCATAAAGTCAAGCTAAGCTGAGGCTAATGTTGTTTGTAGTTTGTTATTATTGTTGTTAGAGCTGTTGAAGTGGTTGTTGTTGCTGTTGTTGCTGCTGCTGTTGGCCACATTTTTACCGTTTGTCAACTGTCATATTTCTGTTTCGCGTGTGTTTGTTTGCTTGTTATACATATATATATTTACATACGGCTATCTCTCTCTCTGTCTATCACTCTGTAGGCATATAGCCACAGTTAATTTGTTATTATTTTGACATTAATTTGTTGATGATTTTTGAATGGGTTTCTCGCCACGGGCAACTGAATAATTTGTAACCGTTATTATTAAATTTATACACCAAAAACTGAAAAAAAGAAACCCTGGTGTGAAGCCTCAAGGTAAATATGAATAAATCTGTCTGGAGTGCAACAAAAAAAAGTTTACTAGATTTTTTAAATATGTGTGGAGAATGATCAGATAGAAAACTGTTCTAAAGAATTTTCTAGATAAATAAAAAGAATTTTAATATATGCTAAATAAACTAGAGGTTTGTTTAAATTGATTAGAAATAAAATTTCAGTTATTTAAAGATTAAAGAAAAAAAAATTTAATATGTTAACTAACATATATACAAATTTAATAAAATTAAATAATATAATCAAATTTTACAAATTCAGTTAGAAATTAATTTATAATATAGAATTAATAAAGAAAATATATTGCAAATATAATCAAATATATTTTTAGCTCTACTTTAATTTAACAATATATTCAAAAAAAATTTTTATTTATAAATGTTTTTATTTTCTTCCATATATTTATGTATGTAAATACAATTTTAATTTGATATTTTTATATTTATTCAAAATTTTTTTATTTAAATTTTTTTTGTAATATGTCTATTAAAATGTATAAATTTATAATAATTCATTTTTTATTTATTTTTTTTTTGTTTGTTAAATATATATTTAAATTTTGTAAATAATTATTTAGAATTTATATTTATTTATTATTTATATTCCTTTATTTTTATAAAAATTAATATTAGTTTTTTTATTTATATTTAATTATATTTTTTACCCATAAATAATTTTTTTTATGTTTGCAAATAATTTTTTAGTTTTCTATTTTCATATTTATTCAGATTTATTATTTATTTATATTTATTTTTTTAAATATTTATATTCATTGCATTCACTCATTCATTTATCATAAAAACATATTTGCATTTATTTATTTGCAATATTTAGTATTATTATTTTTTAAAATTAATAATTAAAATTATTTATTTATTTAAAATTTTCTATTGTCATAATTTATTCTGTTTACAACATTCCCCCTTTCAGTTACAATTAGTTCTTTTTTATAGCATTTAACTTGCGGCACTTTTCCGATCTCCTTGACTGCTCGAGCAATGTCACGTATTCCTGCAATTTCCTCTAGTTGCTCTCGCAATGCTCAACAATGAAAAGAGATACCGTCATATAAATACGTTTTCGGGCATGCGATTCGCATTTAAAACGTAAAAGAAAAATTTCTGGTTAATTACGCCATTCACTATCATTAACACATTTCCTTGTCATCATTCTGCTGACCCAATTGCAAAGCCAAAGCTACTAACTCAACTCAACTGGCCAAAGAAATTAAACTGCTTGTTGTTGTTTTTGTTTTTATTTTTGTTCATACGGCGATTGCTGAAAATGTTTTCGACTTACGCGTTACGTTTACCTGCAAACGCTGACAGCTGCAATTAAGCCGCGGGGGAAACAAAGCCAACGGACTAGCATTGCAATTAAATGGAATCGTTTTCTGGAGCATCGAGCAGTGAGAAGCAACTTGTTGCAGCAGCAAATTTTGGGCATTTGAGCTAGAGTGAACGACTAAGAAATACCTTGTAATCTTAAGAGAGCTAGACTGCTCGACTAGCAGATACCTTGGGAGATATTATGAGATGAGTTCCTTCTTTTTCTTAATTTTAAGGGTGTCTATATAAGGAAGGTCTAGATAAAGTGGAGCAAGGGTCTTGAGAATGAGGAGTAATCTTGATATATATATATATATATCTAGTATTTTTTATAGTAACACAAGTTCACTTCAGTTGAAATTATATATCAAATTTAGATTTTTATCAGATATGCTCAAATACCTCACGCTTTCTATGGATCTAGAATATTTCATGGCAAAATAAAATATAATAAATTATACACAAAGTAATACTGATCTACGAATGCATCCATAAGAGCTACATATAAATCTGTAGATAGATAGAAGAAACAAGTAAGAGGGCTCTAGTCGAGACTGCTCGACTAGGAGATACCCTGAACCCTGCAAAGTACAAAAACACATACACACACCCGTACGCATGCATCCATACGAACGCATAAACAATTGCTCTGCTAACTGCGCAGTTACTGCGCTTGGGCTGCCGTGTGGGCTATATTACGAAAATTTGTTTGTTGAATAATTCTTTTTGTAGTGGGACTATCTTCATCAAATTTTCAGAACGTAATAATAAAATTCAAATGTGTGTATATGCCAAAGCACAAGTCTCTAGTACTTGATATACGTTTTTTTCAAATTTGAGGCGAAGGGGGCGTGGCATCCAAAATCTGTAAATGACAAAATCTTTGTATTCATCACATTAATCTACACAGTAAATCTGAAGTCTCTAGCTCTAACAGTATTCAAACTAGGCTTTAAAAACAAAGTCAGATTTTCGATTGTTATCGATAAAAAAGAAATGGGATGAGTTATCGAAAAAATATGATAAACTCGTACTGCGTATGGTATACACGAGTATACATGTAATTTCAAGTCTCTAGCACTTGTAGTTTAGGAGATCTCTGCGTTAGTACGGACGGACGGACGGACGGACGGACGGACGGACGGACGGACGGACGGACAGACGGACATGGCTAGATCAACTCAGCTCGTCATCCTGATCAAGAATATATATACTTTATGGGGTCTGCCACGCCTCCTTCTGCCTGTTACATACATTTTCACAAAAACATTATACCCTGAAATCCCATTTTCAATGGGTTCAGGGTATAAAAAGCTGAACGGGTAGACGAATAGGGCAAGATTATTTGGGTTATATATGTATACTTGACATGAATGTACCTATATACCTATATACTTAATGTAGTGCAAAGATCTCTATTTTATATTTTAATAAAAATCAATATACCCTTCTCACCCATTTTGACAGGGTATTGAAAATATTGTTCAAAAGCGAACCAACTCTAAGCAAAAACAGTAAGTGACATAAATAAATCATATTGATTGGCTAATACCAAACTGTCAACACTGAACTTTCAGAACGAAGTTCAATTTATAATATATAAAACTTTGTTTTAAAAACTTAAAGCTCATATATTGATGGATAATACGTATAATATATTATGGAGTAATACACATACTTTTGCTGCTTACGGAAGCTAAGACAATTTTCAATTTGTGGTTGTCTGGCAAAGATTTGTTAAGAAAGTTTTTTAGTATTAAATTTGTATTACATTTTATTTATATATTTAATTTATTTATTAAATCATTATTTTTTTAATTTGTACCTATTAAATTATATTTATAAATTATCAAATAACTGAATTCATAAATACATATTTGTTAAATTATTATTAAATAATACTTTCATATAAGAGTTTATAACAATTAAATTAAATATTTATATATTTATTGAATTATTATTAAAATATATTTATTTATTTTTCAATAACTAAATTAATTGCTCACATATTAAATTTATATATTTTATATATTTTATTTTATTAACATATATATAAAATATATAATATATTTATTAAATATTTTACGTACCAAATATTAAATTATGTTTCTATATTTTCCAATCACTTTTATAATGATTTATATTATTCAATTTACCTGCTTAATACATTTATTAAATTAGATATGAACTATTGTCATTCTCACAATTTGTCAAATATTTCTATACATTAATACCTTGTCAAAGTTTATATTAGTTGCTTTTTTATTCACCAGTCAAGACAGCAGATAATATATTTACCTATCAGATATCTAATCTAATCTGATTTCATATACATATATAAAGCTAGATTTACATTACATAATAATTAACTTTAGCAACAGTTATTAATATTCATCCAGCAAAGAAGTCTTTCTAGCATGAACTTGACCTCGCCCAGCTAGCTGTTCCAGCTATTTCACCTGGCTAACTCTAAAGCAGGTAAAACGTAGCAACACGTGAGCTTTTTTCCGCTTCTCTCTCTATCGTTTTTCTTTGTGATTTTGTAATGAAGTTCACACGCTCGTTGTTGGTCACATTAACGTGACCATTAGCTGGGCAGCAGCTAAAGAAGAAGAAGAAGAAGAAGTCGAAGCTGAGAGCATTTGGTAATGTGACTGCGCATCATAAATAACAAACATCATTATCATCCACGCTCATCATGATTATCTTAAGCAGGCGGCAATTAAAACAAGAGCGAAAGTAAAACATTTAACGAAAAAAAATAAGTATAAGCCGCAGACTGTAAAAACAACAATAACAATTGCATATTTAAAACACATTTAAAAGCCACAAAACAATAATAAAGCCAAGACATGATTATATTTTGCTCGTTTTTTCCTTAAGCTTTCGCTTAACTGAGCTCAGAGGGAATTTAATAAATTAATAAGTGTTGCAATTGCAGTAAACGAAAATGAAGTGAAAATTATTATTGCTAACTAGCTGCGAGCGAAACAAGCTGGAATTAGCTTTGAAAGCAGCTAATAAGAACTTTGCAAACGGGCGTAAGCGACTGTGTAATACTCACTCGAGGAACAATGATGATGAAATTGAATTAAACAAATGAACCAATAGGGGGAACATAAAGTAATAATAATACTTTATCATTCTAGTGATTGCTGACTCCAGCTGCAATTGGGCTTGCTCAAAAGCTAATAAACTCTTATCTTTATGAATGAATGAATGATAATAGAATAATAAGAATATTTTATTCATATAGTGACTCCAGACTCTAGCTACAATTGAGTTTGCTCAAAAACTAATATACTCTTATTCTTATTCACACTATAAATGTAGAGTACATTATATACAATTCAAATCAAATACAATTATGTGACTTACTTATGCAGTAACTCTCTCCCTTCAGTCAAAAAAATACTCTGTCAGCCCCAAAAAACCGAACTGATTCTCAGTCATAAAAAATCGTTCGGTGTCATGACTTTAATTACTTTATTAGCCCCAACTGAAGAGGTCTGCATTTATTATTCTTTCTTTTTTGGCCCACACACACACACACAGACTGAGCCGCCTGATATATGGAGGCCAGGACCTGGTGGTGGGCAGCTCTCTGAGTCGGCGGCCTTCTTAGCGGTACTTCGAGGCTTAAGAAGCAGCGCAACAGAAATTAACCAAAGACAAATCGCTTACGCCCCCAGGGCGGCCACCGGACCAACATAACAATTTAATGTTACAATTTATTAATTCTTTTATGTATATTTGACATACATACTACAGTATATATACATATATGTATACATATACTGATATCAGCTAACTGGCAACGCATAAAAAAATATTGCATTTATCAAAAAAGTTGTACAGTGGGGCGAAAGTAATATGTATGTAATTAAAAACCCAAAATATATATGAGAAATTTAATAAAGGCTTAAAAATGTAATATGTTAAAAATTAATATACATTTTTTATACGCGCTCAAAGTGTGATTTCAGCATATTAGTTTCACTACAGCTTGGAAAAACATGTATAGTTAATTAAACTTGCTTTGCTATTATATGCTTTGAAAGCATTACTATAAATTTTATATAAAACTAAATAGATTTAAATCTAAAATATTTAGATTTTTAGGCAGTCATTTTTAAGAATTTTATTTTTATTTTTTCTTATTAAAAATTTTATACAAAACTAAACAGTTTTTTTTAAATTTAAAATATTTAACTTTTTTTGGCAGGAAGTTTGATTTTTATTTATTTATTTTTTAGAGAAAAATATAAATAATGTAATTTTGTTTATTTTTATATAGTTGACAAAAATTTATTAAACTAGTATTAATTAATAATTTAGTTTAATAATCTTCTTAAATGAAATTTTAGCAAATATTTTAAAGAACTATTTATTTAAATATTTTGTTTGTTTATTACTTATACCATTTCAACCACTGTAGACGTCTCTGTATACATATATAAAGAAAATAAAAAATTTGATGATGGCCAGCCAACAAATTGGACAAAGGCAACTCGAGCCAGAGGCCCCTCGGCCGTTGTGGTCACACATTCCAGCTAAAGGCGTGCAAGGCCCGTGTACGTTGCCCAAAACAAAAATGATGAAGGAAAATTAATAATGAATGCGTCGAGGTAGCTGAGAGGAGGTAGCTCAGGCCCAGAGTCAATGAAATGTGCGCGAGCGCAGAGTGTATTAAAAATTAATTAAAAACTCACAAAGTCAACTCGTCGAGTCGAGTACATAGAAAGCAACAAAAGTAGCTAGAGAAATGCTCATTATCATGGCAATAACTTGAGTCAGAGCTCTATAGCGGGACGTGCTACGTGTTGGGCATATCCAAGTCCAAGAACAAAACACACACAAAGTCTGTTAGCAAAATTGATTGCGAGAGTGGAGCATAGCGAATTGACCCACTGCTGCGAGAGTATTTATCAGATACAAAAGAAAGAAGAAGCAGGTAAAACTGTTAGAACAGAATTGCTTTAACTGCGCTCGCTTTACCTCAATATCAATAGAGCCCAGTTCTTTGGCACGCTTCAGCTTCAGCTGTGGCACTCCGACAAGCCTCCAGGCAAACTCTCGTTGTTGTTGCTCAATTTGCATAATTAGCGCACATTTTTCGACCATTAAACATATTTTTAACAGCGCTTCTTTAATCACCTTTAAGTGAGAGTTAACAAAAAAAACAAAATATGTATAAATAAAATATAGTTAAAATCTTTTCTGGGCTGCGTGGCGAAAGTCTAAAACTGTTTTACACCTCAATTCAGATCCAAGCACATTTTCATTGCTCTAGGGGGGCAGTAATTATGGAACGAGAATTTTAAGCTGCTCAAAATTTGAATAAAGAATACCAAATGCTCTTTCCTTATATGATAGATGTATCATATATTTCTATATGTATAAAAGACTTCTAGAAAATCCCTTCTTTTCAAGCATTGCAGATCTGATCTGGTTTTGAAAAGACTTTTAAAAGTTTTATTTTTAGGAACATACTTCAATATCTATTTTCTATATATTATATATATTTATCACAAAAAATTATATCACACTCACAGAAAATGCTAAGTACCCTCGCTTTATACCTCTTTTCAACCTCTTTAAACTCTACAATGCTGAATTGATTGTAGCTTAGAGCGAGTTGATTCAAACTAAATGAATAGTTGATAGAAATTTGTGTTGATAAAAGAACCGAGAAACTCTTGATATAAGGAAACCGACAAGCTTTCTGCTCACTTTCTTTATTTTCTTTTTATTGTTGTTTAGTAACTAATAATTAACAAGTAAATGACCTCGAGCCTGCAGCTTAATGAAAGCTGGATATTAAAGTAATTTTCCATATGCAAAACTTTTGAATATAAAACCAATCAACCAATCGATTTCTAGATATCTGTCTAGCTCTTTTTCTAGCTATCTCTCTAGATCACTTTTTATCATAAAAAATCCGTCTATTTATCTTTCTTTCTATCTATCTATCTATCTGTCTTGTCATCTACTTATCTTCCTAGTTATCTTTCTAGCTGTATTTCTATCAACTTTTTTATCTGTTTCCAGCTAGCCAGCTAGACTTACAGATATCTTTATCCTACATTTAATTTTTAATAATCTATTAATCTATCTATCATCCATCTTTCAGCTTTCTAGCCATATTTCTAGCTATACTTCAAGCTATTTTTCTAGCTCTCTTCTAGCTGTTTTCAAGCTATCTTTATCACTATTTTTTAGCATTCTTTTTAGCTATCTATCCAGCTTTCTATAATCTAACTATTTAATTGCTCATATATTTACCTATCTATCTTTCGATATCTATCCTGATATCGATCTGTCTATTAATCTACATATCTATTTATGTACAACAATATATGCATAAGCAAACATGACAGTCACTGGGACAGCAACTAGAGGTAAACTGCAGCTGCAATTAAAATTGAGCACCTGATAACTTGAATTAAAGACTGCATTGTGATGAATATAAATACCTATGTATACTTAGTAATTGCAATTGAACAGAGCTAAAGAAGTCAGGAAAAATAACATTTACTATCCAAACTGACACAGTGCCATGGTATAGAATAGTCCATAGTCTTAGAATAGAAAGGAAACGGAACTGCTACTAAAAGTAGAACTAAAATTAATATAGAAAGACTTTGGTCCATTTACAATCAGATGACCCAGATTTGTTATTTAGTTAGTAAATCTTAAGAGTAAATAATATGAATGAAAGACCTGTGTAGTAAAATCCAGCAAGATTCTGCTTTTTCATAGGAATCAAATCAGTTTACAATACAAATAAACCTTAAAGAAAAACAACTTCTAGAGTAGAATTTGTATACCTGTTGCTGCTACTTGGTGTCAACTGCAGTCTGAGCATCTATGGAATGCGAGTTAAACGGCTAAATACAAACAACAATAACAATAAACAAAGGGGATTCATTGAATAATAAATGCAGTTCAGATGCAATTATCAAAGCAAAACATTTCTTTGTCAGTTGAGTGAGCCGTTCGCTGTTGGCAGACTGAAAGGCATCGGGGAACATCTCACCTTTGTGAGTTTGAAGGTGTGCAGCAGTCTCACTTATCAGTTAGTAACAACAACGACAACATAAAAACACCCATAACAGCCACCGATGCAAATATTAACATGTAGCCCGTGAGATAAGAGAAAGATAAGAGCTGCGGTGCTGTAAGTCACATTCAATGCGAACCCAAAAAAGAGTGAGAAAACTTTGGGCAAGACAACGAGACAAAGCGATCTCTTTACCCGGAAGTTTTCGGTTGGCTGTTGCAACGGGCTGGTCTGGGTTGGGTTGGGCAGCTACTTTTACTTTAAACTGACTGTTTACTGGCTTGCGTAATAGTTTTAATAGATGCAGTTCAAGCCAAGATGTGTGAGATATGCTTTAATAAGCATATAGATTAATACAAAGAAAGATACCAATAGAGAAACACATGCAGATGCGGTTAGAAAGATAGATGCAAATGGAAGATAGAGATACATAGATGCATTTATAAATTCACAAATACATATAGAAGATACATTTATAGAGATATTTTTACAGATACACAAATTCATATATGAATACATACATACAGATGCAAGAGAGGAAATAGATACAAATGTAGGGACAGATAGAGGGAAATTGAGGGTAAGGATACAAGGATACAGATACTAGGATACAGATACAGATATAGATACAGATACAGATACAGATACAGATACAGATACAGATACAGATACAGATACAGATACAGATTTAGATACAGATACAGATACAGATGCAGATACAGATACAGATACAGATACAGATACAGATACAGATACAGATACAGATACAGATACAGATACAGATACAGATACAGATACAGATACAGATACAGATACAGATACAGATACAGATACAGATACAGATACAGATACAGATACAGATACAGATACAGATACAGATACAGATACAGATACAGATACAGATACAGATACAGATACAGATACAGATACAGATACAGATACAGATACAGATACAGATACAGATACAGATACAGATACAGATACAGATACAGATACAGATACAGAAACAGAAACAGATACAGATACAGATACAGATACAGATACAGATACAGATACAGATACAGATACAGATACAGATACAGATACAGATACAGATACAGATACAGATACAGATACAGATACAGATACAGATACAGATACAGATACAGATACAGATACAGATACAGATACAGATACAGATACAGATACAGATACAGATACAGATACAGATACAGATACAGATACAGATACAGATACAGATACAGATACAGATACAGATACACATACAGATACAGATACAGATACAGATACAGATACAGATACAGATACAGATACAGATACAGATACAGATACAGATACAGATACAGATACAGATACAGATACAGATACAGATACAGATACAGATACAGATACAGATACAGATACAGATACAGATACAGATACAGATACAGATACAGATACAGTTACAGTTACAGATACAGATACTGTATACACATATGCAAATTGAGTTGCAGATAAAGATACTCAGATTCAGATACTTTGATATTTATATACACACAGATACATTTACAGCAATACAAATAGGTATTCAGATACAGAGTCAGATATATGGAGACAGATACAAATGGAGATACAGCTACATCTACATTTACAGATACAGCTACAGCTAAAGATACAGATACAGTGACACAGAGATACAGATACAGATACTGATACGTCGCACACGCCCCAAATAAAGCGACAAGAGTCGCGCTAACCGCTCACGATCCGAGCGCTAATTCAAACAAATTGCAGCATAAATGCATTATAAAAGGCAGAGGAGCAAACACGACCGACATCCAACACACTCTCTTTGTGTGTGAGTGTGTATGTGTGTGTACATGTGACAGTATTAAAAGGCAACGGATTCTGGATTCTGGATACTCGAATACTCCGCATAGAAAACGCATATGATAAATTACACAAAAAGCTAGTTTCAAGCACACGGCTGCTGTAAATGTGGGCTGAATGCACAGTGGATGAAAATGAATTAAAAACTATAAATAAATAAAATAAACTAAATAAAAATGATGTAATAAATATTTTATATGAGATTTCAGATGTAGAAAATGGAAGATTTCTGAATGGAGGCTGATGTATCGTAGTCTGCAAAGGTCTCTATGCATATCAAATATATGATGTCATAATCACAAAATAGATGCTTAACACTCTTTTGATTTAGCTTCCATCTTATATGACGACAGATTACGAAACTATCTTGTTTATCTTTAATTCATGATCTGTGTACTACTTTAAATAATTCTCGAATTATTAAAGAACTCTCCAATTTTTCATTTGCGATCAACTAAAAGAAAACCCCTTAAAAACTAAATGAAAATTTGAAGCTTGAAACGAATTCAAAACCAGTTTCAGGCAATTTGTTTACATCAGTTTCAAATCATTTAATGCTACGCTTTAATTCACATTCCGAGTACATTTGCCGCTCCATTTTGTGGAAGCCCAAATAGAATCGTTTTATATTTCACATTAATGATGATGAGCACCCACTGTGCAGCATGCATCGGGCAGCAGCTAGAGTAAGCAGCAAGTGCTTTGTTGTTGTTGCTGTTGCTGTTGTTGGTGCAGCTAATTTGATTAATGATAAGCCGAGCTTAACTGACGACGATTGTGATTCATTATGTGCGCACATCCAGCACACTTAGCGCAAAAGATATAGATTCAACTAGTAACCAAAGCAGATGCAGTTGCAGTTGCAGTTGCAATTACAGATGCAGATGCAGTAGCTGCTGCGAATTGCATTTAATAGATTGTTGGCATAGAACGACGAGAGACAGAGCATTATTTTATTAGCTTGACAACATGTGTCCGTTGTTAGGCAATTGCCATAGACTAGATCTCTCTCTCTCTCTCTCACATTCCCAATCTCTCATTCAGGCTCTCTCCCTCATACACTTGCCAATTGAATTGAATCACCATCATATGCGAAATATGCTTTCGTTATCTATGAAATACAATTTAGTTGGCTGATTACATGGAATGAGCCATTTCCTTTGTTGTGTCGACTCGCACGCTAATGCCATAGTAGAATCCGTTGTTGGCAGTATCTATCCATCTATCTAGCTATGTATATGTATATCCATATATATCTATGCTTCGTCACAGCTGTTGGCCACTTGCATCGCCCCATTTGGGTCAGAACAGAGCGGGCTATTGAGCATAGTGAAAGAAAGGCGGTCAGAGCGCATTTAAGTTTGATTTGCCTGAAGTCGATCGACTCATACAAAAGGAATTCGTTGAAGTATAAGTATAAGTATAAGTATAAGTATAAGTATAAGTATAAGTATAAGTATAAGTATAAGTATAAGTATAAGTATAAGTATAAGTATAAGTATAAGTATAAGTATAAGTATAAGTATAAGTATAAGTATAAGTATAAGTATAAGTATAAGTATAAGTATAAGTATAAGTATAAGTATAAGTATAAGTATAAGTATAAGTATAAGTATAAGTATAAGTATAAGTATAAGTATAAGTATAAGTATAAGTATAAGTATAAGTATAAGTATAAGTATAAGTATAAGTATAAGTATAAGTATAAGTATAAGTATAAGTATAAGTATAAGTATAAGTATAAGTATAAGTATAAGTATAAGTATAAGTATAAGTATAAGTATAAGTATAAGTATAAGTATAAGTATAAGTATAAGTATAAGTATAAGTATAAGTATAAGTATAAGTATAAGTATAAGTATAAGTATAAGTATAAGTATAAGTATAAGTATAAGTATAAGTATAAGTATAAGTATAAGTATCAGTATAAGTATAAGTATAAGTATAAGTATAAGTATAAGTATAAGTATAAGTATAAGTATAAGTATAAGTATAAGTATAAGTATAAGTATAAGTATAAGTATAAGTATAAGTATAAGTATAAGTATAAGTATAAGTATAAGTATAAGTATAAGTATAAGTATAAGTATAAGTATAAGTATAAGTATAAGTATAAGTATAAGTATCAGTATAAGTATAAGTATAAGTATAAGTATAAGTATAAGTATAAGTATAAGTATAAGTATAAGTATAAGTATAAGTATAAGTATAAGTATAAGTATAAGTATAAGTATAAGTATAAGTATAAGTATAAGTATAAGTATAAGTATAAGTATAAGTATAAGTATAAGTATAAGTATAAGTATAAGTATAAGTATAAGTATAAGTATAAGTATAAGTATAAGTATAAGTATAAGTATAAGTATAAGTATAAGTATAAGTATAAGTATAAGTATAAGTATAAGTATAAGTATAAGTATAAGTATAAGTATAAGTATAAGTATAAGTATAAGTATAAGTATAAACTCAATATATATTCATAAAAGACAAAATCCGATCATAATTATTTTTAGCAACAACAATAATTACAATATTTATTTTTGACCATTTTCCAATGCTTGTGAAACTGTCGACTCAATCTAAATATATTATTAATTTTGCTTTCTACGTTGCTGTTCTCCGATTTCTTTCTTCTGTTCTCTGCGCTTGTGATCTTAGTTGCTGTTTTTGGTGTTCGTGTTGGAAGCAAGTGGACATTAATAATATATAATGTGTTAACTTATAATGGGTAATATTGTTGCTGATGTTGTTGTTGATGTTGTTGTTTCGTTTATGCACTGCCTTTTTCGCGCTCCTTGCGTTCCTTGTCGCGCTGCTTTTGCTGCTCTAGTCTGGCCTTTTCCTTTTCAATTTTGATCTTTTCACGCTCCTTCTCCTGCTCGGCGATCCGTTTCATTTCCTCCTTTTCATAGGCCTCGAACTCCTCACGATCCTGCGTCAACTGAATGAGTTCGGCCATCTCACCTTCATCGAGATCGCCCTCATCGAGATCCTTTTGCATCAGCTCCACCTCACGGGCCATGGCCTCTTTGGCCTTGCGACGTCGCACTTTTAGCTCCTTGGCATCCAATCGATCCTGGCGACGCTGTTCGCGCTCCTCCTTCTCCTCCTCCCGGCGCTCCTCCTCCTTGGCGAACTCCTCCATCTCATCTTCAGTGTAGGGATAGTCGGGAACATCGTAATATAACCGAAAATCATCCGATGATATGCAAAGGAAAATGGTGCCAACGAACGCCGCAATGCCGCTCAACAAAGCCATATTATATCTGGAGTTCTTGGACTTCCATTGCTTCATGAAATCACCCTGCGGCTTCGGCAAATCATCGAAGATGGCATGAGTGCCGCCGCTTGGAAAGTAGCCCCGCTTCGGCGGCGGTTTCTTCTCCTGTGCAACTTTGGCAGTCGGTTTTCCAGCAAATTGCCGATTAAAAATCAGAAACTTGCTCAATCGACCAATGCGAACTGAATGAATATATAACTAACTGACTTATAGATGTATTCATTATTTACTTACACTCACGCGACAACCGCGATGGAGCGGCCATCAGAAGTCTGGACATGTTTCCCGTTCGTCCCTTCGTCCTCGTACTCTGATAGCAAATGCGGATTTGTTTATTTGATGTGTGACTGGAAAAAGTATTATTGTCCTGGCTGACAATAACTTTTTCAAAAGCTGCTTCGTTTTCGTTTTATTATAATATATATATGTTCTATATATCTATATATACTTTTTCTGTTCTCTGAAAGCCAAAGCAACAATGTCAATGGCAGCAGCAAAATAAAAGTGCAATTGATATGAATTCTTTAAATTCCGTCAAATTATTATGAATGCTACAACGATTGGGTTTCTTTTAGTGCAAAATAGATTAAAGCGTTGACTTTTATATTATTATTATTAATATGCTACACGATATGGATTTTTATGAATTTCATTTTTTTTTCATTGCTAAAAGGCTACTTGATATGGCAAGTGGTTTCTATTATTTTGAATTAAAAAGAAAAGACGATTTAATATTGATTAAATATTTTGAAAATTGCAGAATATTTATTATATTATAATATTTATCTATTAGAATATCTATTATCTATTAAAATATATTAATTATTTATACACATATAATTATACACAAATGCTTCAATAAAAGATAACAATTATATATTTAGTTTATTTATAATAATATTATTTTTTAAATATATCAATTTTTTTATATTTCACTTACACATAAAAAATAAAACAAACAAAAAATAATAAAAAAAAATATTATAAAAAATTATATATAAAGTTTTTGACATAAATATCATTTTTAAATTGTATCCATCATACAACACATTCAGTCAATAAACTTAATGATATTCCAAAAATATTTTAAGTATGAATTCTGAATTATAAAACGATCAAAATTTTAGCATTTTCTTTAAAATTAAAAAAAAAATCATACCTGAACTCTTTTTAAAATATTATTATAATTTTGTAGAAATTTAATTGTTTATAAAAGAAAATACTAAAAATTTATTTAAAATACTTTTTTGATTTTTTTTTTTTAGAATTAAAAATTTTTGCTTAAACTTCATTTGATAGTTGAAATAATAAATACACAATTATTTTAAAATTGAATTGAATTGAACAATTATTTTTTAAATGTATACAGATTGATTAGCAATTAAAAACAACACATACATTGATGAATAGTAGAACACTAATTATTTTAAACATTTTTAATATTGATCAAAATTTATTATTCACTATTATTATTATTATTATTTTAATATATATTTTTATTGTAAGTTGTCAGTAAGTTTTCTTTGCAATTAAACTTAAAAATTTATTATTATATTTAGTAAGTGCGCTCCTTGTGTAATCTTGTTTTTTTCTAGAGCTCAATACACCCAAATCACATAAATCACAGTACAAAACAAATTAGTTGTAAACTTTGTAAGTTTTGTGGAGCACCACAAGTGCTAGTGCGTCAGGCAGGGCAGCTCCATTTGTCCATTTGCTGCGATAACAAAGAAACATAACTGCTCGACAAAATGGGTAGTGAGAATGGTTGAGAGATACAGCGACAAAGCTTATCTGTTGCAGAGATACCTGAAGAGACGATGCAGACACCCAGACCAGACCTCAGAGCCCCAACCATCAGCACATTAGCATGTTAGAGAGCATCAGAAAAAGATTTCATGGAAATTTATGATGCCCCCAAAAGAACAGAATCTACAAAGGTGTCACGTGCGTGTGCCAGCCAGCCCACAGCACAACAGAAGACAGCTAGAAAACTTGTCAAAAATTGTGTATAGTTGACGATGTGGAAAGATTGGACAAAAGTAGTTCGTCGTTCTTTGGTAGCTTAAACAGATAAAGAAGCTAAAGAGAAGCTAATCACGTCAGTTGCACGCCCCAAACGAGACGACGAGAATGCGGTCAACAAACTTGTTCCCCGTTGCAGTCTGAGTGGAGGGTGTGGGCGTGGGTGTCCACTTTGTATGCTCATGAAATGAATTAAGTATATTGGTTTTGTGCAATGTCCGACCGTCTGTCCGTCTGTTGGTATGAATGCAAACCATTTCGATGCTATTGAAGCTACATACTTGAATTTTTGAACATATATCTCGTGCATACCCTCGAGTTTGTAGGTGTTAAGAATTTCCCCTTCCGCCCACTAAATCTCCGGTATCTCAGAAACCCTAGTAATTGTTCAAAGAGATATGTCTATGCCCATTGGTACGCCACCAAATGGCAAATCGGGTAAAACTGTATCCTCTACAGTAAAACTGTATCCTCTACAGTTTTAGAGTTAGAGACTCAAAACTTTACGACCAAATTATTGTTGGCGTACTTTATCGATTTGTACAAAAATAATATATATACCCTGATGGGGGCGCAGCAAATCGAAAAATAAATCTGGCAGTGTTTGAACTACAAATGAGTAACCTACAGTCGGTAACACCCGATTGCAACGCTGTTACTTGATTTGACTGTGGGTAAGTGAAAAGAACTTGGTGGCAATATGCAATGCTGAAATATGTCGATTTATAATGTCAAGATCTACAAAATATATACATATATCTATGTATATAGTGAGTGTTATACGAAACGCTGATTCTTCAATTGTGTCTTCTTCGATGTCAGTCTTATTCTCTCACAGTTAGCTCGTCTCTTTCGCGTGCAGAAACAGATGTAGGAGCAGATGGCAAATATGGCATAGAGTATGGCACTTACATAGCACCGTAATGCCAAAGTCCTATTCCAGTAATCGGAATCAGCGCGGAACTGCTGCAGACTCTTATAGGACTCCTTCAGTGGCAGCGATTCCATCATAGCTAAGGAGTTGAGCGAATAGGACACGCCCATCAGCAGCAACTGAATTGTGCCCCAAATGCTGATGAACAGGCAGAAGAGCGAACACTTCTTACCGCAAAGCATTCCCAGTGTTTCCTAATACCCTCCACAAAAATCTGTATAATTTTTGTATGTAGTATAATTGATAGATCGTGTGACGGCTAAAGCAAAACCACATCAAGACTTGCCTCTGTCTCTCTCTCTCTCTCTCTGTCTCTCTCTCTCTCTCTCTCTATCTGTCTCTCTCTCTCTTTGACTCCGACAGGTGCAAAGCCCACATGAAATGAAAAGTTTCCGCCACATGAACCAATTCTGCTTGATAGCTTCAGCTTCAGCTTCAGCTGCAGCTCCAGCACTTGCTTTTACCTGTTGCCTCTAACCTTGTGCGATTTTAATGACATTAGATCTTGCCGGCCAGATTGTGAAGGTTAGACCCAGCCCCAACTCTGTACGTACACACATAAACACATATACACATACACATACACATACACATACATAGATATATATCGCATATATAACTTTGACTCTTTACATCGGCTCTAGCTAACACTCGCTTTCAGTTGCTTTTGCGGTTGCCGTTGCGGTTGCGTTTTGTGTCTCGGGTTGTTCAACTCGTGCACACATTTTGCATAAATTTTGTTTCGGTTTCGGATTCTGTGAGCCGTTGAGCAGTTGTTTGACAGCTGCTATTATTAGTGACAGTTCAGCTAGTTTAAAGAGTTCACAAATTGAAAAAAAAGTGAAAATAAATAAATAAATTCTCACCTGTCTTTTTTCATATCTTGTATATATACAAATATATTTGAGCATGTGCACAACTTAAATTTGATATATGACTCTGATAAGGATCTTATATATTATATATTCGTGGTTTTAAATAGGCATATTATATAATTATATATTTTACATGTAAACTTTAAGAAAATTTATATTCTATAAATATAATAAAGATATTATACTTTATCATATTTATATGATATATTAAAATCACGATTCAAATTTGAAACAAAAATGTATGATATCTTTACCAAATTTACATTTATTTAAATATATTTTCCGTATACAAATAGGCATATGTTATCAAATTGATATCTTTATCGAATTTCGTTTGTACAAAGTACCTTAATATATGTAGATTAATTGCAGCCTTAAGATCTCTTAAGATAGTAGAATATCTCAAAAGTTTAGAGCTAAGTAAATTCAATTCTATATTTAATCGAAAAATTGCAGAGGAATATAGTAAAATTCCAGGCTATTCAATTTCGAGTCTAAATTCAAAATTAATGGAAATTTCTTCAAAATCTACATGCAAAAAAAAATATATATAATATTAATTTCAAATATTCTTTTAAAATAATGTGGTTCAAAGAAAGTAATGCAAATTAAAAAAAAAAATGTTATTATTTTGAATAAAATTAAACAATCGTTTAAGAAATAAATAAATTATTTATCAAATTTATATATTTTTATAAATTTTTTAGTCGAATTCATGTAATACTCATGTCAATTCCACCCACTATTAGCCTTCATATAGAGTAGGAGTAAATTACCTCTATGCCCATAGTTAACCATATAAATATAGCTTGTGCTATTTTTAGTTCACGTGTAATCTGCTTATGGTTTTTTATAGCACACATTTCCCAAGCACTTTACCCTGAGAGCTCTGCCTATTTATATTTATTTTTTTCCTTTGAGCACTATACAATAATAATAAAAGTTGGGAAAATAGCAACAACTACTCACCGATTTTCCAAATAACGCATTAAATGGTACTTCGTTTCCAGCAAAAAATCTCCTAAAACGGGTAGCAATGCGAAATGCGAAATAATCGCTATAAAAATGTTTGCCAAGTGCCTTAAAAATCCGTTAGACGCGTTCAACTTGCGAAAATTCGTAAGACGGTTTAATGTTTTATTTCTTTATTTATTTTTGTTTTTATTTTCTTCGTTTTTTCTTGTTTACTTGTTTACACCACGTTTTGTGCAGTCGTTAGTTTTATGGTTTGCACAAAGCCTTAAACTGTTTTTCTTCTCTTTTCTTTTTAGCTGAAAAGTGCAAAAGGCTTTCAATTAGGAATAGCCATTAATCGTTTATATTGAATGCTCTTAAGTTTTAGGATCCGCGCTCTTAAACTTAACAACTAAACAAAGCTCCAAAGACATGAAAATGCTTTTATACTAAAGTTTTTTTTATAGACAAGCAATGATTTTTTGCAACATTTATAGAGCTAACTATTTATAAATTAACAAGTAGTCGGGACTAATTAATTACGGAATTGGGGTTTAATTGAAAAAAATAAAATAAAATAAAATAAATAAAATAAAATAGTATACAATAATTGTACTATTATTCTAGCTCTTAAGATGTGGGAAATATAATCATATAACTGATTTTTTAAAAGATTTTAAATCGAGAACTCAAAAATGAGAATGGTTATAATATGTTTGAAATAAAGTCGATCTGCGCATGTTATACAGCTCTTATAGGTTCTGAGGATCGAAGCAGATCGTCGCACTGATCACGAATATATATATAGTTTTAGGAGTCTGCCACGCCTCCTTCAGGGTATAAAAACATATATAGATATCTATTATAACACTTAATAAAAAATTTGAAACTTGATCAAAAATGTATTACAAAAAAAAATTAAAATAAAAAAAGCTCAGCCATCAAAAATTGATTCAAAGAAAACCTTGACATTAGCTTGTTTATGCTCGAGCAGCTCAGTTTACATGACTCGTAATCGCCAATCAATCAAGCTACAGTAGCCACTCGAATGAAGGACAGCCACATTAAGGTATTTAATTACACAAGCTGCATTAGTTTTAATTATGTTTTACATGAGTTCAAGATTATCAGAAAATCACTGTGCACATATTATTCGAATTTTAATACATATATGGCTTATAAGTCGTACTAGTTTATGCAAATATTCATATAAATATGTTTATATTATATGTATGTCATTCAGTTTCTCCACAATTCTGTCTGCTTTGAAATTCCTTGGACTATCGAGAGAAATTCCGCCACAGTCAACAAATTATCAAAACAAATAATTCTTAGCGGAACGCCAAGCGCAGCATTTTCTTTTCTTTTTCCACTGAATTTATGCATATAAAGTTATTTACATATATTTTTATTATTATTATATTTTGTGATAAGACGGCATAGCAAAAATATACATTTGATTTGCTTTTTGTTGTTGTTGTCAATTGCTTTCTTTCATTTGTTTTGCATTCTTTAAGTAAAACACTTGTTGAAACGCACACACACACGCACACATAGATACCGACACCGACACACACACGCACGCAAATGCCGCTTTGAATCAGAGCTTGGCGTATATACCGTATAAAGCAGGCTGGGCTGCACAAGAGCCAAAACAAACACGAAATTGAACCAGTAGCGGCGCAAAAGAGACAGCGAGAGTGAGAAAGACCGTAACGAAGCGCGACACAACCAACTTGCTCCACGTTCGCTGCTGGAATGAAACTAGTGAGCGTAGCCGCCAAGCCATTGGAGAGACGTCGCTTCGAGTCGCGTCGCGTCGATTGTGTGAGTTTGTTTAGCTGTTGGCGCTTGCTTGCATGTCAGCGAGGTATTTGGAGTTCTGGACTACAGCATAAACGATTTGCAAGACATTATAGATGTAATAATTAAAATTAGTAACAATTTTATTTCAAATACAATTAGTTGTTCAGTATTTGAGCGGTTCACATTTGAAATTTATGCAAATGAATTTTATATGCTATTCTTTATTGTGTACTTTACTTTTAAATTGGGTTAATTGTGGCTTGATGAACAAACACACACATTTTTATTGTAAATAAAACATATACATAAAATTGTTTCATTTAACCAACTGTTGATTGAAATTAATGTTTGATAAACGAACAATCCGCTGTTAACTTAACATTATGCTCTATGCGTAAAAATGAGAGTGTAACAGAGCTCTGTTGTAGAAGCGCGCGCTGCCAGACACAAAGCTGGTTGCTATGACGGAGCTGGCCAATGTTATTCTAATGCGCGGCTTGAAAGCAATTTAATTAAAGGCAAACTAAAATCTATTGCTTATCTTAAAAATAACCATTTTGTGTGAAGTTTTAGTTTTTTATAAGGACTTAAAATTGATTTATTAAAATAAAATTATAAATTAGAGTGAAACAAATTTGTTTCGGATTTGTTATGGATTAAAGCATAAATTTAAATTTAAATAAAAAAAATATAATCCATAAAACCAATTTTTTTTTTATTAACTTTTTTTTTATTTTTTTTTAAGTATTTTCATAAACGTAAATTCTAAAAAGCTAACCCAAAAAATTGGTAACAAGAATTTATTTTTAATAGTCATGAACAAATGTATAGAAGGGAAGTAAATATTAAAAATGGTGTAAATCATTTTGTATTTATTATAAATCATATATAAATTTTTTGTTTATTATTTTTAATTTATTTTCATTTTAAAAATTAATTTTTTAAATAAATTTTTGAACATAATAATTTTATACAAGAGAAATAAGTAATAAAAAAATATATATAAATTTCTTTGTATTTGTTATTTTATAAATACAAATTATAAACAATAGTTAAAAGAAACTATTTTTAATATTCATAAAAAATTTTGTACAATGTAAATAAATAATATAAGTATGTATTATCACAGCTGGTCTAATATTATATTTAATTTTTTTTTTAATTTAATGCTTTTAAAGATATATTTATTATACATATATTTGTTTAGAAAAATATATCATGATAAATTACATTAAATTATGTCACATTCTAAAACGCTTAACTATTTTGTTTTTTCCTTTCAAGAACTACCAAAATAAAAACATTTAATCAAGTTTAAAAGCCTATTTACAATGCCGTATATAGACCATAAGCTTTGTGTCTAAATAAAAATAAAAACAAATAAACATTCTTTCAGTTTTTAATATGCAAAATATTTTAGCTGCTTGTCCATATAATATTTGTGTATGGCAAAGATTTCCTGTTTGGCGCAATCAAAGCTCAACTTTTATGGCAATTTAATCGGTAGCGCTTAGAAGTATTTTGTGATCATTAAAAGCAGATCTCTGTCTGCTAATTTTGGCCAACCAGCCAAGCAGCCAAGCAGCACCTAAGCCAAGCTAATGCCATAAAAAAGCAAGTGTGATCGAAGTTACGCCCATGCCCAGTTAGCATGAATTACTTTTTGATTACCAGCCGCATATACATATGGATAGATAGAACGATCGATAGATCGATACGAAGTTAACTGTGATCGCCTTAAAAGGCCACAGCCACAGAGACTTTCGCAGCTGTTGGCGGATTTCCGCTCCCAAGCTACTAGAATTTCCAGCCACCCAAATGACAAAAATGTGCCCATGATTAGACAGAGCCTCGAAGTGGTCTTAAAGCCAAAGTTTGTCATTTGATACGGCAGCAGCAGCAGGAATGGGGAGTGAGGGGTGAGCAGGAGAAGGAGGAGGAGATGTGGAAGGAGGCCTAAGCACTCGAGCGATTAGCATGTTAAACAGCGGCTGCTTAAAGACTATAATTAAGCGACATAAACTTGGGTATTAGGCGCTAAATACACACACACACACAGTCGAAAAAGCTCCGCACACACACACACATATATATATATGGACACTGCTGAGGGGAAATTGAGTAAAACGGGGGCCCTCTCATGATTTGCATAACTGTTTGGCTGGGGCACGCACTCCACGTCTCGATCATCTTCTGGGTGTGAGTCTGGCCCATGGGCCTGGCTTGCATTCGAAACAGACAGCAGAAGGCAGACGGCATGGCAAACGAAAAACGGAGGCAAACAGACACAAGCGCACACACACACACACACACACACACACAGCATACACACACGCACACTAACACATTGATATGCACCTGTCCACATATGCGACACGTTGGGCTTTCATTTGCAGCCTAAGAAAGAGTAAACAGACCCCAGTCGCATATTCTATGAATACTCTTCGACTCTTTGGAGCATTCTCAATTTTATGATGCAACATGAGTTGAGCTGTTAAGTTGAAGCAAAGGTGTGAGCAGGTGAGTAGGCTTTATTTTTAATATTTGCTTAATGTACAATAATAATGATAGATAACAATTTTTTTCTTTTTATTATTTTTTTTATAGTAAATTTTTTTTGTATATGTATATATATATTTTTTTTATATAAATAAAAGTATTTATATTTTTGTTTTATTTATAATTTTTTAAAATATATAAATAAATAATGAAAATAATGAATGAAAACAAAACAACTAGTTTTCTCTTAAATTTGTTATTAGTATTTTTTTTATTAATAATTTCCTTTTTATTATTTGATATATTTAACTTTTTTTTGTGTATTTTATTTAATTTTATAAATTTTTGTTTTCAATTAATATACATTATAGATGTACTCTTTATATACATCAACTTACATATAAATATATATTTACTATTTAAATGATTTTAAATAAATCCAAATACAAGCTAAAAATCGGCAATAAAACTCTAGTCAAAACAGTTTATTTACAAAATGTCTTCTATTTCTTACACCTACTATGTATATACTATTTACACTACATAGTTTATATACTATATACTATTACCACAACAATTCTATTTATTTTCTTTCTAAATTTTCTATTTTCAATTAGAGTATTCTACTAGTCAACGCACAGAACTTAATTTGCTTTTCCTTTCTTAATGTTGTTTTATTTATATTACTTTTTTTCGTAACACAAAAGAATTTCCATCAATAATGTCAATAGTACTGCAACAACAACAACAACAATAATAAGTACTTACAACAACAACAACAACAAGACGACGACGACACTCCTTTTGAGCTGAGGCTTTTGGCTGAAGGCGGTTTGCATACGCGTTTACTAAGGGGAAACGGGTATATATGTTTTGTGACAAGGCAAAGAGAGAGATACAAAATTTCAAATTTTGTATAAATATATATATATATATATATGTATATATATAGATAGATATACATATGTGTTACTATTAGATGAAGAAGGTGAAGTTTCTATAGATAAGTTTCTTTAGCGACTTGATGAATCGAAATAAGTTCTATATATATTTTTTATATATGTATGCATCAATCTCTAGAGAAGCTTAAGGACATTATATATGTATACATGCATATACAACACATATAAGACACTTTTCAAGTGATTTACTCTTAAGCTCCTCTAGAGATTGACCAAAAACTCTATATGTATACTTCTCTTAGGGGTGTGGCAAAGCAGAAGAAAGAACTCGAACTTCCACAATTTATGAGCCGATTCTCAAAGCTGGTCTCCAGCCATTTACCCTCTGACAAATATCCATATACATATTTTATATATTTCAATTTAGAAGACCATGAGCGAGTATTATGCAGTCGCCTACGCCAGCGACTGCAACGTTCTTAGTTATTGTTGTTGTTGTTGTTGTTGTTGTTGTTTGGGCTGACAGCGACGCGTCGATGATGGGGCCAACGTCACGACGAATTATGACCACAAAAGCTGCTTGGGGTTTTAAGTTATTAGGTAACCTAACACAAACACATACATTATTATACACATGTACATATATATACATATATTTTAATTCATTCTTTTACATCTTGTAATTCAATCGGACTTAGCTATATATATATATATATATATTAAAAAATCAATAGTCCAATCAATCGCCCAGCTTAACAGCCGCCCTCGCATCTGTTGAGCTCGGCTAAAAATGTATTTTAAGGTCAGTGCACACTCACCTGAGCGAACCCCTCTCCCTCTCAGGTGTGCCCCATTCGAAAATGTTCACAGCCAACTGGAACTTGACTGCGCCGCGATGGTGGTTTGGTTTGGGTGGTTTTAGCTAAACGCTTTGATCTATATTTACATTTCGCCACATTGCTCTGCAAATGCAAACAAATGAAAGTTAAACGGACTGAATAGACAAGTTCAAATTCCATATTAATGGAATTAGAGAACAGTAATTTTGGGTTTATATATACTACATATATGTATATATTTGGGTAATTTAGTCTGGCTCAGAGTGAAAGTGATGTTCGTCTTTAAATTTGATTATTAGAATATTGATGTGTATATGGTAAATACAAAAGTCAACTCAACATCCAATTATTATTCATACATATTAATTTCTGCTTAAAGTTGCATTATATTTGATTTAAAGTATTGGGCATATTATTTTATTATTGATTATGCGAATAAATTAAAAAAAAGTAAAAGTAAATTCAATAAATAATAAAAAAAAAATGTATATAATTTTTAAAATAAAAAAATAAATAATAATAAACTAATAAAAAATTATTAAAAATAATATATGTAATAAAATGATATATAAGCTTTTAAACTAATATATAAAATTTAAAAAACTAATATAAAATTATTAAAAATAATATATATAATAAAATAATATATAAACTATTAAACTAATATATAAAATTAAATTTACAGAAAAAATATTGTTCAAATTAAAAATTTTAAAAACAATTTAATGGATTTAAGTGAAATAAATAATAAAAAAACAGAAATCTTTGAAATGAATTGAATATATTCAAAAAGCTGTTTAAGTTAATAAACAATTTGAAATATAAAATAAAACTATAAACTAAACTAAACTAAACTAATTTAAAATATATATATGTATATACATATAATATAATATATAAAAGCATTTATAGCCCAATCAAGTTACAAGTTATCCATCTCAACATTAATGTCTAAAAGTATGCACACATCTAGCTTTAATGTGAACAAAGCTTGCATACTTCTAAGCTTTTTATTTTTATCTCTATTGATCAACGTTCACATTTTTATATACGTCTGTCTTAATTGTCCGTTTGTCTGTCTACAGAAAATTTTGTCTTTATTTAAACTGTATAATATATATTATAGAGCTAATATATAATTTTTATAATATAAATTCACTCATATGCTTTCAATATGTTAATATAATATATCTTCCATTTTATGAGTGCATTAGGTTGACTCAAGTTCATTTGAGTTTGATCGCGTTGAATCAAGTTTGAATCGAGGTAATTGAATGTTGGTCTGAGCTTCCAGTAGTTAAGTATGGAGCTCTGTCCAAGCGGAAAGCACTAAACGAGTATTAATTAGTTGGCGCTACTTACTTAAACTGTATATTTAAGAGCAAGTATGTATAGGTGTTTGAGTCTGTTTACAGACACCTTGTCAGCATGCAGAGTAGAAATAATAGAAGAAAATAGACAATACACATTTAATAAAATAAATAGGAAGTATTACAAAAATTAATAAAAAATGGGTGAAATGTAATAAAAAATTTTAAATATATACAATGAAAAAAAAATTTTTTTTTTTAATATATAGGAAAAATTATATATATATATATTTCAATTTAAATTATATGGTACACTTGAAATTCTTAATTCAAATTATATGGTAGCATTAATATTCTTAATTTTACCATATCTTTTAAATTGAAATATATTATTTTTTTTTCTTAGTTTAGCATTTAAACCATAAAAAATAATTAAAAATAAAATAAGTTTTACAGAAAAAACGAAAAGAAAAATATTGGGTTAGTTTAAATTTAAATTGAATTAAAATAAAAATATACATTTTTTAAACGAATTAATATACAAATTTTGTAGGTAAATCATATATATTAAATTATTCTATTTGCAAATAGAAAATTGTTTATATTAAAAAAATATATATATATTAAAAAAAAATATATATATATTTAAATTACAAATTAAATTTTTAAATTAAAAATGAAAAGTTTTTTAATTTAACTCGTAAGTTAGAAATATTTAAATATTATTAAGAAAGTAAAATATTGAAATTTAAACCTTCATGTTAATATTAAAACTATTCATTTTTAGCAATAAATACATTCCTCCTTCATAGCACAATCTAATCCCATGTCTCCCAGCAGCAAAATTATTCATAAAACCTAGAGCTGAAACTTTTCCACCCGCTTTTAACGCCCATTCAAAGGATGACCGTCTCCCCACATACGCACAGTCGTATAATGGACAAGTTTACAATATGCAGCATTTGGTGACAAGTCTTGGCGATAACCATAAACTGATTCTTAAAGTGGCTTGTTGGCAGTTAGCAGTTGGCTGTTGGCTGTTGGCAGTTGGCAGTGTTGGCCCACTTGTGCCTGGTAATGTGCACCGCATAAAGTATCGAACAGGTAGACTGGACCATCAGCTCGTGATGGAAACTATCACTGGGACCAGTCACGGATTGCCAAATGCCAAATTGTCGATGTCTTTGGCAACACTTTTGACTTTGTCTTGGCCAGCTGCAGTTAACCAATTAACAGTTTGGCCGCAGCACCAGCAGCAGCAGCTTCAGCTCCATTTCATTGATTCATTCATTAATTCCTACCTCATAAAAGCTACACGAGTCTCGCTTTATTTTTCTTTTACTTTTGCATCCATAAACGAAGCTATAATTGTGGATAACTTTTCAAATATGACATGGCTGTTATACCCTGTAGAGGTGGAATGTATATGGGATGGGGTATTATGTTTTATTTAGGTATGTAACAAGTGGAAAAGGGTTAAAGTTGGGGGAGGTTTACTCAGCATTTCGTGAGCTTAATCAATAGAAATTTAGTATATATAACATACAAAGATTTTTTTCTTGATCATATAGTTTTCTTTTAAAAAATATACATTGATCCTAAAATTTCTCTAACAATTAATTTTTGTCTATAAGTTTCTGATTTTTTTTTTTTTTTTTTTTTTTTTTTTTGTTTCTGACTATGCTTGAATTCTTAGTAAGTCTGTTTTCTCGATAGATGTTCTTGGATTCAAATATCATTATGATCCCAGAGGATCTAATTTTATAATCATCTATCATACAATTTCTAATATTCTCAATATTCTAAATAATTTTTTTAAAGAAATGATTTATTTAAAAAAAATTAAATCAAATGATTTTTACATTTGATTGATAGTCATTTTCAAATGTTCTATAATTAAAAAATATATTTTTTACATTTTATATTTAACTTATTTAAATTAAAGAAAATATTTTGATAAAATATATTGCTAATTTATTTAAAATAACCTGAAGACTTCAGTGAATTAAAATTGTTTCGAATATTCTACAATATAAAAAAATGTTATATTTATCATATTTAATTAATTAAAATGAATAAAATATTTTAAAAATATATTGATTGATTAATTAATAAATTCAAAATTTTTAAATTGAATTCAAAGAACTATGAAGTCTTTTTTTTTAATGTCAGTTAGAAAGACTATTTTTTATAGTACAGCGAATTGAATTAATTTCAAAATTAATTAAATATTTTGTTTGACTAAAAATGTATTTTAAAAAAAATTATTAGAAACTTCATATACTTATAAACAAAATGTACTTATTTTATGAGAGCATATTTAATTAATTTAATATAAATTAAATATTTTGATTGACGAATAATTTTTTTTAAATAAATAATAAGAAACTTCATATATTTATGAAACTTCATATATTTATACAAATATCATATTTTCATATAAAATATATATCAATTTATTTTAACAAAATATACTTGTCCACCAAATTTGACCAGTCAAATACTCCCTTTAATTTCACTTTCCAAAAGTGCGTTCCTTGCTTTGCATCGACCACTGTGAATGACTATACGCAATTCACAATGACTGTTTGTGTTCAATCAACTAGACGCAATTTCTGTTTTTGTTTTTGGTCATCAACGTTGTCGTCGCTTCATTTTGCAGCTTTTGCGTTTGAAATTCAAATTCAGACGCTGCGTTAATTAATTGAAAATCAACAGAGTCCGCGAAAAATACGCATACGCAGCGTGAAACATGCGCATGCGCATGCGCATGCGATGGCCCGTCACAGATGCATGCATGGCATTCACCAAAGCAAAAAAAAAAAAAAAGAATTCTTTGCATTGAGCAATGGCTGCAACTAACTGCACCTTGGATTTGCTGTTTGCTGTTAGCTGTTAGCTGTTTGCTCTTAACTGTTTGCTGTTAGCTGTTCGTATTGCATTGGTTAATTAGGCATTCGTCTGTGGCTCGGCCTAAAGCATTTTGCACTAATTTGGAGCTTGCTGACGCGCGCTCTCGCTTCGGCTTCTGCTCCGGCTCCGGCTCCCCGCCCGATTGCCAAATTCGTCGCATTTTGCTACCAACTAAATAAAGCCACGTTGGGAGGCGACCGTTGCCAATTTGGCATCTGATTTTATAACCCTTCTCCAGTTGATCAAATAAGTAAGAGTGCTCTAGTCAAGACTGCTCGACTAGGAGATCCCCTGAGTTCCGCAAATCAGCTTATATATTTTGCATACATACATAACACACACATACACACGCACGCGCTCTGCTAACTGCGCAGTTGACGCAGCGACTGCGCTGGGCTGCAGTATGGGAACTTATTGGTTGAACAGATCCTCTCTTAGGGGGACTATCTTCATCAAATTTTTAGAACGTAATAATAAAATTCTAATTTGCGGATTTTGTCAAAGCATAAGACATAATTTACAAAATGTTTGCATCTGTCTCAGAAAATCTGAAATCTCTAGCTCGAAGAGTATTCAAATTACGTTTAAAAAATGAAGTTAAATTATCGATTATTATCGATAAGAATAAATGGGATGGGTTATCAAAAAAAATATGATAAACTCGTACTGCGTATGGTATATAAGTATATATGTAAAGTCTCTAGCTTTTGTGGCTTGGGCGATCTCTGCGTTAAAACGAACGGACAGATGGACATGGCTAGATCAAGTCAGCTCGTCATCCTGATCAAGAACATGTATACTTTATGGGGTATGCCACGCTTCCTTCTGCCTGTTACATACATTTTCACAAAAACACTATACCCGGATTTCCCATTTTCAATGGGCTCAGGGTATAACGATCGTTTGATCAGTTGAACGATTGAGCATAAATTGAAATTGAAAATTTTACGCTGCCGGAAAATGAGCGCTATTTTCGCGCGGCTATTGAAAGCAATTTTCACGCTGTCCAAAAAAAACTGGAGCAAGCATAAAATCTTTTATTTATAAACTGCTCACACACACACTGACAATTGTTATATTGACTTTAATATTTGCTAATAGATTTCACATAAATCACATTCTTGTGGCATGATTTATGCACAGGCAGCACAGCACAGGTGTCTCAGGTATCTCAGGTGTCTCAGCAGTCGTATGCTCATAATGCTGACTGCCAAGAGGAGGCTCAGAGTCTCAACTGCAGTAAACTGAAATATGCTGCGTCATCAGCGCCGCTCGACCCTTAACCCCTTGTGTTAGCTAATGGGTTTGATTTGGCCAAAAAAGTCACACGGGCACAATGTAGATTGGAGATTGGATTGTTGGGAATATGTTTGAGAATTTTTAAATAATTTTTTGTATTTATAAAATATAAATTTATATATAAACAAATATCATATCATGAACTTTTCATGTACTTCATCTGCATCCAAAGGTAGAGTAGCTTTATCAAAGAGTCTGGAAAAGATTCTGTTAGAGCTTTTATGGAGTCTAGGACAGTAAAGTTTTAAGAGTTACAATAAACAATAAACTAAAAAAAAAAATATATATATATATATATATATATACAAAAATTATGTTCTGATTTTACATTTTCAATGAGCTCAAGGTATATTCAAGAGAAACTCAAATTTTGATGCTCGAAGAGATCGAAAAGTTATATATAAATTTATATAGATAGCCAGAAAACTTAAATTCTCAGATAAAGATTATACAAACTAAGTAATTTTTAATTCTTATGCAAACTCACTCGATAATACAGTACTATAAATTTACAAACAAAATTATATTATACATAGGATTACACAGATTAATTAATTTTTAACTGTTATACAAACTTTGTTAAAATTACAGTATTTTATTAATTCTTTAACTATTATACAACTTGATATTACAGTATTAATGATATAATACACACAATAATCAATTTTTATTTGTTATACAACTTTTGATACTACAGTGTTATAACTTTACAATTAAAATTACATTATCCATGAGATTACACAAAAGAATTTATTTTTAACTGTTATACAGCTCGTTTAAATACACGATTCAAATAATTTTTAACTGTTATACAACTCGCACGATATTACAATACTATAAATTTACAATCAATTACAATTACATTTTCCATCATCTGAAAACAAGGCTCTACTTGGGTATACCCTGACCACCGTTCAAGGTTGAAGTATACTCTGAACGGTGTTCAGGGTATACCCTAGTATCGGAACACTTTTCTCCCAATATAGAACCGATGATAGATAGAAAATTATAGCCTAAGCATATCAATTGTTCAACATTCTAGTGGATCACAATGTAATACGCTGCCAGACAGTTTGTTACGATTACAGCACCTTGTTTGAGAACATTTCCCTTGCTTCGTAGACAATCGCAATATTTAAAGCACTTTCTGCAATGAAAGCTTTCAAAATACGCGTGCTCACTTTTTAAAATGATGTGACATAAGCCATCGGAGCTACCAGAGCATATGGTTTGATTTAGAGTAGCTAAAATGCAGTTAGAACAGATTATATAGAACATGAATGAAATGCGCAGTTACCAGTTAATTTCAAACCGGGAGGAAGGCATCCATCCATCTTTGGGTCTGCTGCATCATTTGGTGTCTTTGGGACTAATTTGTCCTCATCCCATTTACTCATGACCTTTACAAAATTTCTGTTAACTTTGCAATGTTCATATTTACTCGTGCACGTGAAGCACTGATTATCGTGGCCATTTACATCTGTAAGGTTTATTTTTTAGTAATTTGATGATATATGGATGCTTACCTGGAATTAAATTCAGAAATGCACAACCCAAATATATACAAAATAAAATTTTTAATACTCTCATGTTCGAATTTATCTAACGCAAATAACAAAAGTCATAATAATGAATGTAATGTAATAACATAATTCAGAAAATTCACGAATTCTATGTGTTTTTCTATATATATTTGAAAACAACCTACTTAGATTTGTAAAGACTTCAAAAATTTACATTTGTTATGGATAAGATAATAAACATAGATAAGTAAAAAACTTAAGATCTCAGTGTCTTACAAAGATAATACAAATAACTTTACAATAACTTTAACTGTTATACAACTCACTTAATAGTATAGTATTATAAATTTAATACCCATTCAAATTTGTTATGAATTCAACTCAAAAACTCCACCAAGATTAAATGCCTTAGATCAAAGAAAATCCCACGAGCTGTCTTATAAAGATAATGTAAATTAGTTAAACTACAACTGTTATACAACATACCCAATATTCTAGTACTACAAAGTGACTAATAAATCACATTGGTTATGGATTCAGTTTAAGAGTCTATAAAAATGAAGCCCACAAGGGTTAAATGCCTTAGACCAAAGAAAATCCCACGAGCTGCGTCAGGTCCGCTCTATCGACCAAAAGTGTTCGGCGTGGCTGGGCACTACTTTGTAAAATGCAATAATAATAACAACAATTACAACAACAACAAATCACAATTTTTAGCATTTTTAGCAAACAGACAACACACAAATATGGTCAAATGTGGCACGCAGCAGTATTTTGGCCCGACAGCAGCCGGAGCAGTTGGAGCAGCAGCAGCGCCAGCAAAAGTGAAGCTGAAGTTGAAATCTAAAAAAGATTGTTTTAGAAATTTGTTGTAATTTTTGTATTTGTTTTTTTCGTTAGCAATGATAATTATGCAATGGTTGGCCGTGTCAAATAGTCGAGCAGCTGCGAATAATTAGACAACATTCCTGCCTGGATTCCTTAAATACACCCCAAACAGGCGAAATACATGTGCAGCTATGTTTGAGAAACACTCTATGTTCTAGGCTAATTAAGTGGTTAAGCGCAAGGTTGCAAAGGCAACCAATTTGGTTACAAACAACATCCAATCAGAAACATGTAGAATTCTCTAATGAATGCTGCTTTCTAATTAGAAATCCCGAGCGAGCGCAAGCTGACCCGGCTGCCAAAATAAAAAAAAAAAAACTCCCAGCCTGCCTGCCCGTCTGACGACAAGTGGTCTGCCTTGCCAGCCAATCCAATGCTGTTGCGTCATCCGCAATGGCAACAACAAAAACAACAAGAATTGCATTCGGACGTTGTCGCTGTCGTTGTCTACTTCAAAGATACTTCACAAATTGGTGCTGCTCTGGCCCGCTTTGTTGACGCTGAACGACGAGATCGAAATCGAATTGGAAAACGAATTCGCCTGGCCTAGGCCCGGCCTGGCTATCTAGCTAGTCATCTGTCCAACGTCCGCCGTGTCCGCTATCCGCTGTCCGCGTTGACTGCGTGCGTCGCGTTTCAGTATAAAAGTAACTGAGTGCACGCATTGAATTTACAGTTGCAGTTCTCAGTTAAAAGCCGAAACATGAAATTTTTGGTAAGCTAAAGATATATATACATATGTACATAAACAATATATCCTTACTGATCACGTTGTGCCTCTGACAGATTCTATCCACTTTGTTGGCCGTCGCAAGCGCCGCGCCCGGCTTGCTGGACTATGGATTGGGACACACTGCACCAGCCATTAGTTATGGACATGCTGAGCCGGCGATTACTTATGCTCATGCAGCGCCATCCATTAGCTATGCACCGGCGCCTGCCGTTACCTATGCTGCAGCTGCTCCAGTCATCAAGTCGTATGCGCCCGCTATTAGCTATGCAGCGCCTACAGTTGTGAAGTCATATGCGCCCGCTATCAGCTATGCTGCACCTGCTCCGATCCTCAAGTCGTATGCACCAGCCATCAGTTATGCGGCTCCTAGCTATGTCAAGTCATATGCTGCACCAGTCGCTGTCGCAGCACCAGTCGTCAAAGCCGTTGCAGCTCCGGCCACCAGTTACTCTCATTTCAGTTCGGTAAGATTATTTAAACAGTGAACTAGTTCATTTAGAATATTTATTGTATCTAATTATCGATACTTATCAGTATATACATTAGCCGATACTTCATGCATCCGTTATTCTCATCGACAGGTTGTTTCCCACGCTCAGCCCATCATCAAGTCATATGCAGCCGCACCCATTGTGAAGTCATATGCCGCACCAGCTATTAGCTACGCTGCCCCAACCGTAGTCAAGTCCTATGCTGCCCCAGCGATCAGCTATCAGCCAACACTGCTGAAATCATATGCTGCTGCACCAGCTTTGACACTGGGTGGATACGATGATCACTACGGCTATCACTAAGCAGCCACTGTCATCTCCAGCGCGTGTCT
This sequence comes from Drosophila hamatofila, assembly GCA_035045345.1. NCBI lineage: Eukaryota > Metazoa > Arthropoda > Insecta > Diptera > Drosophilidae > Drosophila > Drosophila hamatofila. The sequence goes on from JAWNPA010000012.1 coordinate 3,771,313, forward strand.
TGAGCAGAGATGGTCACAATGAGGCGTACAAGTCAGAGGAGGAGGAAGTAAAGAGAGATTGAATGAGAAAGAAGTTGACAGCCGCACGTTTTCCAAAACTTATATTTTTCAGCAAATTCCCATATTTCGTATATTCTGTATTTATTTAAGGCCCCAATCATTGCAAATAAAGAAAAATTACATTTTTCAAATGCTGCTATTGTTGAACCATTTGTTAGTTTGATGATAGATTTTTAACAATTGCTAATGACGTTACATCTGTGCTTTTTGCAATATATGTGTGTGTGATAAACTGTGCATCTGCCAGCTTGGAATCAATTCTAGAATCGATTATTTTAAATAACATAAGTCGATAGTTTTTAAAGTTTGCCGACTGACATATTTTCTATTGTCTTACCGATTTTATTAGGTATAAAATATTTACTTTAATGTGCAGATAAATCTGTTGTATTTAGTATAATGAAAAAAATATTGACACCAATAAAACTGCCATTGTTTAGAATCTTAGCAAGTTGACGCCAGGGCCGAGCTTGAGCATCGCAGAATTCTGTTGACTATGGAAGAGACAATAGATTTTGTAAAATAGTTAAGCACAAAATTATCTAGCCTACATCAAAAAGTCGGAGTCCTAGAAATAAACGCAATGAGCTCCAATTAATCACGGACAAAAGCCAGGCTGGCGCCTCGGCGCGAGGTGGATAACATTCCAGCCACATGATGGCGATATGCAGCAAATAACAATAAACGGAAGCGCGCATAATGTGCTGATAGGCTGACACTGAAAAATAAAGAATGAGTGCAATGAATTATGAATAGAGAGTATTATTAACTTACTGAGAGGAGGCACATAATGAGGAGAGGCATGACGCGTGAGGAACATAAGACCCCACGCCGTTATCATCACAACAATGAGTATGAGAGCGCCGCGTCGATAGCCGCGCAAGAGAAATGAGAGTCCCAAAAAGACTTCACATGCTGCCAAAAACAAATTAGTTGAATTCAACAATAAAACTACTGCAAACTCACCAAACAATGGCATTGCAAAGACCAGTCTGTAGAAGGTGCCATTCCGATGCAATGTGAATCCTATGGCCACATCGCCCGACATTGTCTGCAGTATACCCTTGGGTGTGTAGCGCAGGGTAGTTGCATTCTCTACATGCACCACGGCTATTTTTACAAAAGTCCAGCCAGAGGGCGTATTTACATGTTCATTGGGCGCCAACGGCTTTCGTCCATTATCGTGAGTTAAAGCAATCTTGGCCTGATTCTGATCAATGCCCATTTGTATGTCACAATTGATGCGCTCATCGGGCCAATTACGTTCTGTGTCCACACACCATGTTGTCGCTTCCCAATTGTTGGCCATGAGGCTGACATTACCATTGCTATAAACTCGCAGTTCATAATCTTTCAACACGCTACCCAACGACTCCAATGCGCCACTAAAAGAAAAGGGAAATACTTGTATATTTATACACTAATACAACAAAAAAGCCAGCACATACGGCACAAATTCTAAATATATTAGAGGTTCTTATTGACAATCAAATAATTATTATTAAAGCCAAGCTTTTTGGCGCCATTCACAATGTTCACCTATCCGATAGCAAACTGCAGTAGTAGCTGTTGAAGACCTAGCTTATCGATCAGCCGATAGTAATATGTGCATATCGTTCAGCCGATTCAAGAGTGACTTGAAATACTCGCTTATCGTTTCACCACATATCGGTCATCCGATAGTAGCTGATAAATTCTTGACTTACCGGTCATTTTACATTAGATCAACCGATAGCAGATGTTATCCCTGTTTAAATCGATGAATATCACGAGATGGATAAAAATTTAACTGCTATCACAAAACCATAATCTTGCTTATCTTTTATAACGTAATTTGGATAAACTCTATTAAAAAAATAAAAATATACCTACTTCAATATCACCAATTGAGGTATCCATATTTGCAACTGCGGGTGCTCAAACGATACCAATCGCCCATAGCTCTCTGGTTGCCAACGCAGTCGAGCATCTTTCCAGTGCATCATCAACTGCATACGCGCATGCAGCTGGGCACTGGATGGATCATAGGCTAGCGATTGCATTTGGAAATTAAACTGAATTTCAGTCAGATTATTGGGCAAGCTGCTGTTCTGAGCCTGATAAATTAAAGCGCCCAGCAAACGATCTTCAACGGATTCTTCATGCTCCTCACGCTCCATTTCATTGGCTACGGATACATTTAAGATAATAAAATTTATAATATAAACATTCCTCAAACTAAATTCACATACTAAAGCCATCAAAAGCGCAATCATAGAACCAACGTGCGGCATTCGTGCCAAATGTACTAAAGCTTATGTAGTTGATATTTAGCGGCGAGGGATCGATATAATGCAGCAGTGGTTCCTTCTTAAAGCCGGGAATATAGACAAACAAGTCGCCATCTAACGATAAATAAATGAATTATTATATATGTAGGTTTCATTTCCTTTAGCTCTACCTCACCTTTAGTTTGTACAATTTCAATTGGCGTTGGCTCATAGACTGAAAGTAATTCAACATCTTGATTGGTTGAGACTCGCTTCATGCCCATGTTGGTGCGAATGGTGGAAAATGTATCTCCGCCAGCTCCAATAACTGCACTTACATATATAAATACTATATGTATACTATAATTTATATGTAATATTTTCTAGCTTACCGATTTCATATACTCGATCTTCCGGCCGCGGATGATTTGTTACCGAAAGTAATATGTGGGCATCCATCGTCGTCAGCACATAAAATTTCAAATGTAAACGCTCATTGGGCAGGACATTATTATTATCCAAAGTATGTATCATAAAGAAATCTTTGTATGCATATCCAGCGAATTTATCAATTTCAATGCTGTCGCATGTGTCCAACTGTGAAAAGCTGATATTATAACGGCCCTTCGCATTGGCCGGATGCAGCGTTAGTGCCAGATATAAAAAAACGCTGATAAGACATTTTGCGTTTAACATCATGTTTATCCGAAGCGCACAGCATTCGTTATGGGATCTAAAAACAACTGAAACTTACGCGCCTCAAGTATCACATCCAACTAAATTATCGAGTCTGAGCACCATTCTTTCATCGATTAATTATTTTATGTAAGAAAATCTGTCATCGCTGTTAATGTTGTTTTATAGCTGTTAGCTATTGACAGTTTGCAATAACATATATTCAACAGAGGAGGAGCATTGACAGGCGCCAACATATTTTTGACTATAAAATTGAATAACACTATTAAATCAGCAATTTTATCTTAACTTCAAGTATTTCTATAAAATTAACATAGTTTATCAATTGACATAGTTTATCAAATGAATTATCGTTATCACTTGATTGTAATATTTTTTGTTTTCCCTATGAACATTATATACTATCAATTTTTCCTATTGGAATTTCCCAACTTATTTGGAGGATTCTTATCTATGTGAACTGAGCTTAATGAACTAGTTTCATGTAACTGAACTGAACCAAAATATACATTTCGATATATCGATATTGATTGGCCATTCCTAACATATCGATACGATAGATAGACTGTCTGTCGCATTGAGTTAAATTTTCATTTAAATTTGATTTGCAATAATTCCGTACTTAGGCGTTACAAAGGTGAACTGCTAGAGTTGCCCCATTGGCCATGCCGGACGACACCCAAGATGTCAAAGCCCAGAAACTGGCAGCGGCGCGTAAAAAGGTAGAACGAAAAAAACATCATGACGTGGACACCAACACACATTGCCTTGTATTGATTTTGGTGATTGTTTTCTAGCTAAAAGAGTACCAGCAACGCAACAACAACAACATTGAGGAGAACATTGGCACCAACACAAATTCGTCAACAGTCAGCATTGCCAGCAATTTGTCTGAACGCTCCGACTGTGAGTTAAGCTCGAGCAATGGCGTCGGCAGTGGCAGTGGCAGCGGAGCGACGCAGACGCAGCCGACGTTGGAGCAGGCAATGCCAGCAGTACCCTCGGCAGCTGTTTATTTTTCCGAGAAAGCTATGCCATCGATAGAGCCAGAAACAGAAGTGCAATCCATTTGGCCGCTGAACGGACAACAAAACGATACAAATTTGCAAACAATTCAAGTATTAATTGCAGAAAAGGCTCAATTAAATACGGAGCTAACGAAGAGCCGGCACCTGTGCCGTGAGCGAGAACTGGAGCTGGAGGAGCTGCGCGCAGAGCATGGCCAGACTATGGAACGGCTGGAGCAAGTGCAGCAGCATTGCCAGGAGCAGCAACGTAATGCTGCACAGCAACGCAATCAAAACGCTGAACTGCAACACAAATTGGCCGTGGCAAATGCTCAAATCGAGGATCAGCAGGCGCACCTCAGTGAGCTGGAAGCTCAGGTGCAGCAGCTCAAAACGAAGCAGGAGGAGCTGCAACAGCAGCACACCGAAAAGTGCAATGAACTCGACATGGCACAATTGCGCATTTGCCAACTCTCGGACGAGTCGAACGTGAATGCGGACAACCGTGTGGAGACCCTCACCCAAACACAGTATATGTATGAGCAACAAATTCGCGATCTGCAGCAAATGGTGTCACAGCTAACACAGGACAAAGAGCAGGCGGCAATTCAGTATCAGAATTATGTGGCTAGCCTAAAGGAGCGCAACGTCGAACTGACCGAGGAGGCAGCCGAGCTCAAGGAGCGTGAGCGCCAGCTGGTCGAGCATGTGAGCGGCCTCGAGCGTGATATACAAAAAAATTTGGCTCTCCAAGCACAATACAAAGAAGCAGCCAAGAAGGAAGCCGAACCAGTCCAGCCAGCACAAAGCGAGGTGAGTGATTCTCTAGAGAGTCTTCCAACTGCCCTTGACTAACATAAACTTCCTTTAGACTGCGTTGAGTGCGGAGTTAGCTGCGCTGAAGGAGAAAATTGGAGATTTAGAGTTCGAGCGACACGAATTTCAGTTGAAAATTAAATCACAGGATGATCAATTGCAATTGAAGGAGAGCAAACTTGCCGAGTTGGAGCAGGAGTTGGTGCGACTGCAGACAGAACAGCCGGACCAGGTGAAGCTTTTGGCCACCATGGAGTCCGATAAAGTGGCCGCCTCACGAGCGCTCAGCCAGAATATGGATATGAAACAGCAATTGGACGAACTGCAGCAACGTTTTGTCCAGCTGACGAATGATAAGCTGGAGCTGGTCAACAAGCTGGATGCCGAGGAGTTTGCCAATCGTGAGATGCGCCAGAACTATGCCAGTATGGAGCAGAAGCTACAAACGAACGAAGAGCGCTTTAAATTCAAAGATGAGGAAATGATACGACTCTCGCACGAGAATGTGGAGCTGCAGCGCACGCAGCTGATGCTGCAACAGCAGGTGGATCGTTTGCGGCACTATGAAGTGAGTGGCGACTGATGCATTGGAGTCATATAGGACGATAACTCTTTCTCCTTCTAATTACAGGCCAAAGTTTATCATAGCAACGATTTAACTGAAATGTCCTCGGCTGAAACGGATACAGCCGAGGGCGCTGTGGAGAATGTGAATGAGCAGGATCATCATGAGCATAAACACCATGACAATCATCATCATCACCACGATGGCGATCATCACCATCATCATCACCACGAGCATCAGGAGCATTCCCATGGCGATCATTTGTCCACTTGCGAGACACCCTTGCTGCCCACAGCCGAAGCTGTGGAAAAGCTGCAATCCCGCTTCACCACACTCATCAGCAAAGTTGCGGATCTGACCGAAGAGAAGCAGAGTCTGGAGCACTTGGTGCTGCAGCTGCAAAGCGAAACCGAAACCATTGGCGAATACATCGCCCTCTATCAGACCCAACGGCGCATGCTGAAGCAGCGGGAATACGAGAAGGCTGCGCAGATGCGTCTGCTGAAGGCGGAACGTGAGCAGTTGCGTGAAAAGATCGATGCCCTCAACAAGCTGGTGGGCAGCCTGGGTCCAGCCGAAACAGCTGCCGTTAATAATGCCACAAACCAGCTGGAGCAACAGCAACAGCAACAATTGCCTTCAGCTGATAACGTAGCTGAGAATGAAAACTCTCAACAGATTATACACAAAATACAGGATATTATTACGGAAATCAAAGTTAATACGGAACAGGCGCCCAGCACTGGACAGTCCAGTGGCCAGGCCGTGGACCATCTCAACTGTTGCCTGGGCAAATTTGAGGTTGTCTAAGCCCGGCCCAAATGACTAACTGCAAATGTTAACATATTGTATTCAAAGTGCAATTATTTGTTAAGGCGTAATCGCGTTTTCGCTTCGACCAGCCTCTGTATAGGCTATACACCTTTTTTGTATATGTTTCATGAATAACGTTTAATCAAAGAAAAAATGAAACAAACAAACTTTGGCTTAACTATAGCTCTAAAAAATAAATGAAAAAAACATAATAATAAAATATATTTAAAATTGATGTGTATGTTATACGAATGTTTCATATATTTTGTGGTGTCTAATTGTGAATTGTAAATGATTTATATATTATATAATTTTATATTTATTCTTGTCGGTATATATATTATATGTTTGCTTATATGTTTTTATCACTCCTGCCAGACTTTGTATGGGATAAGCTTTAAGATGCATACTATCTATACTATATATGAAAATTCAAACTATATCGAAATTATCCATAATTTATATGAATATTTAAATTTATTTAAGTTGGTATATTCGTTGGTGATATTCGTTAGCACTTACTATTGGGAATATAGTATGGGAATATTTATTGTATAGGTATCGAAAATGTATATATATAATTTAAAATATCTTTGATTCATATTAGAGATTGATCCTAGAAAATTGAAGATGGCTTTTATATATTTCTTAATTATCTTAATTTTACGTTAATCATCGTTTAACGTGTTTTGCTATTTTGATTCAAATCTATGAATCCATGTTCTTTTTTATGGATAGTCTGAAATTTATATATTATCACTCAAAGACCTTGAGCACGATTAGTATTTAGATGCATAGAAAAGCAAACTATATTATACTATATATGTATTTTAAACCTATTCAGCACGGTATATATTGGCCAAATTTATTTTAAATTTGATTATGTGAGAAGCTTACTTATAGAAATGGAGTATATGTAAATATACTATATAGTAAACAAACAATGCATACATATATAGTTCCAAAACACTACTATGATTGAACTTTAATTGTTTTATATTTCTTACATATCTGAATTATTTTGTTTAACATGTTTTGCTAATTTTATTCAAATTTAAATCTTTATATAAATCCACTTTTTTTAATGGACAGTCTGAAACTTATACATTGATCAGATAGATCGAAAGCTTCATTTTCGCAGTTTGTCGTATTATTAATCGATTTGACAAATAATCCAAAGGAACCTATTTATGATATATGATTTTTACAATTACTCCAATGGAATCTATTCAGCTCTTTAAATAGTCGTATTGTCAGAAGATTGCATGATATATAAATTGGCCATTTATGTAGAGAAGAAAGAAAAGCTTTCAATCTCAGGTCATAGCCACAGAGAAGTCAGTAATAGATATACAAATTTGTTAAATCCGACTCGACTCGATAATATAAGTAAAATAAGTCAACTTAAATATAGATATAAAGTAAACATATAGTAATCAAAGTGATTCAAAAACAGATTTAAATACGAATTATAATTGCATGCCAAATGCTTAGTTGAATCAGTAGTAAGCAAAAGAAAACTTAAGTCTAAAGCAGCTCCGTTAAAAGGGATTTGAAAACAGATTTAAATACGAAATATGACCACATGCTAATTAACTAGTTGATAAAGAAATATTTCACAACAATCAAACTTTTATTTAGTTTGTGCTTCGTTGCGCAGTTTGGTGCGTAGGCTGGCTTCCTTCAGCGAGCCAGGCCGACAATTGCGCCTAGCACGACTGGCTATGGAGCCTTCGATGCTGATCTCGTCCGCCCGGTTCAGACTGAAGCCAGTCGTGGCATTGCTTCTCGTACGTTTTCCTCTTGCCTTTGTAGAGGAGCGTTTCAAATTTGCATTCACAGTTGGTTCGTCTTGGCGCGGAGTACTGTAATCCCCGGGTCGATTAGCGATGCCATTGAAACTGCTGAAATTCAATTGACTGCGGCGTGGAGTAAGTGCAGGTCCCGCATTTATAGACGAACAGGGCAGTGTCACTTCCAGCGGTGAACTGGTGCGCGTAGCAACTCGAACATGCTCTATACTCGGCTCCCGTTTGCAGACGACACTCTCATTCTCTCCTATCATCGTCTCGCTCTGATCGAATGACGTTTGCTTCTCAGTCTCATTTAACGCAATTTCCGATGGGCTCTTCTTCACACTGGGCATAAGCTTGGCTCTTCTTTGCTGGACATTTGTCATATCACGAAGGGGCGATGGTGATATGTCTTTCCTAGAGACTGCCGATTTCTGCAGTGTTTCATTCGAATCATTGGACGAGGACAAGGTGGTGTTCTCTTCATTTTCGCTCTCTTCAATAATAGAATACATGTAAGCAGCAGCAGTCGTCACAGCCGGACTGGGATGCGCTGGCTCAGGTGATTCTTGGACCTGTGGAGATGTGCTCATGTCTGCCTCCAGTTCCGCCAAATGTCGTGGCTCTGGTGTTTTTCTTACAATTGTCACTTTTTCACTCTAAAACACAAAACCTATGTATTCATTTCTCAAATATATATATGTATATCTACTTACGCAGGGACTCATTGTAGTCCTGCTCTTTTCGCTTTCCTCATCCCGTGAGTGGTTGCAGGTTGAGACGCTACTCCGACTCCTTCTGATGGGTGATACTGGCAGAGCTCTTTGAAGTCTTTCACTCGAACGACGCAGCTCCGAGCAAACTTGTCCATTGTTGTATGAGCTAGCCCTGACATTTTCAGACTCCTTTGATGTATGGGATGCATCCTCGTAATCTTCGTGGATATTTAAATTTATATCTAATGAATGAAGCAATGTCCTAATAGCGCATTTGAGTTTCTGTTCATTGTATTGAGCGTCAGCTAAGCGTATTTCACGTTCTTCCAGCAATTGCCTTTTGAGTACAACTTCGGTTTTCAGCATCTCGGCAATAGTTATACGCTGCTTCTGAACTTGATCCATCAATTCAGCATTTATTATTTTGTACTGCTCCATTTTATTCACATTTGATTTTATAATTCCACGATGCAACGAAGTTAGTTTTGAGTTTGGCGTCGATGCTTGAAATTTTATCGATTATTACACAAAATAAAATGTTCTATCGATAACATACCTGAAAAGTCCGAACAGCAAACATCGATTAATTAAATACATTTTTGGTATTTAGTCACCTTTAGCTATAAAAATTGTTATTGTCATTCTCCATAGCACATTTGTTTTTTAATACTACAAACATTATTCACATTTTATATATGAGGACGCAACGAAGTTAGTTTTGAGTTTTCTATCGATAGCTTATCTGAAAAGTCCGAAAAGTTAACATCGATATATTGGTTATATACATTTTTGGTATTTAGTTAACCTTAATTATCGAAATTGTTATTGACATTATTCATTGTTTTCTGTTGTCATCGATATTACTACAGGCATCGATGCCTCGAACTCGAAACATTTAAAGTTGCTAAAATGGAACAATATAAATTGATAAACGCTGAATTAATGGATCAAGTGCAGCTTCAGCGTATAACTATTGCTGAAATGTTCAAAACAGAAATTGTACTCAAAAGGCAATTGCTGGAAGAACGCGAATTACGCTTAGCCGACGCTCAATACAATGAACAGAAACTGAAATGCGCTATTAGGACACTAATTCATACATTAGACATCAATTTAGATAGTCGCGAATATTCCCTTTCATCTCAATCATCAAAGGCATCAGAAAATATCAGGTCCAGTCCATACAACAATGGTGAAATTTGCTCAGAGCTGCGTCGTTCGAGTGGAATACTTCAAAGAACTCTGCCGGTATCTCCAATCAGAAGGAGTCGAAGTAGTGTCCCAAGCCTCAACAACTCACAGGATGAGGCAAGCGATATGAGCAGGACTACAATGAGTCCTTGCGTAAGTAGATATCTATATATATTTGAGAAATGAATATATAAGTTTTATGTTTTAGAATGAGTTAGTGGAAAACAACAGAGTAAGGAAAATACCAGAGCCACGACATTTGGTTGAGCTGGCGGCAAACATGAGCTCTCCCGAGGTGGAAGAAACGGAATCAGCTAAGCAGTTGTCATCATCCGTTGCTCAAATATACTCCATTATTGAAGAAAGTGATAGCGAGGATAGCATTTTGGCTTGCTCTATGGACTGGAATGAGACACTGCAAAGATCGTCAAGCTGCTGCAGTAGCATGGAGATATCCCCGTTGCCCTCGCGCAATGTGAGCGATAACCATAAAAGAGCTCGGCTCATTCCTAGTGTAGAGATCACAAAAGAACACAGCCCATCGGAAAGCAGTCACAAAGAGACTCAAAAATATAATTTGAGACAAAAAAGGATTACAAAAATGATTCTAAATCTAGAGGCAGATGTTGCCAATCAGGAGCCAAGGAAAGAGCATGTGAAATTTGCACATCAAGCCAGGTCACCAATACAGATGACAGTGCCGTGTACGTCCATTAATGCGGATGCGCTTACGCCGCGTCGCGCCTTGAGTGACGTGACTAATCGACCCGTAGGATGCAGTACCCCTCATAAGGAGAAACAAAGTTCAAATACGAAGCGGAGTCCCGTCTCTATTAAAAGAGAAGTAAAACCTACGAAAATCAGCAGTGCCAGCCGGACAGACGAATCTAGTATGGAAGAGTCTACGGTCGGCCGTCCCAGGCGTAGTTGCCGGCCAAGCTCACTCAAGGAACCCAACTGTCGTTCCAAACTTAGAAACCAAAACAAAACCAAATGAAAATTCGCTTCATAATGCTAAGTTATATACTCAAAAAAAAAAAAAAACCATATGTTTATGTTATTCTTTAAATTGAGACTTTAAACTCGCAACAATATATGTCAAACCAGTTCCTATTAACTATTAAATATAAGATAAGCTTAAAAAAAACCCTAATTGCCTAGCTGAAAGTTTGCGTTGTACGTGAAAATTATATTAAGCCTACATTATTTATAATTCAATGTGTTAAAATTTATAAAAATCCAAAATAATGATGTAAAGTTATAAACTAATAAAGTGAATTTTCCTATATACATATAAGTTTAAAATAAATATTAAGAAAAAAAAAAGTAAGAAAGCTCTAGTCGAGATTGCTCGACTACGAGATCCCCTGAACCCTTCGAGGAACTAATTAATCTTAGTAATTCTTCGCTTCTTTTCTGCTCATGCAAGAAACAAAACATGTACATATACTCACGCACGTATAAGAAATGCGCTGTCGTTTGTTGGGAGAGGGTTGGATTTTGGGGGTGGAGTGAAATATGATAACAACCGAAATTCCTAAAAATACATATGAATCTACATTTTAAGTTTGGAGACTCTAGCTTGAAAGATGTAGAAAATATAATTTTTTGAGAGTACCTATCAATTTTTTGAAACAAACTCGATCTGCGCGTGCAATATACGAACCTACAATTTCAAATTTCAAGTCTCTAGCTCTTATATCTTCTGAAATCGGTGCGTTCAAACATACGGACAGACAGACAGACGGACAAAGCGAAATCGACTCAGCTCGTCACCCTGCTCACGAATATACATATATACTTTATGGGGTCTGCCACGCCTCATACTGCCTGTTACATACATTTAACAAAACCATAATACCCTGATTTCTAATTTTCAGTTGGTTCAGGGTATAAAAAATACTTTTCTGTTAACATGCTTTCATTCTGTTAGTTTTAAAATACTTAACACTTTTTTAAATTTCTGTTAACGATAAATAAATCGCCCTAGCACTAAAGTCTATCGACAGCCGCCACAGCCATAAGTGCTACATGGTTGTATTTATTTTTCTATCTATCTTGTTTTTTAACATTCGCCTGCAAAAACAAATGCAAAGCAACAATACCAATACGGAGTAGAAGTGCGATGTGCAGCAATTGGCCAAAGATGAAAAATGCATAAAAAGCGTAAAATGCAGTCAGCCTAATGTCATCTAATGCAATGTGCGCTTAAGTATTAACGCAGCGGGCAGAGAAAGCACTAATATCGCAGTCCCAAATTTGCTCGTGTGTGTATGCGCGTGTGTGTGTGCTTACGTGCGTGTGTGTGTATGTGTCTATTAGTCAAAGTTAGTTTCATCCGTTTTTTTGGCACATTTGGTTGAAAAATTAAAGTTTAAAATTTATTTTTGGATACAAATCGGGCATATTTTAAATTGATGTAGTAAATTTCGGACACACCACAAAATTTAGCTAAATTTACTGGCCAAGCACACCTGCGATAAAAACGTTGGGCAATGTATGCGTTAGCAACGTTTTATCATTGCGCCGCAATTGTTTCATTTAAAGCTTCTTTGTTTGCATTAATAGAAATTTAAGACCGAAAGTGACGCAAAATCCAAGCACCAAGTGTAAGTGGAAGGCTTTCGCCTCGCGTTAACAGCAACAACAACAACACCAGCAGCCACAACATCGAGAATAATCATTGCAATAACAACAACGAATCAGCTGTCAAACCGCTTCAAGGTGAGTTTGTTTGTAAATTAACCTGTTTTTTAGATTATTTAAATATACGCATATATACATATGTATAGGCTCAGATTTAAGGCAAATGGATTAAGGAAAAAATATAAAAAAAGTACTTTGTCAGTTCATATCGATAACGTTTTGCCTGATCTGTGCTCCTTTATGAAATATCGATAAATATTTGCTTACATTTTCTTAAATTTTCTTAGAGTATAATAGAAATACTTTATATTATGTAAACCCTTTTGTATTCGTTGGGAATTTATTATGTACATTGTACACATGTCTATTGGGACACTGTAAATTGATCGTTTTTGTTTCTGGGCAGTGTGTGCCTATGATATCTTATCTTCAAGTGGACGTCAATATGTGTGCCTAATATTTTACATTCACATGCAAACATTCGAACTAGGCCTATCAGTTTGAGAATTTTATTTTTGTTTTGTATGTACAAATATGTTTGTTTGCCCAATTGCAAGTAAATAAATTTACATTAATTAAATTGATTTAAATAAATTCATTTTTTTTACTAAATATAGTTGCCATGTTAATGCATAAAAAAAACATAAAAAACGATCAGCCGGCAATTGCTTATAGTGCAATAAACTTTGGTTGTGCTTTGATTTTTATCACTTTGCCATTTATTGTTTTGTGTTAATCACATTAAGGCAAAACGTTGCACGCCTCGCCTGACGAAAGCAGCTCCAACAACAAAAACATCAACAACTAATACTTACAGCAAGTATGACAAAAACAAAAACGGCCCAGCACTGACCTACAAAAAGTGCAATGCGCCCCATCACTAGCAAAAGTGCCGTTGCGCAGGGGTGGCTTTTAAGTTGGGTTAGGCGCGAAAAAAAACTTGCACAAAAGTAAATACTGGCATATGCACACGCACACACACGCACATGTAACAAATGTGTGTGTGTAAGTATGTATGAAAGTACGTTAAGTATTATGGCAGAGAGCGTTGAACCGAATAAACAGCACGCAACAACAATAAACACATCTCACAAATCAAATGAATCCCTCTAACAACAATAATAATTAACAGGTTAACTATAATATGCCAGGAAATATATACATATGTATGTGTAAGAATTGTTCTCTTTGCTTACACGGCTGATTATTGTTATTGAGAAAAAAAATTATTGAGCTGCCTAAGGGGTTATCTTTTACTCAAGCACTCTTCTATAGAGTTTTATTTATATTTTAAGGTTATATACATATATATTTATATATAAAACTGCAGTTTTAGTCAGTCGAGTTCAATGTCATTTAGTAGAGCAGCTCATAGTGGGAGGTCTATTGCGGCACACGCAACACTTGATGCAAGGACCGTAAACGTTTTCTATTGTTAGTTCACCGACACACACACAGCACAAACATGCATTAGCATACAAAAGCACTCCCAAGCTCACACACAGAGACTCACACTCACAGTCAGAGTTGCTATTTTGGCCTGTTTAAGGCTAAATCTAGCTTATTTGAAAACAGAAATGCTTAAATGAAATCAGTTGGCTTCTATAATTTTGTATGTTTGTTGTATCACAGTTGAGTATTGCAATGCTCTACAAATTAAATTAAAAAAAAAAATTAATTAAATTTAAAAAAAAATTAAATTCAATAAAAAAATAAAATCGACCAAAGAAAAAATTTATATATGCATATTTTACATGTGTTATATCCCGATATAGCGTTTTTTGCCTTCCTTTCCAGCTAGATCTAGCTTTTTGCGCTCTCAAAAAAATGGCTGCACTGTCAGCATGTTGAACGTGCGAGTGAGACAGCATGTCTGCAGTTATGACAATTGATTGTCCTGTTTTATTTGCATGTCAACCTTGCCTACGGCCATTCGCCAAGTGTTGTAAAAGACGAGAACAAAAAATATGCTAAGTTTCATTGGCACGTCCGTTTGCATCGTCTAGGTTAGTTATATACACGGTAAATAATGCACTTCCTTATGCGATCTGCTCTGAATCATAGTTAAGTAAAACTGTGTATATAGAAACTGACATACCCTAGAATAATGCTGATAATATGTAAATTGTAAATAACTTGTTAAAATGATTTTGATTGTTTTATGTGTCAAACACAATATTTATGTGTGAATATCATAATTGTTGGTCTTTCACATATACCCAAGGGTATCAAATAAATAATAAAAAATAAATAAATAAAACAGTTTTGTGCCTTTCGCTTCCTCAATTCGAATGGAGGCTGGAGTATGACTCATTTCAACGATGATTGTTTACATCATTGAGGTTGTTGTTGTTGTTGTTGTTGTTGTTGTTTTTGTTGTTGTTGTTGTTGTGATACTCGCTAAACCCAACCCCAGCCAGAGTTAACTCAACACCGTTGTTGTCATTGGGCTCATGTCAACGCTGCAGTATTTTTTTTTTTTTATTTTGTATTTTTTTGCATTAGTTATTTAAGTAGTATTATTGTGCGACGGTGTTGGAAACCGCACATTAATAAAACCAACAATGAGTCCCACTTATTGCTATTGTTGTTCTTGTTGATGTTGTTGTAACTGAATAGGGTTGAGCATAATGTATTCTGATATGTGTGACAGATAGCTTACAATTACTTAATGAGTAGAAGTGAAAACTAGAGCAGATGAACTTTAAATACACTAACGATAAGAAGAAAGTGAAATCTAGTGGTAATAAGATGAGATTAAATTATACTTTCATAGAAATTTTTAATATATTTTTTAATAACATTATTATTGTTATACTTTATATAATTCTATACAATTTTCAAAATATTTAATATAAATATATCAATTTTCTGTTTTTTGAGTTAATACCAAAAAATTTGCCTATTGCTTAGATTGAAAAAGGTTTCTAGTTAAACATAAATTAGAAAAGCAAAATTTATATAGAAATAAAATTTTAGAGTTATAAAAGCATTTTTTATTCATACAATATAACATTTTAAAGAATTTTAAATAGTGTATGATATTATGATAGCTGTATAAGATCTGTATTAACATCATGTGATGATGAATAGCTGTATAAGATATGTATTAACATTATGTATAAATAATAATAAAATCTGAATTTTGTATCTTAAAATTGTCAAATACTTCTGCTACTTTAATAGTTTTCTCTAAAAATCTCATACATCTATCCACCCCTACTTACTTTTTCTAATAAATGATATCTGTTCTAATATATACATAGATAAGTATACTTACAGCTTTTCAGAAATTCATATAACAATATGATTATTATATGATACATAGAGAAAGAGAGAGAGAGATAGAGAGATCGTATCGACAGATCTCTATATTTATTTATATATAGCATTAAAAGATAAAGGTGAAGCCGACAAATAGATTTTTAGTTTAAAAATGTATGTTTTTATCAAGTTCAAACATGATTGGTTTTCAGGCGATATAAAACTTATATCTAGTTTATTATTATTATTCTTTTCTGTGAGTCAGAAAGTTCGAATCAGCGATTGCTCATCAAGATTTCAATTTTCATTTATATTATTATTATACTCTGCTCTCTTCAGGCTGTTTGTTAAATGATCTCAGATATATTGTAAACAAATTTCTGTTGCTTTTACGTACGTGTTTAGCATTTAAACAACTCAATCTCTAGGTACATTGGGCATAAGAGTTCATATATATGTAGATACATATATACATGTATATATATACATTCCTCTGATGTCATAACAGTTTCATCTGTGTAAAATGTTTTGCACTGCAGTCACATATTATTATCATCATTCGCATAGCATTTGGAATTTCAATTAAAAGCGAACGACGTTCAGTTCAGTTCAGCTCAGTTTTTATTTTTTTACAGACATTGAAATGCTAATTTACTCCGAGCAACGGTTGCTCGACCAATGCCAATGGCCAATGGCCAATGAATGATGGCTGATAGCCGTTGGCTGATGGCTGATGGCCAAGTCAGTCCAACAACAAGAGCAAGTAAAGCACGAAATGAAAAAGAAATTGAAAGCGAAAGTTTATTGTTGCGATTTTATGATTTTATTATTTAATCCATATTAAAATAAGTAAGAGTGCTCTAGTTGGGCGTGGTCGACTATGAAATGCCCTGACAGAGATGTCAAAGCGCTGTACCAAGGATTGGTGTCCCAAAAGTGAGAAGGAGGAGTATCTATATACCAAATTTAATAACTCTAGTTTTGAAAACACTTTAGATATGTTTAATAAACTAAAATTGGATGTCGATTTTAATCGATATCGTAAGACTGCATAGAATTATCAATGTTTTGAAATAAATTTGAGAGAACTATATATGAGTTTTCTAGGCTTTAACTCTTAAAGGTTTCGAAAAAGTATATATGCTTTATAGAAATTACTTACTAGTCTTCCTACTTGCTACATATATTTAGTATCTGAGTATAAAAACAATCAATTGTGAGTGCTACTTAATCAGTATTTGGATGAATAATATAATTTTTTAAATTTTTATATACAAATAAAAGAAATGAAGAATACCTCAAAGGCAATAAAAGTATATATAATCAAGAATACCTCAAAGTCCATAAACGTATATACAAATAAACACATTTTTTGGGTATGAGGTATTTTATTATTACAATTATTAAATATAAGTAATCAAAAATACCTCATAACCAATTAAAGTTTCATATATATATATATATATATATATATATATATATATATATATATATATATGATATATATATATTTTTTTTTTTGATTATAAAGATTATTTCAGAAAATATGTTATGCTCAGTTTAATCGTCATGCCCAAAACAATCAAAACTTATCTTTTTCAAAAGCTGAAATGGTTTGATAACAGCTGGCGAGAGTCGCTAAGGGGCAATGCCTGACTAGGATATACCCGGAACTCTGATTCAAGTGTTTTATAAGTATACTAAAAGATCTTTTAAGGCAATTAAGAAAAAATTTTGTTTTAAATGTATTCAGATTCTATTTTGTCATTTAATTATTCATTAAATACGCATATATATCTTGATCAGCAGCAACAACCAAACCGATCTAGTTATAAATGTAAACTAACGTCAGTTCTTACCACATTAAGTTTTAAATATATCGAATTATACATTTCTAGAGCACGCAAACCAGGCTATGGCTTATCTGTCATCTAATTCAGATGAGGTGATAAAGCTTGAGGCTCTTCGCTGATTTAAGCACTATGACTTGTTCGATCTGGATTAATAGAATATAAAAATAGATCTACTGTTATGAGAACCGATTCAACATGAACAATTTCTCTACTGAAATTGCCTAATAGGCATTCTATAATTACACCATTTTATATGGAAAATCACTCGATGAGGTTTCTGGTTAACAAATTAATCGAGGATACCGATTTATTTAAACTGCATTATTCATCTAGGTTGTCATGTAAGTTTAGAGAATGCCTGTAAAACTTGTTTTAGGTTTTCAGTTTTGGGTTTGGGTTTTTCGTGCTTGCGCATGAATCATGTTGTATAATTTGCTGAAAATTTTAAGGCATTTAAGCTTCAGGCATTTGTATAGTCAGTATATCTTATCTAGAACTCGGTAAACTTATCGTAAACTTTCACGGTAAAAATACCACGGGTAATATACAAAATGTGAATATATTTATATATATGTATATTTGTTTATAGTTTTTTTATATGTTTGAGAAACAAATTTTGGAGACAATTTGGTAGGGTCCGGCTATATAAATTTATTATTGGATTAAATCAATCAGATAACGCCTTAAAATCGAGTTCATTGACTGCGTTCTAAACTGCTGATTGATATTTGTCAGTTTATGTTTTTTATATTCTTGGCTCAATAAATTTATAAGTTTGAAGAGTGACTCATGCTGTAAAGCGAAAAAGGTTGTTGCTGTGCGGCGTAACTGACTGACTGCATAATACTCTATCGCGGCAAGAAAATTAAAGAAATTGATTAAAATATATATACTTTTCGGATTTTGTAATGATCATTGTGATTGTGAGGTCAACTACCCAATTAGTAGATCCATTTTCAGAATACCTCAAAGATAAGCCAACTGTCAAAACTCAAATAAATAAAAAATACACTTTTTGGTTAATATAGAATTTAGCTTTGATGTCAATCATTCATTCAATCATTTTAGTTGTAGTCTTTTGTAAGACCTTAGTTTTTCGTTAGATATATACTGGTCATTCTTTATCTGTCTGTAAAGCTGCGAAAAAAAATATTATTTTCGATAGTATTTAATTTCTTTAATTTATAGTAATTCCCCATTACCCATCCGGATTTTTATAAGAGAATTTTATATTAGTATATTCAATATTTCTAGTCCGGTTAAAATAGTTTAATATATAGTTCCCTATTGGCCATACTACAGTAAGAGATTTTTTTATAAGACAATGGCATATTGGTATATATAATATTTAAAAATATATAGGAAATAGTTTATACACATGTATATACATATCCAATATCCGAAAATATCTAGCTTAATGACTAAATGTACATTGAAAAATACCAATGACCTCTCTTTCTCTAAAATCCTATATCACTCCAAAAAGCAGGTCAGACTCTAACTTAAGTTAAAGTTTATTACTGTTTTATCCTGGCTTTCAAGTCCTTCCCATTCACTTAATTCAAGGTGTGTTCTCTGTATGTGATAAAAAAAAAAATACTGCTAACTTCGCCCTGCCCCATTTTGAACTTCTCGATTGCCCTAAACTGTCATCAGCTTAATTGCCCCAAATTTGTGGCTGTTTAATTTTTTTTTTTGCTGGGCGTGTATATAGTATGCCCACATAGACATAAAATCAAATTCAATTTCGACAAATCATTAGATCACGCATTCGTTTGTTTTGGCCACATTTAATGGATTCTATCCTCCACTCCGGCGGAAACGTTTCCCGAAACGTGTGCCCAAATTGATTTGCCCTGTCAAAAACTAATATCCATTGTCCGTTATGCAAGTCAAATGGTATGATGTGTGTTGTATTATGTTAACACGCCTATTTGAAATGCACGCCCAGTCTCAGGCCCCAGAGCTCATACCCCCAGACCCCCAGGTCTTGTGGTTCGTCTGTAAGACAATACAAAGCAAACATTGCGTAAGTTGTCAAGCCGCAAAACGCCCGCCCACAACATAAAAATAAAAAACAGTGTGGCAACGCCTTGATCGGCTCTCTTTAATTGATGTAACTAACCAGGGTTCAGGTAAAGCTTACTCGACTAGGACAAATGGTCAAATAATTTCCTCGAATATTATGCACACATTTCTCTTTTTTTGATATCAGCTCAGTTCTTATCTCTATATGATATGAAATAATGTAAATATGTACACAGATATGTATATTTCTTGACTATTTAGTATGTAAATACATTGCATGACTAAAGACATTCAATTTTCAATGAGTATGTGTGAGTTGTGTTGTCAGTGCATTCGTAGCACTCATGGCAGCTGTTCAATTAAACGACATCCCGTCTGCCACTTATAGACGGAATTAAGCCGAAACATGAATCATGCCTGGATCGTGTCTCAATGTTAAGAAGTTTTGCACCACTGTGCGCTCAAGCTAATGACTCAAGCTGAAGTCTGAGGCAAGACTGCAAATATTTCGCACGTTTCACACACGCATAGATTGGCACACAAGCACACACACATAGAGAGACTCATGTATACACACATACGCGCTGCCCAGTGTTACAGTTAAGTTGTTTTTAGTTTGACCGATCAACATCGTTTTGTCAACAGAGACCAGACAGGTGCTGAAATGCGGTTGCTGCTGCGCGGCTACTCTTTTTGCAATTCTGTTTTAACATCGTCTTTGTCTTTATCTATGTATGTATGTATGTATGTGTGTCTGTCTGTCTGTCTGTCTGTCTGTCTGTCTGTCGCTCGCTTGCTGCATTCGTTGCCTGACGTCACAATGATGTTGAGTTGACGCTGATTTTGTTTGCTGTTTCTAGCTGCGTCCGCGTCGACCTTAACAGCTAATTTTATGAATTGCTTTGGTTCTGTTCTTCGCTCTTCACTTCACTCTGCTGCTATTATTATTGTTGCTGCTGCTGCTGCTCCCCCTCAAAGCTAGCGTTGGCTTGCTTACGCTCTCCCTCTACGTGGGCTTGCTTACGCTCTCCCTCTACGTGGGCTTGCTTACGCTCTCCCTCTACGTGGGCTTGCTTACGCTCTCCCTCTACGTGGGCTTGCTTACGCTCTCCCTCTACGTAGGCTTGCTTACGCTCTCCCACTTTGCTCTCCTGCTGTGTGATTCGGTCATGCCGCCTCTACCTCTCTCTCTGTTTGCTTTGGCGTCGCATGCGCGACCGTTGCCGTTCTTCAGTTGATTTTCGACTCGCGAACGGAGCGCAACGCACGTTTTACGATTGCGTTTTCATTTGTTATTGTTGTAAAAAGTTAAAAACATAAAACAAAAGCAAACGTCGACCAAACTACAATAGCAATAACAAAAATAACAACAAACAACAGCGCAAAACATAATCAAAACGTAAATAAAAAGTTTATATTTGTTGATAACAAACCACAAAAACAAAATGCAAATTAAAAAAAATATAATATAAAAACAACAAGTGCTGAAAAAGCTTTAAAACTGATCAAGATTTCCGACGCGATGATTCAGCGGCAAATCGATCGCTCTTTTTTTGTTGTTTTGTATATTGAATGTGTTTAATGAATTTTAATAAATACTAATTAGCTCCGGCTGAAGCTGCTCCTACACCTTGGCCTTATCATCATTTGTGTACGCTTATAGCCGTAATCATAGCCACGCCAGGTCTTCCAGCAAATACCGCGACCCGTTAGCTTCTTCTCATAGCTACCCCCAGCCACATACTGTCCATTCAAATTACTTTAATCGAAAGACAGAGATAATATTAAAAAAAAAAAAGAAGAAATCCGAGTATTAACTCACCTATGTTGACATTGATTATACCACCAGGCGCCAACATTAGTCAGGGCACAGTTCTTGCCGGTCTTATCGTTATCAAATGTCGAGAATGGTTTGCCCACATGATATCTCAGTGAGTCTCCAGCATTCCCACTAAATTTTCCCAATTGACTCAACGCATATGAATCAGATTCATTTCCTACCACGAATCTATCGTATTTCGCATAATGTGTCTCGCCATCAAAATCCTCCAGATGTATATACAGTTCATAGGGCTCGGCATTCGTTATGTGATGCAACTTCTCGAGACCAATAAAGAATTCGGCACTTAGTTGACCAAAACCCGCCTGGTATTCCGACCAGCTGCGATAAAAGTTCTCACTGCCATCCTGACGTCTCTGGATCACTGTCCAGCCAGCGCCCGCTGTCCTCGTATCGCAGGACACAGGAAAAGGCTTCAGACCCGGCACCCAGATAGTGTATATACCATCTGTATTGATCATAGCTGCTAGGCATGATGGAGGATGATCTAAATGATCAGATAAAAGAGTTGAATATACTTTATAAAACTATATATACTCTAACTTTACCTGTTTCTTCAATTTTTGGTGCTGTTAAATCTGCTCTTAGCTTAGATAATTCTTTCTTCAAACTAAATACATATAAAGTTATACATATATAATATATAAATGTTTTATTGTCGCAAAATTCCACATTAACTTATTTACCTTGAAATTAGCTGCTCAGCATTTTCGTATATATTTGTTGAACTTGAACTTTTGACAAAATGTGTGAGGTTTCCGAAAAGGAAGAACACTACATAGTATATAGCTCGATTGCAATTCATATTTACAGCTAATCTTTCATATGATATTCTCCCAGCATCTCATAATCAAGACTGAATTGTAATAAATGCATTTACATTTGAATTAAAAGTGAGATCTGATTATAGTTATACCCAGTACTTGACGAGGGTAAGAGGTATATTGAGTTCTAGTCAGATTAAATATAATGAGAATAAGTTGTATATTATGACTCTCAGCGTTCAATAATAAATTTATTTATCAGATATATAGTAGTATTTATAGATATATAGTTTTAATCATTCTTTATGTTTTATATTAATAAACGGTCAAAATATGGTTTATTTAGGTATATAATCCTATGTCTATGACTTCTGACTAGCCTTCTGACTACCCTTGTCAAGCTTAATTTGGATTGCCTAAAAATATGGAAAATTTTCGATTCATAAATAATTACTATGCATAGCGCAAAATTTTTATAACGAAAAAAAAAACTAAATTTACTATATAAATAGTTTAATATATGCATACAAACTTTAGCATATAAAAAATTTATCATAAAAAAAATCAGAAATCAATAAAAGCAAAGTCAAAATAAGTTAAAAATTGAAAAAAAAATAAAAATAAAAATTTAACCAAATAAAAATTCAAATTAAAATAAACAAAATTAAATTAAACAAAAATTAAAAGAACAATTAAAAAAAATAAAAATTTAAAAGTCAAACATAAAAATTACAAATTAATATAAATAAAACAATAATTCTCAAAAATTACGTAAACCAAAAATATTGGATATAAAATTTTGTATATACATATATGCTATTTGAATGTATAAAAAATACAATTTTAAACTAAAAACATATTTTTAAAACAATAAATAAATACATGCTTTACATATATTGACTTTATAAATTTATTTCAAATATATATATTGTATTTATCAAACTTATTACAAAAGATTTAAAAAATAAATAAATAAAAAAAAATTTAGTAAGAAATCATAGTAAATTTAGTATATAAGTAAAAATTGGGCCGAGTAAATATACCTATCAGAAGGTAAAGTCCATTGAAAAGGAAACATGATTGAGTATTATATAAAAAAAAATACTTTAGACCTTGTTACAGAGAATTACCTTGCGCATTCCGATTTGCGAGTGTCTAGAATTTCTTATCATAAATGAACAGAATAAAAAACATAGGTCAAATTATGCACATAGATATGGATCTGTATACATATATGTGCTATATATTTATATAAGGCAGGAAATAACATGCTAGGAATAAATTTGTGAAAAACATAGGTCAATATATATATATATATATATATATATATATATATATATAATTATCATATGTAAAATATATGACTAATGAAATCAGGAAATAACATGATTGGAATATATTTAAAGAAAATAATCTTCAAAAGCTGATAATTATATATATTATATATGTAAATATATCAAGTACTTATGTAAACGATTATGATATTTAAAACTGTAACAAGTTCATTATAGATATTTGAGCTATGGTTAAGATAATGCCACGCAGTGTTGTCTTGTATTGTTGGGGTTCCTGAAGGTAGCTGGGAATTGTCGGCATTTGGGTCTTATCATCATTTGGGTGAATTTGTAGCCATAGTTGTGACCACGCCAGGCTCTCCAGCACATGCCGCGAGCAAAGAGATTCTCCTCATATTTGCCGCCTTCAATATATTGTCCATTGAGATTACTAAAGTGAGGAGTAATGAAAGATAGACATATAAATATAGATATAGAAATAGATCATAATTAGTTCCATTACCTATCCACACAACTATTATACCACCAGGCACCCACATGCAGAAAAGCACAATTTCTGTGGAACTCTCGATCGTTGTCACGATCGTAGGTCGAAAATTTCATTTTCTGATGACTTCTCAGCGAATCTCCGGCATTTCCCGAATACGAGCCCAAGACATTGAGTGCATAATCATCCTCTTCGCTGCCAATGGCAAATTCATCAAATCTCGCTGATCGTGTGGTTCCATTGAAGTCCTCCAAGGCGATATACAATTCGAAGGGTTCCAAGGCAGTTATGGCACGCAGTTTCTCGAGTCCGATGAAAAACTCGCCATCGAGAGTTCCGAAACCTTGCTTGTACTCCTCCCAGTTTCGATAGAAGTTCAGACTTCCATTGAAACGACGCTGTATCACCATCCAGCCATAGCCAGCCAAACAGTTATCGCATGCTACTGAAAATGGAGGCATACCTGGTACTTGAATCGTATGAATTCCATTTTCAATCATACTCTCATTAAAGGAGGACGTTAAACAGGATGTGGGAAGATCTTTTTCTATAAATGATTATTATATAAACATCATATTTGAAAATTATAGATTATATCTTACCATCTTCGGTGGAACTATTTGGATTTACGTATGCTTTCAATGCCTCCAATTGTTCCTGTAAACTGTAAAAAGATTTCAATTTAATTAGATTCGAATTTCCTTCTTCCTTGGCATACCTAACAACCAGTTCGTGCATCGTTTCTATGGGATGGGCTAGATCTCGACACTGTTAAAGATATAAAGTATATAGTTTATTTTTGTAGATAGTTTATTAGTTATATTAAATATATTTTTATATAACTAACTACTATATACATTATATTATTAGCTGTAAATATTTTTACCCGCGCATAGTTTACAAAATAGAAACATGCCAAATATAAGTATATTAATTTTATAAGCTTTTCTACGTTTGTTCTGATCAACTTCATCCTTGCAACTATTCATAGTGCACTGAGACATCTATATTATATATATAAATATATATATATATATGTTATCAGCTCTATTATCAGCTCGCTTATGAATCATAGATCAGAGATCAAGATCTAACATAATGTTAATTACAATCAACAGATTAAATTATTTGAATGTCAAGCAAAAGATCCTGAGTCAATTCTATTTATATCACCTTTAATCTTAACTTAAAAATAGAATTGCGAATATTTTAATTCCGGTCTATTTATTTACCTTATATACATATATAAAATAATGGTAAAAATATGAAAAACAAAAATGTACATATTTTTTTAATATTAAAAAATATAAACAAATATTGTTTTAACTTTTTTAAGATTGAAAAATATTTTCACAATGTTTGTATTTATTTATGCATGTACATTATTTATATTTTGAAAAATATATTACATTATAAAAATAAAAATAAAAAAGTTATATATATATACAATATTGTTTTTATAATGTAAACTTAAAATGGTATGCTATTTTTTTTTAAATTTCTAAAAAATAAATTTTATTTAAAATTTATTAAGTAGTATATTTTCACTTCTATTTTACATAAATTGTATTTTTTATTACATTAAAATATATATATATATATGTTTTTTTTTAAACTTTAGAGGTTTTTAACATAAATTCATTTGTTAAATGTCTACATGTTAAATTCGAGATAATATAGAGTTTTCCGCTAAGTTTACCCATTTAGCCTTGACATTTTTATACGCTTTTGCTGTAGAAGAAGAAGTTTTTGGTATTGTAGAAGACTTTATATGCACAACATAAAAACAACAAGTCTATAGCACCATAAATACTAATGCTTATGTGGTAAAAGATATAGATTCCAAAGTAAGGTAATTTATTAGACGAGGTTGCATATGACTATAAAAATAAATACATATATGAATATATATATAAGTATATTAATATATATTAATGGAAACGCTTGTAATTCACGCAAATAGACCATTCTAGAGTAGGTTGAAAATGTCCGAAATCTAGCCAGAGTTATTTTGTAGAAAGCCAATATACTCACTTTCACTTTGGGAAGGAGCATACAAAGTATTTTTGTAGTTATTTATGTATAAAACAAAAGTATATTTGTTGTTAAAGTAAAACGAAAAATACACCTATACAGATCTAAGGAATTATACATAAATCTCAATTGCTTGTATATATATACATATATACCTATATCAATCTTAATACATCCACATTAGACTTGTGTATCTGTGTATTTGTGAATGAATGTATATCTGTTCTATGTATGTGTATATGTATGTATGAATCTTGTCATATATGCTTTGGCACGTGGGCTTCATTTGGTCGATTCTGTGGGAGCTATGCGCCCAATGCCTGTCAAACTGTGCAGCGTCTGGCATTCATTTTACGGACTGTTTGCGCTTGGTTCATTGTTTTTGTTTTTGTTTTTTGTTTTTTATCGAGGCGTCAATCTTAAAAAAAATAAGCAAAGAAACAAGACAAGACTACAATATATATATATATATGTGCATATATATATAATAAGATATATATATAATAGTTATAGAAACTGAGTTATTAAAGCGTGTGGGTGGCGACAGTTGCTGCTGGCTTGAGCGCGTCTTGAGTCTGTGGCCTCAGTCGCAGCTTCAGTCTCGGTCTAGAGTCTGTGCCGCAAAGTCAAACGTAAAATGCGTCTAATGCGACGCGCTCAGAGCCAAAAAGTAAACTTGGCTTTAATATATATTTTATATTTTAGCCTGGTTAATAACTTTATATCTCTTCTCTTGCCTTATAGATGGCCATACCGCCACCACCGGGTCCTCCGCCACCGCCAGGACCACCACCGCCTCCAGCTATGGTCGGCCTAAAGCTGGGCGGTGGAGGAGGAGGAGGAGGAGGCGCGGATCCACGGTCAGCTCTACTCAACTCCATACAGAAGGGCACCAAGCTGCGCAAGACGGCCACAGTGGACAAGAGTGGGCCAGCGCTGTCGGGACGTGTCTGCGATGGCGATGCTGGCGCTGCACCAAAACGCACGCTCAACAACAACAACAACAACAACAACACAAGCAGCAGCAACAACAACAGCAGCATGGGCAATGGAGCACCCAAATTGGGTGGCCTTTTTGAAGGCCTCTCACAGATGCCAAAGCTGAAGCCAGTGAATGGTGTTCGTGGTAAGTTTGAAAATTGTGAAACTATCAAAAAGATATCGTTGTTGCTCAATTGATTTCCGTTTTACACCCACACAAAAACAACAACAATAACAACGGCAACAGCGGCTCCAGCTCAAGCGCCAGCACCACCAGCCTCAGCTTCAGCGGCAACAGCATCACGCAGCAATAGCCCCCCCACAGCCGCAGCAGCCAACAATGGACCCATGGACTTTAATACGGAGCTCACCAAGCATTTAACATTGAAGCGTCAAAAGCAACAGCAACAACAACAACAAGCACAGTCGAGCAACAGCAACAGCAACACACATATCAATGCAACCGAAGCAAATCTGAGAACGAATCGCGGACCACCACCGCAGCCGCCAAAGGTGAGTGAATCAGGCAAACACCACCACCACCACCACCACCACAGAGAGACCCACACAAAGAAAGAACTATTTTAATTTGTGTATATGTATAAATAGGCAAGCGAGCATTACTAATAGAGCAATTAGGCAAAGTAGAGCTCGTAAGAGAATTGAACCATTAGCTTAGTAAGAGAAGGCAGAATTTGGAATTAGAGATCTTCAGATGTTGAACAATTATATGATGTAAGAGTATAATGATTAATATATATTAATATATATAAGAATAAGGAATGAGGAGTATAGGGAGGTGAATGCTTACAATATATTTTTATACAATTTTTATAGATTTTTTATTTGTCAGAATGTTGTACTCGTGGAAGACATCTTTGCCTTAATATAATATAATTTAAGTTTTTTATAAAATATATATATTTATTTACAATTTTGTATAGAGCCTAGCTAGCACTGGCAAATTGTTTATCAATCCTTTTTTATATCTTAAATATTTTCCATTCCCAGCATTAAAGTTTAGTTTTTCCTTTGAGAACAGAATTCACAAAATTACCGTTGTCTAGATCTGCTCTATACTTATTATATTGCCTTAGGAATTATCTATCAAGACTGATTTAATTATTTTTCGTTTATAATTATATAAACGCAGCTTCAACCCAGATATAAAAAAGTACTGTTGGAATTTATTTTAAAAAATATATTAATAATAGTTTAGTTTTTATAGGAATAGAATTAAAGTATATTTTTACTATTTTTTCACAGCAGAATTTCTACATACCAAAACTAAGCTTTGAAAACAAAAAAACTCAATATTTGATTACTTTAAACTATATGAAAACGCTTTGATTTTTAAAATTAAACTTAAGCTCTAAGCTTTAAATGAAACGCACATTTTATAATTTCATCTAGTCAAAGCTGTAAATTGTAAGTTGTAAATTCTGAGCACTTAGCATCTTAATGAGCTCAACTATTAGCCAGATATTAATTTACTCTAATAGAGAAAACTCGTTGCATATAGATGTCAATAAATTGAAAGATTTATCTATATACATATATAGATATAAATATCAATAAATTGAAGGATTTATCTATACATCTATATTAATTTGCTAATATTACTGTATAACCCGTTCGTTATTCCTGTTCTTCACATATTAAATATTTGCTGCTTTGATCTATTCCATTAGAGCTCCAGCGATTCCATATTGAAATATATATAGATAGAAAGTTATATGTATATAACAATAAATTTAAAGACTTATATATAGATAGATATATATCAATAAATTTAAATATTTATCTATATATAGATAGATATCAATAAATTGAAAGATTTATCTATATATAGATAGATATGTATATATAAATTGATATAGATATCAATTAATTGAAAGGTTAATCTAAAAATCTATTTGTATAACCCGTTCGCTATTCCTGTTCTTCACACATTAAACATTTGCTGCTTTGATCCATTCCATTAGAACTCCAGCGAATCCATATTGGAACGCATGAACATACCTCGCACAGCTGCAACGCCCACAGCGACATCATCATCGACGTCGTCAGCATCGTCGGCATCGGCATCGGCATCCGCATCCGCATCAGCGTCAGCGAGTGCCATTGGCAATGGGAAGGTAAAAGCAGCATCGCCCACGCTCTCGGAGAGTGGCAGCAACAGCAGCGGCAGCGTGAAGAGCAAAGCGGCTAATCTTAGGTGAGTCTCAACGAAATTGGCCAAGTTGCCTGGCTGAATTGAATGCCTGCCTGCTTGGGTGCGGGCTAAAGTGAAATGTTTTGTAATTATTATATTTTAAACATTCTTTTTGAATTTTGCATTTTGTTTTTTCTATCTGATTTTATTTTTTGTATAATTATTTTTCTGAAAATTTAAAATTTTTTGTTTTTTGGTTTCTTTGCCGGGACATTTATTGGTTAACAACTCCTGGTCCAAACACACATACACACATACACACACACACACACATGCATACACCTGCATACACACCTGTACACAGTATCTCGTTAGGCAATAGTTTTGTAAATAGTTCAATTACAAAAACAACAACAACAAGCGCAACAACAACCGCCGCAACAGCAGCAACAAACTCAAATCGAACAGCGCCAACAACAACAACAACGGGATTGGGATCGGGAAGTGGCCTGCGCAATTTGGCGCCAAATAAGTCAACGCTGTTTGGTGGTGGCAGTGGCTGTGGTGCTAGTGGTACTGGTAGTTTTGTTGGTGGTACTGGTAGTGGTGGTGGTAGTCATATATCGCCAACATTCACGCCCACACCACCCACATCGCAACAGAAGCCGGCAACTGGCTTTGGCAAGCCAAATTTTGCGCCAAAGCCGCCGGGGCTGCAGCAGCTGGCATTCGCCAATGGGCATCAGCGTCCAGCTGTGGCGCGACATCACAGCATGAAGTCACCCAGGTATAGCATTCATCCACTCTCTCTCACTCTCTGTCTATATAAACATCCTATTGGCCTCTGGGCCACGCACCGCTTAATGCTGCCTTTAGATGCGCGCGATCTCATTCCTCGCCTTTGATTTGGAGTTTGGCTACAGCTTTAATCCTGCACGCTAATTGCACTATGCTGACAAGATTCCTCACTCTACATAATCTTCTCTCTCTCTCTTCTCACTCAGATCCCCACCGGCTGCTGGTGGCGTTAATGGACCCGTCTTCTCCACGCAACAACATTTTGGCACAATGCGCGCTCCGTTGCAGCAGACGCTGCTGCTGCAGTCCAGCGAGGGCATCAGTGGCAGCACCAATAGCATCACGGGCAGCATGAGAGCTGCGCCCAATCCGCCAAAGAGTAAGTGCTCAATTGGAATATATTATCCGATCCTTTATCTTGATGGTTTATAAAAGATAAAATCACTTTATTATGAATACATCTTAGTTATGCCAAGTTACCTGCCCAGTTTTTAATTCACTCCCCCCTTCCACAGCACGTCCCTCGGTGAAGCCACCGCCGCCGCCGACTCCATCGCGCAGCATTTCGAACAGCAATCTGAGCAGCATTGCGGCGCCGTTCAGTGCTGTGAATACGGCGTTGGTGCAGAGTGCGGCTATAACGACGCCAGCGCCATCACCGCCACCTGCTCAGCAGCCGCCCTCCAGCTCGAGCAGCTGCAGCAGTGTGGCCGCTTTGCGAGACCAATTTCGCATCAATGGCAACGGAACGCCGCCAACTCCGCCCAGCGGCATCACAGCCAGTCCAAAGTCGTCGACAATGCGTGAGATTCGTGTCAATCCCATCATTCTAAATGGTGGCCCCATCAATCCGCCAGCACTGCCACCCCATCGCAGCTGCCCGCCGCCCCCGCCACCGATGCGACAGTCGAGCAACGTAAGTAGAGTTGAGTAGAGTCAACAACAAGTTGGCGCATATGCCAAAGGTAACAGCATCCAGCTGAGCACAAATGTTGTACTAGGTTAAGCTAATATGTACACTGCAAGAACAATTATTAGAGTTTGTTCAGTTCAATTTAGTCAGTGCAATAATTTATGTGCAGTGAATTATATCGATACTTTTATTCACTACATTAACTACACTAACAGTTCATGAACGATATATTCCATTAATCAGTTGCTTATTGGTCAGTTATTCACTCACGAGCGACAGTTGAATAGCTTAATATGAATTATCGAACGCTTAAGCAAAACGATTGGTTCTTGACTGATTCCTTAACTAAGCAAAGGGCAAAGTTCATAAGCAACTGAACTGCAGATGAACAGCTTAATATAAATTGGTTCTTTACTGATTCCTTAAGCAGTTCCTAAGCAAAGAGCAAAGTTCGCATCTAACTGCATCTCGTTCATTGATCCCCAAATAAGTTCTGCAGCTCAATTTAATGAGCCGCTCAATTGAACTTAATGTAAACAATAAACATTAAAAATAGACTCTGTGGAAAAACTTTTGTGTAAAATTGTTACTTATAGCAGTATTTAATTAAAATATTAGTTATGACATTTATTACTAATTTCTTGCAGTGCACAAAAGTAACATTGCGTCTGCTGCCGCCCTCTCGCTCTCTCTTTCACTCTCGCCCACTGTATAAATTGCTCTCATTTTGGTTCCTTTGCGTTGCGCTCTGCGCGTTCGCTCTTTGCTCTTTGCTCTCCGCTGCGCACAAACCGTTAGCTTTATACAACCTTTATGGATTTTCCAACAATACGTGACCCAAACAGCTTCGATACGGATTGTCGCTCATCGCACGCTTGTCTTGTTTGTGCTATTCGTGTGCGCTTTAAAGTGCAATTTAGTTTGCTGGTCCTTCCACTTAGTTCAGTGGCTTCACGTAGCATGTGAAGCTTTGCAGGATTAGGCAACTGTCCGAACTCAAAGCAAAAGCAAAGGAAAGAAGCTCAAGGTTATTCGGAACAATGTTGATGCTCAATCAGAAACGCAGTGTAACGGAATTTCAGCTTATCTAACAGCAATTTGGCAGCCAACTAAATGCAATCCGTTTGTTTTTTGCAGGGTGGACCACAGCAACAGCAGCAGCAGGCACCAGTGCCGCCTCAACGCCATTCATCTATACGGGCCAATGCCCCGCTGACGCCGCCCACGCACATGGCCAATGCGACGCACAATTTTGGCAGCAACGGCGGCCTGGCAACAGGAGCTAATGCTGGAACTGGAACTGGCAGTGGAGCTGGATCTGGAGCTGGAGTTGGAGCGAGTGCATCAGTTGGTCGACTTGTCATCGATTTGGAGGCTAAGTTTGGCAAGAGATTTCATAATGTTACCGAGTTCCCGAAACCGCCTCCGTTTCTAAATATACAAAAAATCTATCCTAGTCGCACGCTTAAGGCAACCAATGGTATGTAAAGGATATATATGTATATGTATATGTGTACATGAGTGTGAGTATGTATGTGTGTGTGTGTGTGTGTGTGTGTGTTTCGGTGTATTGGTGTGTGGGTAGGTTCTACTGTTAAAGCAAACTCACTCCATGCGCCGTGTTAATAATAACATGATTATGATTATGTTTCTGATTATTATTATTATTATTAAACTTATTGTTATATGCACACATGAAACGCTGTTAAATAATTAATACATATATATACATATTGCAAGAGTTGCA
This sequence comes from Drosophila hamatofila, assembly GCA_035045345.1. Classification (NCBI taxonomy): domain Eukaryota; kingdom Metazoa; phylum Arthropoda; class Insecta; order Diptera; family Drosophilidae; genus Drosophila; species Drosophila hamatofila. The sequence continues at coordinate 3,804,024 of JAWNPA010000012.1, forward strand.
TAATATTATTATTATTATTATTTTTATTATTTATAAGTAAAAAAAAAAACACATATTAATGTAGCATATTAGTTCGATGTGAAAGATTGAAACGAAATACAACGATGCAATTTTAAATTGTCTTTTATACACACTCACACACACCACATTCACACACATAAAGATATGAAACATATGCTATCAAATGTAACGTTACAATTTATGATTGTTTAAAAATGTTAAAATATATTTATAATTATGAAAAGTTGATAGCTTTATTCCACATAATTTTGTTAATATGCATATAAATATTATATATATATACACACATATATATTTAACTAAATATTCTTATGCATACATATATATATCTATCTATCTATCTATATTTTATTTAACAAAGAAAACAGCGATATTATTTTAAGCACACACGCATATTATGTATTATTTTTAGTAAAGCATATTTAAATATAAAAATGCCTCTTATCTATGTTCATGCCACGATTCGCATTATGTTCAAGTCCTAAAGCATTATTTCTATACATTTATGTAGCGCATGGTTTTACTTTGATGTATTTCTGTCTACGATCGGCTTTGCATATATAATTACTATATATATAGATATTTTTTGTACTTGTACTTTTATATATCTTATCTACAACAAATATGTATGTTTTTTTTATATTTGATGAATATTTAATTTTAGCACATTATTGTTTTATTTGAAGTTATGAACAATAAACAAAACAAAGATGAAATTGAAATTTTGATATGCATTAAACATTTTTACATTATTTTATGTACATTTTTACACGCGTCGTATTTGTCCTTTCTCTACTCTCCTCCTTGATCCTTAAACATTTGTGTTTGTTGCTTGCTTGTACAAATTTCCATTGCCTAAGTGACGGGCGCAGCTTTACATACAAAAAAAAATAAATAAATAAAAAAACTCAGTCTTTGTATCTACATATATATAAATATATCATTCCCTCTTTCTCTCTCTCCCTACTTAAATGCCTTCTCTGTCACGCTTGAAATGCAGAAGCCGCTTTGGCGCCCAACAGCAATAACAACAATAATAATAACAACAACAACAGTACCGCTGCATGCAACAACAATGCAAAACCCACAACGGGACTGAAGCCCGCCTATGCGCCGCTCAAAAAACATCGCGCTCCCGCACCACCTCCGCAGGCAGGCGTGGCCGCCGCCACAGTGTCTGTGATAAGACAATCCAGCTTTCTATATGGCGGCAATGGCGCAGCAGGCGGCGCCGTTGGCGTCGCCGTCAGCAGCGCTGCAAGTGCTGTCAGTGTGCGGCCAAAGTCACAGCCGGCGTCCAGTGTGCCGCGCAATTCGACGGTCTATTAATTGTAAACATAACTACTGTAAATTTCTATCCCTGTTTAAGCTTTGTATATATGTATACGTATTTGTGTGTGTGTGTAAGTGTAAGTGTGCAAGTCCTAACTGTTGTTATTGTAACGAGTTTGTATATGCGTGAGTGCAATTCTGTGTGCGTGGGTGTGTGTGTGCGTGTGTGCAAATGCAAATGTGACAAGTGTCCCTGTAAAGTGTATAAAATAGAAACAGAACAATAATGACATAAAACAAATGCAAATGCACAGAAATGGTTTTTGTATGTATGTAACAGACACATGCATATGTATGTTCATACATATGTATGTATGGGTGTGGGTGCCAGATTTGGCGGAAAGTGTTGATATGAAATAGATTCTTTAAAAATGGCAGAGGCTGATTTAAGAAATGTACTAAAAAATGTCTAACTTTAAAGTGTTCAATTGAATCACTTAAGAGCCAACGATTATTCAATTGAGAAGCAATTTTTTGAGATTAAAAGGATGGGTTAAGAAATGTACTAAAAATAGACAGAATTGAAAAAGTTCAATTGAATTACTTTAAAAATTTTTTCGGCCTCACTCAGCTTTCTTGCTGCTTATTTTAAGTTTAGTGTCTTCCCCAGGCTAACACACAAATATACTTACGTACATACATACATTTATATACATATATACACATATTATCTATATTTAATCTGTATATACAACTTAGCGGCATTTGAATCTAGACCAAAGTTAGTCAAATTATTCAAAAGGCAACACCATCAAAGAATACCCTTTAATATATATATATATACAAATATATATATAAATAAATATATAAATCTATATGTAATAAGCGCATATTTACGAGCGTTTTTGTCGCTCTCCCTATCTAAACTAGACTGAAAAATTGTTGAACCGAAATTCAAATTTTATTATTAAATCACAAAGCAAACACAAAATGTTAATGCAAATGAAAACTGTAGCACAAACCAAAGGTTTTTCCAACATAAAATAAAAGGCAAATAAAAATGAAAAAATAAACAAGCAACATTTACACGTAGTCGGAATAGATCATATTACCATCAAAACCGCAATCAGTTAATTAAATATATTATTTTCCATTTGTGATACGATTCGAACAACTTCTGTATCCATTCTTCAATAATTATTCTAAATTAATATTTATATATATAAATTTGTTAAAACCAACCCCTAGGGCAATATTATTCACTTACATCAAATTAATTACTTATTATGATTATTATTATTATAAAATTCATTGTTGTTGGACCATTGCTGTCACTAGAAGTAAATCAAATATCGACATTCTATTTCAATATCATTCCATTTGAAGTTCTCATATAAATAAACTGAAAAAAAATAACATTGGAAATACCTAATTGAAAGGATTTTTTATTGGGAGGCCGAGCTGAAAGATGGAAAATTGATAATAGATTGGGGGAGTTATCCGGAGAAGTCTATAAGGGGGTAAATAGAAAAAGAGGGTTAAGTAATTTCAAAAAAAAGTTTTAAAATAAGAAAAATTAAAAAAACAGTTTTTAAATTAATTTATTAACAAAATTTTAAATTAACTGTGGATTCATGGATATATATAAAACTAGTGTATAGAGAAGAGTACCAAAAGGTTAGCTATAAAAACATCTCGCATTAAAAAGTTTTCATAGGCAAAAGATTTCCTCATAATATGAAAACTTACAGATCCCAATTCACATAAAATATAGATAACAAGCAATGCATATAATATATTTCTTCAATAATCATATCATATATAATATATATAATGTTAGCACAAATTTATTTTACTAAAACTATCCAAAGACTTTTATTGTATATATTAATTTCAACATGAATTTCATTTTTAAATGCAGTGTTTTCTTGAGTATATAATATTTATATTATATTAACTGCAACCGGTTATTTACAAAATAGTGAGAGTAACATTAATTGGCCAAGACATATTGCCAATTGCTAATTAGCCAACAGAACTATAACAAGCTTAAATATAATGTAAATACAAAATATAATCGAATTTCGTAAACAATAAACAATCGCACTTTGTTGCTTATAAACTAACTGAATGGCAATCTAAGCCGCGCTTGAGCTATGCTTGAGCTTCAGATCTTCAACGGCCTCCTGCAGGGCCTGATCCTCACGTAGACGTTGACGTTCGCATTTGGGACATGGCTGATGTTCGTTGAGGCATTCGGCATGGAATACAGCACCACATGTGACGCACTGCAAATAGGAATAAACATTACAATTGCAATTGCATTCAAACTGAGAATCAATAGACTTACTCGAAATGTGGTGGCAATGTGAAAAGGGTAGAGAACACGCGGACTCTGGCAGATCTCGCAGATGAAGCCCTTCAGCTGGCATAGACGGCACTTGAGCACGTGCGCCTCGCCCAGCTTGAAGGCCTTCTGCAGCTGCTGACAAAGCGCACCACGCTGTATTAATGCCAAATCTGCAATGGAGTATTGATGTATGTGCTCGTAGAGATATTCCTGGCCACCGAAATGGTTTTGCAACAGCTTCATACTGCTCGGTGCACAGGTATAGAGATAGGCACGTATAAAGTTCAAGCGAATGCGCAGTGACTGCAGCTCAGCCATGGCATCGGAAGCATAGTAAATGCTCGGATTGAGTAGCTGCATGTCCAGGAAGGGCTGTGCCCGGAACTCGGCCAGAAAGAGAGCTGCCCGCCTGCTAACCCCATACTTGCGAAAGTCCCAGTTGTAGATGATGCGCGCGGGAATGAGTTGAGCCTCCGGCTCCATGCAGATGTTGCAATAGTAATTGCCACTAAAGGCACAAACTCTGCGGGAATAAATGAGGGGCTTGTATTAAAGGTGAGATTATAATTAATAGCTTTAGCTCTACGCACTGGAAATTGTTGTCGCCAATGCCCAGCGGATGTTGACAGCCCTTGCACAGAAATCCCTGTGCATTCAGTCCCGGCTCGCGTGGCAGCTGACACAGTTGAGCAACCATTTGCTGCAGCTCGCCCATTTCGAAATTGGAGTTGAGCAGCTCGAATTCCGAGTTGGTCTGTGAATAGAGAAAGCAATATTAATATCAAGCATTTCAATAGAACAATAACTTACATCAATTGATTGCAGCTCGCTCATATCATCGGTTGCATTTGAATCCACCTCTCGTTGCGTTGCCAAGTTCAAGGTGGAGGGATTAGCGCGAAACTTTTCCCAGATCTGCGACCACCCGGAGCCATCTTCACGATTGTTCTCGTGCTTGCGCAGCAGCGCATTGTAGCTGCAACGATCTGCTGTGGGCGTGCGCAGGCTTGTGGTGCTGCTCATGCTGACCGAGCGCTGAAAGAAGCGCGCTCCAGACTCTTCTGTGGGCGAGTGAGCATCCAGATCAGCGGACCACGAGGTTTGCATGAGATTTGTCAGCGAATTGCTGCCTTGCGGCAGTTCCGAGAAAGGGTCTTCAATGTGGCGCATGGAACGCTTACGAATCCGCTGACCACCACTGACACCAGTCGACTCGGCTTTTTCAGAGACTTTATCTTTCTTTGCCTCTCCTGCTGTGTTGGTCTGCTCTTCCTTTATTATATCCATTTCGTCCACCTTTTGCATGAATAAGTCTAGTATTTCATGTTGGTTAAGATCCGCATTTCCAAACTGGCCGCCGCGACTGAATGGACTGTTCGAAATGGACTCCGAGAAGAGTTCATTCGTGTGCAGCGGCTGTGGCGTCGGAATGGCCACGATTTCCGTAGCCAAAGAGCTGGCCACATCCACGCCGCTGCTTATCTGAGAAGGGAAGATGCACAGTTGATATTTATTTATATATATTTATGTGAGCTACAAATGCTCTCTTACTGGACAGGATTTGAGTGCTGGCGTCCATAGATCGGATAACTGCAGCGAATAATCGGGCCACTGATTTAGCAGACTTGAGTTTACAGGCAAATCAAAAGTCACATAGGCCTCTAGACTCTCCATAATCTTGGCTGCCGTCTCCAGCCCTTCGCTGTCCTTGAGCAGCGCATCCTTCTTGTAGTACGGACGCAGTGCTGAGCCATTCTTGCGCATATTATTCAAATACGAGGAGAATATGGAATCGTTCAGCGACTGTCGGACCCACGCCCGACACTGGCCCGTCTCGGAGGTTATCTGGCTCAGCCGTTGGATTTGCTCGATCACCTGCTTGTGCATGAACACCATGGCCGGTGACCAGAAGCTCGGCTCCGGTCGTCGCTCCACATCTCCAGCTATCACATTGATGGTGGCCCACAGAAACGAGTCTTTCAGGCCGTGCAGGAACAAAGCTTCTAAAGTGGTGCATAAAGCACTCGTCTGTTCGCACAGTCCAATGACTTCTGTGGGAATTTTGTTTAGATGAGTCATATGAATGAGTTAATTGAATATGAATAGAGGGGAATTACCAAGTCCTTTTTGCTTAACTTCAAACTCGATTTCTCTCGCATTTTCGTTCAGTGTATTTATCAGTGCCTCCTTAATGACATTTTCACGTTTTGTGGAAAAATTGTTTAGGCTGCGAAAGAGGGAGCTCATTTGTTTGTTTTTAAAATTTGTTATTTATTTCCCTAATTCGAGATATTTATTGTTATCTCTTGCTTAGACACCATCAGCTGTTGACCAGGGCTGGGAGCACTAGGTCGTATTTCTTAGATTCACTTTTCCAAAAAAATTCAACTCAATTTATTTGGCTTTTTTTTTAAATATCACACACTATTTGCAAAATAGCAACTATAATGAACTTTAAGCTTAATATAAATCCACGACATTCAGTGGATACAGAATTGATTTCATTGAATTTGCTGAAATAGCTCGTGGAACTTTTGAGGCAGCTCATGCAATCGAGCCAAGAGTGAACCGATATCGCAAGATACTGCATTTTATCGATTGTTTGTTTTTGTCTTCAATGACGTCACAAGAGCTCGCCCTCTCTTTAACGGCTTTTTATATTATTTAAATTTCAGCTGAACAACTCAAAAGAAAACAATGTGCATGTGCCCGCGAATCGAATAACGTAAGCAGTATTAAATTTCCGTTTGGAATTATGAGCTTTAAGACCAGTTCTGATTATTGCTTACTTGCTTTCTTTCTATGTGGGAACGTTCGATTATAAGAATGAAAAAAAAAAAACCCACGCAAATAAATAACCACAAATTCCGCGTGTTCGTTAACAAGACAAAGCCTTAATGACTTCTGATGCCTTGGGGTTTTATTTCAACGAACCAAACAACATTTATGACTCAACTCATCAAGGAATAGAAATTAAGTACTAATAATAAATATTGTTAAGCAAACAATTCTCATTTCTTGCAGTCTATGGAAAAATATGTATAAACATATATTTATTTTTGTTTATTTACATATGAATGAAGTTGAGTTAAGTGTCAGCCTCAATCCCGGCTTGTCCATAGGCTGTGCACGTATCCATTCAATAAGTCGCCACTTGATATTAAGACGAAATTTGTGTTAAGGTCAGGGTGACCAACAAAGTTTATGCTGTCATTGTTCAACTTGTTGTTGCTGTTAATTTTGTTGTTATTGTTGTTGTCTTAACGCATTTTTCAATATTTTTGCAATAAAATTATATAGCCGCTGATATATCGTACAGAAGATGCGCTCCAACTGGTTCAAAAACTGGTCGAGAGAAAAAACAAAAATGTTAAAGTTGTTTTTCTTTTTTTTCATTCAGATTTGTTGTTGTCTTTTTTACGAAACAATTTTGGTGTGGGCTGACAACACTTGCATTCAACAATTGCACTGAAATTGGACGCTAATTTATTAATGTTTTATTTTTATTATTTGTTATAAAAAATTTATGTATTTTTTATTATTTTGCAAGCATCATGTAGTCGTTTTTTTTTTAACGGAAATGTTAAAAGTTGATGAAGCTGCGAATTTAATTAATGAATTTTACTTATATTTATGAAGATGAGTTCAAAAGGTAAGACAAATGTTTTTGGAAAAAAAGTAAAATAAAATGATAACAATTAAAAAAAATATATAAAAAAAATATATATATATATATATATGTATATATATAAATTTAAGCTGAAGGTGAAGGGTCACTTAACAATTTTTACGCATGCGCAGCGTCGTGTCATTTTCATTTCCATTTCCATTATCATTTCCCAACTGCAAGAGACTTGGACTAAGCGGCATAGACTCTATTAAAGTAAGTAATATACAGCATGAATGCTGTCACTGCATTGCTGTTGTTATTGTTGTTGTCGCTGTTATTTTTGTTGTTGTTGTTGCTGCTGTGATGCTGACTTGACTTTTTTTCTAAGCTCCACTCAAAAAGTTTGACTTGAACGTCGACTTCACGCTGCCAGCGGCAACTGTTTGGGCCATTGTTATAAGTAGGAGAAGAAGAAGACGAAGAAGAAGAAGCAGTGGAAAAAAAGAGCAACAACATTTTTATAAAAACGTTGGTTTTCGTAATACAATTTTGATTACTTCTTCGACGTCGACTGAGCCACAGCGTCGCGACGTCCCATTGATGGCTTTGTCTGTTGTGTTTGCCTTATGCAGCTTTGATTTATTAACGCTGGGCGCCCCACAGCAATAACAACAACAACAACAAAAGCAACACGGGCCAAATTGCGCGCCTTTTTAGAGTTAAGTCCATTTGGTAATATCTGCGCTGTTAATTGTAACAATAATTTTAACGCCCAATGATTCCATTTGCAGCGTTTGCTTCAATCATTACGCTGTGCATAGGAAGCGCAGGCAAAAGGTGAATACAAAGCCAAAGCCAAAGATTCGAAGTCGAATTCGAGCTGGAAGACGAGGCACACATACCAAAATACCAAATACCAAAAAAAAAAAAAAGAAAAAAAGTCCCAATGCGGAACAAACGCGCAAATGGCTGACATAATTTGTAAGATAATAACCGCCTGGACCTTGCCTGGCTGTTATGCACTGAACTAAAAGATATACATACATGTATGTACATATGTATATGAATAAAGCGCAATCGAAAAGCCTTCAAATTTAAGCATATTCACAAACAAAAATTGTGCAATCAAATTGCCAAAGAGATCAATGTACGCAAATGTTAATATGACATCAAAGAAGGCATTGCACAATGCTCCCCCACAATGTGATCTAATATGAGCTGACTAAGCATCGTAAATCTCGAATTAATGCACTTTGATGAGTAAAGAATTTAATTTGCTTCACAAAAGAATTTGCCGCACAATAAAAACCCGAATTTAATGAATCCGAGTATCGAAAGCCAATCAGAAATCAGTGCGTTGTCAGAGAACAGGATCTAGTTCTGTGAACAAATTCATGTATAGATTTCAAATATATGTATATATGTGTGTATGTATGTATTTGACTGGCATAAATTATGCATTGTTAGCAACTATTGACAATGTGACGTTCCCTGATCGCTATAGACACTCTATACAGTTTAGTCTCCAAAATCCAAACCTGTCTGTCTAAATAAACAAACATATAGAAACAAATGCGACTAACGCTTTAACACATTCATTTTCATTATGAATTTGCATAACATTTATAAATACATGCATACATATGTACATACATATAAACATATGCAAAACCGTAGAAACGTGTGCGCTATTGGCAATAACAGAATGTTAAGCATATGTTAGGCGAATGTTAAGCTTGACCTTGAGCGACATTGGCAATGCAACGCCTGCACCAAGTATGGGAAAATACGTGATATACATATGTACATACATATTCTTATATATATATATATACGATATATGTAAGGTCATTACAGCAATTAAATGTACAGTTTCCCGGTTTCAAAAGCAATACGCTATAAGTTAATAATCAAATCGGGCTTTGAGCTCATATGCATACACCCACACATGTGTGTATATGCAAATACATATGAACTGGACTGAGAGATGCAAGTGCTAAAAATTTTCTTAATAAGAACGAAAGCGATAGTTGCAGTTTTTTTTCTGTTGCTGAATAATTTCCTTTAGTTAGGGAAATTTGTTCAATATGTAAATATTTGCAGTGACGCTGCTACGGCTGGGAATTAAACGTATGTATGTACATTGGCTCAAAAGCTAATTTTATTTGTGAAAATAATACAATAATGCAATTGTTACTTAGTTACTTAGTTTATTAAAGGCAGCTATTTCTTATATGCATACATATATAAATTTTCTTAAGCTCAGAATGTATATTGTTATTAATATTAATGCTGCTGTAGCATTTGGACATACCCAAATTACATATGGACCACTGTGCGCCGTCAGCGTCAACTTGATGCCAATGCGAAAGCCAAGCTTCATTCGTTGTCGCTGATGGCAGCGTTGTTTATTAAAAGCGCAGAACTCGTGAGCTACGGACGTGTTTCTGCTACGCTCGAGCGCCTCGCTCATCTAATCTTCAGTTACCTTCGTCGACGTCTCCGGTAATACTGTCTCCGGCGCATCTCTCTCCCACAGTGACTGTGAGTCGTGAAATCGTGTCACAATTGATTGAATTTTGTGTGCAAGCGCTACAAGCTAAAATAAATACGAGAAAAAAAATTAAAATATTACATATTATTTGTATTTGGCAATAAGGTTTTTTTCGGTGTGCACGCCGGTGCAGATTGCGTCGCTCGCGTCGTCGTCGTCGTCGTCGTTGTTGTCGTCGTCGTAGCGGATTTTGTCATCCCTGACAGCATCAATTCGAGTTGTTGTTGTTTCCAGCATTGTTATTCTGCCTACGCGCTAATTATTCCTCGCGGTTTTCAACTCGAATGTGGCTTTTGGGCAATGCCCAATTCTAAATCGACGGTTGCGTGACAAATTCGAAAAAGAAAAAAAAAAAAAACAACAACAACACACACATCTTAAGGCAAGAACAACAACAACGACAACAAGAAATATAACGTTATTCCGAATTGCCAACAACGAAATGCAAACGCGCAGTTTGAAATTCGGGCAACGCAGTCGCAGAGCTGCCGGCGTTACCGTTACGCTGCTGCTAGCTCTGGCGCTACTGAGGATCGACGCAGCAGCTGGAAGGCCTGGTATACATGCACCACATACTACATACCCACATACTTATAATTCATTTTGGACTCCAATTGGAAGCCGATTGGATTTACGATTTTGATGCCATTTCGAATTCGTAACCAATTCGCATAGACATACGATATTTAATTAGTGTTTGCTTTTTAATTTCCTTTTCGCCTTTCGTCTATTTGCGTTTTCTGTGTTTCGTGTTGCTTTCTTTAATTACGTCTTTATACGCATGTTATTTCAAACTGGATATTTATTTATCTATAGCATCTGATATGTTTTGCAGTTTGAAATCTATGTTATTTCGTGTTAAATCATTGAAATATGCGCAACAAAAATGATTGATTTTACATCATTAAACAAATAATTAATCAATCAATATTTGGGTATATTAATTTAGGCTAGTCAATAAAAAAAATAATTTGATAATTAAACAAATTATTTCATTGAGAAAATTAATTATAAAATGTACAATGTTACAAAAATAAACAAAAATACAAATTTTTTGAAAGGAAAATGTATTGAAACCTATAATACATTTTTTTAAATACTAAAATAATAATAATAATATACTAAAATTTTAATTTTTATTTAAACACACAAAGTTTAAGTTTTGTAAATAAATGATTAAATAAATTGGATAATTAAAAAATTAATTTTTTAAAATCTATATTAAATATTGATTGATTAATGATTTATTTAATGATGTAAAATAATTAAATAATTTTTTATAATTATAATAATAATTAATTTAAAAAAAAATTATTATATATATATATATATATATATATATATATTTAATATATATATATACATATATTATATACATATATTTTATAATTTCTTTTAATGATAAAAATCATTTTTAATGCACATACATATATTTGTGTAATATTCAATCTACGTTTTTTCCATTTGTAACTAAGTTTATTTCTTAAATCTTAACTAACTTTTACTTAATTTTATTTAATAACTAAGTCTACAAATCTATTTATTGTTGTCCTTTGAGTCTCTGTTTGAACTGTCCCCTAACTTATCAACCAAGTGTTACTAATTCCCCGCACATGCACCAACTCATCTAACTGAATGAAATCGTTCGATCGTCATCTGTTTTCTAATCAGCGTAAATACTATGGGTATTATGTGTTTGTAATGCATTTTAACTATTTCGACATTGAATAGGAGCTTCGTTGATAATTCGAAATTTAGTAAACAGGTATTAGAGTATTTATTTGTAAAAGTTTTTACTGAGCTGAATTGAATAAAAGATCGAATAAATCAGAGTCAGGGACTTATTCCTCTCTGGATACTTGTTTTCTTTGACTCTTATTATTACTCTTTCTCTATTTGAATATTTTCTCATTCTCTATATTACTACTTATGTCTTCGCTTTTTTCTTTATTATTCTATTATAATTTATTATTTCTTTTCTCTCTATTCTGATTTGTACATTTCTATCTTTACAGTTCTCCTTATTTTTATCTCTCCCTACTTCCGTCTGGCTTCTTAATCTCTTCTATTTCTATCTATCTATGCTATTTTCGTTTTCTATATGGTTGTCTGTCGCTCTATAACTTTCTCACTTATTCTCATTCTCAATCTCCCATTTATTCTGCCTCTTTTTATCCCTCAGATTTTCTTTTTTATTTTCTCTCTTATTCTTCTACTCAATTTGTTCTTCAATTTCTAATTCATTCTCTATCTCTTAGTTTCTCTTTATCTCTCACTCTGACTTTATCTTTATCTCTTTCTTTTTTATCTGTTAATATCTTTGTCTATCTATTGTAGCTTTATTTTATTTTTTTTTATTTCTTCATCTCAAAGGATTTCTATCTCTAGCTTTATATTTCTAGATACTTCCATCTCCATATCTCTAGATTTTTCTCTCTTTTTAATTTTTTCCATTTCTTTTATCTCTCTATATCTGCCTCTCAATTTTTCTTTGAATCCTGCTAAAACACTCTCGATGTTTCTCCCCTCCTCTCTACCCTCTCTCTCTGTATCTCTCTCACTTGTGTCACCTTTTTTAATGTCTCAAGATCTGATTCAGTTCTTCGACTCACAAAACAGGAAGTCTCAAATACCTTTCAGCTCTATAGTCCAATACTTGGTTACTAAATTTCATCAAAATCTTGTCGCCTGTGTTCGGTTTCCATGAGTTTCCATGCATCATGCAGTGAATCGGGGGAACTTGCCGGACGACACTCATCTACACCGATCATCAAATTAGAGTTAATAAATAACAGCGATTCATGACATTTAAGATTGTTTGCGAGCTTTCGATATATCAAATGAGCAAATGTCTTAGTCACAAACTGGACAAATCTTATCGAACATGGCAAAAATAAGGCGTCAGCCTTATACAACAAAAATAAATAAAATAAACAGCTTCGCCAATGGGCGACAAAAACGTCCGATTCCCAAAGGCAACAAAGGGTAAATGAAACTCGAGAAGCCGCCGGCTCAAAACAAACAAACAACAACAACAAAAACAACTTAAAAACAACAACAACAATAACAAAAGTTATGTAAGAGCCAGATGACATGACTGGCAAGGCTTCATCAGCCTCAACTTCAGCTTCAGCTCTCAGCTTCAGTTGCATTTTCATCTTTGGGCTTTTTGATTTCCACTTTTTCTTCTTCTTCTTCGTCTTCTCCTTTTTCGGCTTCACTTTGAGCTGCTGCTGCGGCTGCTGCTGGTAGGGACGACCTCTGGGATGCGTCTATCATTATCTCAGCTGCTACTTTAAAAGGCTGTTCATCTTCAGCCTCTGGCCGGGAGGAGGGCAGCTCGACAAGTTCATAAATTGTTATGACAATTTGTTAAGCTTGTTTGCAACTGTTCAGACTTTTTTTCTTTGACTATTTTTTCCTGTTTTGTGGGTCATGGAGCGCCCCCAAAAAGAGGTTAATTGTATTTAAGACTTGCCGCAAGTTATGGGACTTATAGCTAAATAAGTTAAAGCTGATTATTTAAAAGCTGCGCCGTGTGGAGTGAATAAAAAAATAATCATATTTATAAATTCTATGGCTCAAGTGTCTAGTATTTGAAAACCCGCTTTGAGCTCAGATTAATGTAGATTTTCTAAGGTGTTTATAAGCTGGGCTAGATTGTGGCTTATAGTTAGATAAGACTAGATTAGACTAAATTATAGTTATTTTTATTGTTTTTATGGAGTGAAGCTATTGAAAATGGGAATTCAGCTTAGATTGTTGTTGGAAAGCTACATGTGTAGGAGGTATGCAGAAAAAAACGTATAAAGTCTATATAATCTTGACCAGAATCAAAAGCTGAAACAAATTTTTGTTTCTACCTTTATTCCTTTGAAAATGGGAATTTAGAAGAAGGTATATAGAAGAAGGTGTCTAACGTCCATATAATCTTGATCAGTGTCAATAGCTAAAGCCTCTGTCTGTTTCTACGTTTGAAAGATCTTCTTTTATGGCACTCGCAGCTCATGCTCAAGCAATCGATAACTTTATCTGTTTAGAGTAAAAATCGATTTAACATCTATATTTTGCTTTAGTTATTTGAGCATATCTCGTGTACTTTAAGTGCCAAAGTTATCAAATTTTGTATGTAGACTTTACTGAAGTACGCTCATATAACAATTAACTCATTTTTTGAAGTGCCTAAATAATTTGTTTATAAAGAACTCATATTGAAATATAGTAAATTATTTCAACTATATGTAAACTCGAAGTAGTGCAGCCCTGGCTACCACCCAGTCTATCACCCCAACTTCCTTATCGACTCTCTAACAAAAAGCGATTCGTTAATGATCTAACAATATCTTAAAGACAATAATTCAGTGTCCAATTGTATTGCTGTCTTTTCTTCTGACTTTATGGCCATAATCAATTAATGGCTAACGATTTTCTTCAGCTGCTATTCACACGATCAGCTCGAACAGCTACTCGAATGAATATATATCGTTAAAGACTCTTGACTGTACGTGATAATTAACAAATTCGCACAGTTTTTATAGGCAGCTGTTGTTGTTGTTGTTGCTATTGTTGTTAATGTTGTTGTTGTTGTGCACAATTAGTTAGCCTCATAATGAAAACTTTGCCTTAAGTTTTCGTGATTTATGTTGGCTATTGTATTTTTTTTTTTTTTTTGTTACTACAATTTTGTTTTCTATTTATATACCCAAACTGCAGCCTGAAAGTTTCATAATGTCTTAATAGCCCAGCACAATAAGCCCCGATATAGATTTTGACCGTTTATTATAATTGATAATCTGCGACGTATTTCATGAGACGACTCTTACGTCACTAATGGGTTTTTCGATATCATGGGATTAATAAGTGCAAATTACCACACATTAATGGGGAAAAAAACCGAAATTAAAAGCTAACTCAAAATCAAAATCAAATTTATATTGAAAATCTTTGTGAGTCGTGACTAACTATACTGGTTAGTTGCTTAAGCATTCGAAATCTAAGTAATTATGATATATTGATGAATTGATTGAAGCTGATGACAGATTTATGTGAACAATTTCTTTAATTAGTACAATATATATGCCAAAGTTCCATAATCAATGGATTAAATTAAAACAAATTCAACTGTTATATTTGATTCTTCTAAATTAAATATATATGTATGATTTTCCTAATTTTAATATTATTGACTATTGTCATTAGGTTGCTCCAAGTATTCTATTATTATTGATGGAACTTTGGAATAAGTTTTTGCTGGTACGTATGTAATAGACAAATGTAGGCATGATAAAGTCTATATATTCTTGAACAAAATGAATACCTGAATCCTATGTCTGTCTACGTCTTAGCCTGGGAATAAGCTAAACAATCTTAAAATCTGTAAATTCTAAATACTTGAAATGTTACTAAAGCTACTCTTAAAGCAAAAAAATTGATCACTTTGCCAGTTTAATTAAAATCGTTCATAAAATTTAGTTAGGCATAAAACAAATGAATTTAAGAGCCGAAATTGCCAAATTTTGTATATAGATTCTCTAAAAGTATACGGAGCTAAAAAATCAAATCTTTCTTGGCTATCCCTACTCCATTCTTGCCAGAATCCGAAGTAAGTTGTTTCTAAAGATCCATAATAATATATATCTAGATATAAGCTATAGAAATTTGAGCTTATATCTGGAAATATATTAATATATGTAGATGTATAGAAACGACTCAAGATTACTAGAAATCTATATACATATAATAATTTATATATAATAATTTATTTCTATATAAAATCTGAAGTTCTTATAGCTTTTATCTAGAAATAAATTATTAATATAAATTATTTTTACTTTCTACAGATCTATAATAATTTATTTATTTTTATTTTAGAAATAAATTATTGATATAATTTATTTTTACTTTCTATAAAACCATAAGAATTTCTAGGTATATGGTATACGAATTTCGTGCTTATATCTAAATATATAGTTATAGATCTTTAAAAGTGACTTACTTCCCCTAGTCAGCCACACCTAACTAATACCACACTCTCTATCTAGTTTATGTTTCTATTTCTGCAGTTTCTGCACACCTCGCTTAAGGCAATTAATTATTGACTATCATATAGAATCACAGCAAAATTTTAAAGCTGACAATCAAATATTATTTACAAACAAGCGAATTTTGTT